>VZRS01011478.1:350743-624229 GCA_013398055.1 Ifrita kowaldi | reverse complement strand
CGGGGGGCTCGGCGGAGCACCGCACCGTGCGGGACCGTCCTCACCTGCCCCGGGCGCCGGCACCGCCGCCCGCGCCCCCGTCCCAGCGCCGCTTCGCCTCGGCGCGGCTCCCGCCGGGCGCAGCCGGGAGCAGAGGAAATTCCGAGTCCCTGCTCCTCAACCGGCCCTGGGCTGGATCCAGAGCCTCGCAAGTTGCTGGCAGTCTGTCCCTTTCCCACTTCGGCGGCTTTCGGAGCCGGCTTGCACCGAGCGCATCACCCTCTCCTGGGCGGCTGCGCGGTGCCGCAACTGGCTGCTGCCATCGGGTCACCGCCATGTGTCACCGCCAGGACCGGCCCGGCGCGGCCGCGGCAGTCGGCCAGCCTGTTGCTCCCTTGCAGGGGCCACGGACGGCAGCCGGGGGTCAGGCACTCATAGGTGTCTTTGGAGATGGAAGGTCGTGCCCAGAATTAATAAATAAATCTGCTTTTTGTAAGCGCCCAGGCGGAGGAGAATGAACAAGAAAGAATAGGCAAAGTTGTTCACGAAGTAGTGTCTCTGCTTGGGGGCTGTACTGGGTGAGGGGCACAGCCCAGGGCTGAGTGGGGCCTCGCAGGCAGGTACACCGCTGAGGGAACCTGCTTTCGGCTGCAGAGTGCCCCCGGAAAGCAGCACTGTGTGGTGCAACAGCCTCAGCACCATTTCTCTGTATAGAAAACTTCCACGTGTGAAACATTTTTTAATTCATAACGATGGGAGACTGCTTAAGGCTATATTCACTAATCCTTCTCTCTTTGTGTCTGTTTGGAGTTTGCAATGCTACAGAATAATAACAGCTAGTTCTGCAGTAAGCAGCTGGAAGTCAGAGAAAATGACAATAAATGTTTATTTAAAACACCTTGCTCAAAACCAGATACTGTAGGATAGTCCCAGGCTAAAGATAGAATTAAACTTCTGACTTTCATATGTTCCAGCTCAGAATTTAAGCTTCAGGTAAATTATTGAATAGTTGAGTTATGTGAAGATTCTAATTGAAATTTTTACTGTAAAGACATAAACCCCAAACACATCAAATACTCATTTTCACGCAGTATGAGGTGTCCTGAAGTTTTTGGCTATGTGCAAGCTTTAACTATATAGTTTTTCTAAATACATAGGAAACTTTTAGTTTTAAAATACTGGTAGCCTTTCTAAAAACCCACATAAATAAGTTATATGACTTCAGGTAATTTTTTTCCTTAGAGCCTTAGATCTTACAGCCCATAATACACACTCAGGTTAGCTAAATTGCATTCAACCTGCTGAACCACAGATGTGCAGAGGGAAAAAAAGAAGCTGGGATTTCCGTTTTGCACTGTTTTAAATGCTGGATTTTTGAAATTGTTTCAACCACGTAAATAACAGAATCACCCCTTTCCTCGCTGCTGCCGTGTTTTCCAAGCCTGCAGCCGGTGTTTAGGATCCTTTGCTGGTCTAGGGATAGAGGCTTGTGGCGGGCAGGGCAGCGGGAGCGCGGCGGGCAGGGCTGTCCGGCTGTCCTGCAGGGTGAGGAGCAGGGACAGAGGTTGTTCCTCCAGGGATGCTCTTCTGCAGCTCGCCCTTTTAAAGGGTTTTTGAATCTCGAAGCACCAGCTTGCGGAGCAGCGCCCCAGCTGCGCGCCAGACCTCTCAGGTGGCCAAGGGTGGGTTTTCCGTCGCTGTTTTGCGTCTGACCGAGCAAAATGCGGCGTCTTTGAATCTGCCTCTGTGCCTCGTGGGATTTCTCCCCGTCCGCTGTTAGATTTTGCGGAGCCGCTGCTGCCCCGCTCCCCGGCCCTGCCCGCTCGGGGAGCAGCTCCTGCGGCATCTCCCCGGAGCCTCTGCTGACCCCGCTGCCCGGCCAAAATTCGCCCCGCGGTTGCGCGTTCCCGTCTGAAGCGGGCACTGGTGGCGCGGCGCTGCCCCGGCATCATCGCTGCCAGAGGCCAGCATCTGCGCGGGGTGCGACCCAACCATTTCGGGGTTTCTTTTTGAGCCACCGTGTTAAACAAGTGTAAAGAAATCGGACGCGTTCGAAGGATGAACACAGAAGGAAGTCCACAAGCCGAACTTGCAAACTAACTTTTTACCTCAGTGCAAGGAGTAGGTACACCTCGGTGTGAGCCAGACTGCTAATTTATATCAAACTTGCAACGGTGATTTCTTTTCAAATCCGTGCATTGATTAAAAACCTACTCATGCCAAACCATGGCAAGAAGCACTGTCTATTTGCTATGCACAGTGCAGCAGACATATTCTTGAGCTAAGCACACTTAATCAGTTAGATATTCTGAAATATGTAATTTGAGTATTTTTAAATATAACAATTATCAATGTTAAATATAGCACAAGAAAAAAAAACCCCAGAGTATACAATCTGAAGAAATAATTTGAAGCAGCATGGAATTTTTTATAGTACAGTTTAACAATGCTGAAAAATGCCAGTCTGTACTGGTTGAGCATTTATCATTTAAAAATAAAACTTTAAAGGTGGTCTTGCAGGGACACAGAGAAGGATGTTTGATATGCTGCACAGAAGCACAGGACAAAGGCAGATTTACATATGCACAATGAAAATTCACCTGCTCAGAGAGCATGCTAAAATGCTCTGAATCTTTGCAAGTTCCAGTGAGGCCCTGTTTTACTGCCCCTTCATTCTACAGGAACAGGTGACAGCAGCATCCAAGAACATCGAATTCAAAGAGTAGGGAATTGGATGAAACCATATGCCAAGGGCTGGATGAGAAAAAAATCTGATTGAAAAAATCAGCCACCAACTTTCTGCTAATTTGTTTAGACATTTCCTTGGGCACTCAGAGGGGGAGTCAAACCACCGTGCAGCCAGTGGAGCTGTGACAGGGGCTCTTGGCCCTTTGCCCAACTGTTCCTTGCACTGCCCAGCACGACAGGAGAGGAACAGCATGTGTTGCAGAAGATACTTGCCGGGGAAGCACAGGAGCTCCTGCAAGTGGCTTCTCTGGCACCCTGAATCTGGCACTTAATTTCCCTGTGCCCCTGAATTTCATAAGTAAAACAAAGGCAATAACATTCCCTACTTTGCATAGTTAAATTAGATACTTTGGGATTTAGCACTTCTCCCCTAATACTTAAAATTATCCCAGATTTGGCCCTATTCCTGCAAACAGTAAATATTTAATTGCTGATTGAATAAGACCAGACCTACACTGCATATAAATACACTCTTTTATATAAGAGGACTGACTCGATACATCAGCAAACAATTTTATTACCTTTGGCAGACATTTATTCCTTGAATTAGCTTATTTCAAATGTAATTAAGTCCTTGAGCTGGCAGAGCACTTACAGGCTTGCTCAAATGCAAACTGACAAAGTGTGCACTGGTTTAATGTAGGCACCTGCTCAGCTTCCTCTCAGCCAAGGGGTGGCTGCGTGTTCGGGGAGCAGCATCAGGGCTCGCTTGGCTTGCTCGTAGTTTTCCTGATGGATGGGGATGATCCTCTTTTGGTTTTCTCCTGGGTTTTCCTCTGTAATATGCAGAATAGAATATAATTTCTTAAAAAAAAAATCAAGCCAGTATAAATTGATTTTTTTTATACAACCCCATTTGGGTTTATTTGCGATCTGTGGTTGATTTTTTAAATCCATGTCAATGCGCCTTCAGCACTGAGAGCATGTACCATGATTTACAGGCAGATAAGTACATTGGAACTGCATAAAGAAATAAGGATAAACTTGACTGAATATTGAGTCTTTACTGACCTTAATCACAGAAAGCTCAAAATGAACAGTCAGATTTGTAGTGTTTAAAAAATACAAACGGATTATCTTTACACTGTATTTGTTCTTATCCTTTAAGAGTTTTTTTTTCTGTCACTGCAAACAGTTCTTTTTTTCCCAAGGTTTCAAATTTAGATCTTTTAGGAACAACTTTGAACTGTTTTCCCATGATTCATGCTAAAACTCATCATTCTGCCCTTAAAATAGTTTTCTTTAATGAGACTTGAGTTTTTATTTCACTCTCCATTGTTCCTTTTTTTTTTCCAGAACGGATTAACCTTCAGTCCCCAAATGTTATCAGTTTCCATCAATGACTGCTACTATTCTTAGATATACTGTATATTGTCCAGAACCGTTGCTGTGATAGGTTGTAAAAAACAGTTTTTAACTATTTTAAGTGGTAGTTGTGCACTCTTTCAGGACTGATAAAAAGTTGTTTAAAGTCTGTCCAATTCCACCTTTGTTACTAACCACTGTATTTTAGAAATACAGATGGTGACTTAGTACCTATTTTCATAGGATTACTTACATTTCTGGTGGGCGTTTTCGTTGTAAATCCTGATTGTTCAGATCATTAGTAAATAAAAACATGTTTCAGTTTGAAGTGAATGAAGGGAAGAAAAAACCTAACTGGAATTTAAGTAGTGAGTGATGCTGCTTGAGGTATAATCAGAGTAGTAACCGAGTGGCAGAAACTCAGGCATGGATACTTTCTCTACCAGTTGTGCTGAAGTGTAGGAAGTTTTTAGTGAGTCAGTAGAAGTAAACAATGCACAGGAAGTGAGGTTAGTGCAGCGGTAACAGAAGAGCAGATTTGTGTCTCTGTTTTCCAGCATCAGCCCAAGAACCAGGTCAGCTTCTTGAGTCTTTTGCAGGCTATTCTCTCAAAACCTTTCATCTCACCCGCTTACACACTCCTCTGATCTTTGGAAGAATGGAGATTTCCATCATTTTCTGTTTAAAATTAAAGAAGTGTGGAAAAATTTTTGCTCGTGGGAGTCCAGTTAGCTCCAGGGATTATTTTAGAACCCTTCTCTTAAGGGACATTTACATTAAAAATGTGAGTCTGGCAATAGGTAGCAATGGTGAGGGAGTTACTAGGAATGGGGAAGACCCTTGATCTTCAAGTCTCTCCTTTCCTCTGAGGTTCCTAGCAATATCTTGCAGCTGCGTAAGAGTTTCATAGCATATAAAAATTTCATCTTGGGTCAGCATTTACTAAAAATGCCTTCATCCACCAGAGTCTCCAGAGTGCGCCCTGACTCTGCTCTACTGTATTTAGGATTTTCTTGCACAAAGTAAGCTTTGCAAAAAGAAGGCTGATTTGTGAGTACTGAGGCCTGTTCAAATTTCTCAGATCTGAGCCTTACTTGGTATGTTATTGAGGGAATATGAGTTTTTTAGGTCTTGATGTTGACGAATGCATTGTCTATATTTCTGAAGCCCTTGTCTGGCCCCAAAGCTCGTGTGGTGTGTGTTTGCAAATTTTAAAGAGTTGGGCTTTTAGGATCCCTTGACCAGAAACTGATGAAGGGTGCCAACCTTAAAAGAAAAATGTAGGCAGGGTCACAACTGACAGCCTCTTACAAACTGTGTTTCACTGGGGAAGATGTAAAATTTCAATGGTTTTGGCTGTCATCACTAATTCGTGGGCGTCATAAGCACCAGCAGATGGCCCAGCCAAAGATGTACTCAGGCACGAGATTGATGAAAGGAGGTAGAAGGTCCACAAAGGCCTAAATGAGCCTTTCTTGCAAATTTGCAGAAGAGATGTAATCTCCGGTTAAATCCTTTCTCCCCTCATCAGGGGGCTGCTCCCCCCTTCAAAGGAGACTTGATTGCCCCAAATAACAGAAATCAAAGCCAGCATGGCGTGCTGGCATGACCCACATTTGTGAGGTGACATCTGACTGTGGGACAGACACAGCATTGTTGGTATTGTGGGTCCGTGTAGGGCACACTGGGCTGGGCCGGGCTGTGTACATGAAAAAAGGATCTCTGCCTCGGTGAGTTCACTGTCCAAGGCCTGGAGCTGGCTCTGGGGGCTGGCATGTGTGCTTGAACCTTTCTTCTGGCACATCATCCAGCACGGGTGTCAAGGAATAAAAGAAACCTGTAAATGGTTAAAGGGTGCAAAAATACTCTTTCAGTGGGAATATTGCACATCTTTTCTGATTTCTGTGTTCAGAGATATTTTCTAATATGCGTAATTTATCTGTGGAATTCACTGTCAAAATATGTTCATGCAAACTGCTTTTAAGTAGAAATTTCTAACATGTATTTTTCTTATAAATAATTATTACTTATATATATTTTTATATATTTATATATAAATAGGTATATATATATCTAAAAGAAGAGATAAACCTTCAAGATCTAAGGTGGCCAGTAAATGATTTATAAGTAGGTTACTGTTGCATGGTGGCATATAGGACATTTCTCCGATGTTTCCCGCATTGATTATTTCACCAAACCCGTGTCGGTTCATTAGGTAGTACAGGGCAAGACTGGTGCCATTTCTCATTTTCCTTATGGTTGCCTTGATCTGGATTTTTGGAGGTCACTGCTTTTGAAATATTGTAGCTTTTTATGATGGTGCAATACTACAGTATTTGCATATTGACTGGCTGAAGTATGATTTTCAATCTGATAATAGCCGTGGTGATGAAGCTGAGATGGATTCAGATGCAACCTTTATTTGCTTTGTGTCTCTCATGCCCTACAGCTGTGGTTTAGATTCGTCATGAGTGTTTGCTGCATGGAGAGGGAAGGAAATGGCACTGTCTTACCTCTGAGAATAAGCAACCTTTCATAGCAGATTGTGTTATGAGAATTTCAATAGTCTCTGATGAAAGGTTCAGTCTTTCTAACATGCTTCCTTTCTTTGTCTTAACATTTCCTGCCTTTTCATCGGGCATGAAAGGTGCACAGAGTGCAAATGTGTGTCTGGAATATTTGTGTAATTCCCATCTTTTTTTCCCCCCCAGCTGGGACTCACCTTGGGGATAAACATAGGACAAACCCTGTAAGTGCAATCTTTGACATCTGTCAAAGCACAGTAGCCGGTTGCATGGGGAAAGACCTTCCTAATTTGTCAAGACAATGCCTTCTTGTTAGGCAGGTAGTCTTCTTCCATTCCTCCTTCCCTTAGGTCAGTCCTGGAAACTGAAAGCCATTTCATGTGTCACACAATTCCTGCTGGGCTCTGCCAATGGACAGTGGCATCATGGAGACAGAGGTCTGTCTGGTCCATGCCCACAGGACGTTCTCCAGGTCCCTTCAGTGCTCAGATGCCTCCCACTGCTACACATTTTACTCTTTTCCTAAAGGGAAGAGAAGGGTCAAGGGAGCGGGGTTTTTTGAAGACTTCGTTTTGTTTCAATGTATCTCTCACTAAACATTTGCCGTAACAAGACCACGTTGGAGATGTGTATATCCCGCATGGAGAGGGAATCCTGGGGTTTGTGGGGGCATTAGGATTTGTACCTGTTTATTCTACAGTCCAGGACCAGACATTACGCTGTCCTTCTGCGGCTGGAGAGGTCTTGGCTGGGGCTGGAGATAGCACCCAGTGGCCAGGCGCGGAGCCACGGGCTCCTTGCCATTGTCTCCTGCAACCATCTGGAGTGGCTGCTGCCTCCGTGGCGTCAGTGTTTCCCGGGCAGCTGGGTTCAGCTTAGCTTCAGGCAGAGGCACCTGTGGGCTTGTTCTTTGTCTCACCAACCTCAGCATCACCTGCGTCACTCCCGACTCCCTGCAGTGTGACTGTTGGCTGTTCGTCCTTGTCCTGCTGCTGTCAGCATGGCTTTCTCTTTGGGGATGCTGTTGGGTGATGTGGTTTTTGCATGCTGGTAGAGATCTCCACAAGGCTCCTCTCTGTCTATCCCGGGGGGATCTTTGGTCTTCCCAGGAATCAGGATATCCCTGACTGCTATCTTTTAGTGTTTCCTCATGACCTGTTGTAAGCAATGCCTTTTATGTGAACATCTCAGTCTAGAAATCACGATACGTCCTGGGGGACTGGACATGAGTGACTTGTGAAAGTTGCTGGGGGGCAGGAAGGGAGTTCAGCCCCTTTCCCAAAGGGGAGGCATTTATCCCAAAGTGGAGACTGCTTGTTACAGTCTTTATAACATCCCTCTTGCCATATTTTTCCATCCTGGGAACAAAACAGAAGCGGCTGTTCCCTGCTCCTCTTTTGCACTTTGATATTAATATTGGTTGTGAGAGTTTCACAAGCATCTCCTTGGGAAGGGAAATCAATGGCACTTTTCCAGACTGTGTCTGTTGAAGTTCAACCTGCAAGAGCCCTGAGTGATAGCAGACAAGAAATCCATCTCCCTTCAGATGCAAGTTTTACCTTACACAACCCGAAGTCTTACATCCCACCCCCCCCACCTTCTTTCAGACTTCTACATTGACCTTCCTAAAATTTTGTGTGCTGCAGGTTTCTCTCTGCCCTGTGCAAGTGCTTCAGTGCATGCCCAAGTTCTGTCCTGGTTTCCCATGTCCTGGGGTGACAAACATCCCAGTGTGTATCCAGCCCTGCAGTGGGACCGCTGCTCCCCACAGACCCTCTCTGGAGGGATGCCTCGCTCCACTGCCAGGAGGGACGTTGTGTGCCTGCCTGGGGTCAGCCTGTCCCCAGCTCCTTGCTGAAGGTCTAGGTGCCAGCAGGGGATGATCAGATGGATGGTGGTCCCGCATTGCCTTCACCCCATCACCTCTTCCCCTTTTCTTCTCTGCCTGCTCAGAGGAGGGACCAGCTCCAAGGGACAGTGCAGAGTATTTGACTGATGCCCAGAGTAAAATTTGATGTAGTTTTGCTAGATGAGAAGTGTTATTAACAAGCCCAGCCTTCTGGGTGTTGGGGTTCACTGGGTGCTGGAAATATTTGTGAAGCCATGTGTAAAACTGTCGCTGTGTCTCTCCTGAAGCAGAAGCCTTGGGGCGTGCAGCCATGCAGGGTGGTTGCTGGTTTCTCTCTTTGCTTTTGCAAGATACAGCAGAGGGGGAACTGGAGTGCCCTTGGTCTTCTTCAGCAGGGTGAGCAGATTAATCCTCAGAGATGGGGCTGAAGGTCTCTGTGTGTTCCCCAGAATGGCTTCTACTCACACGTACACGTATGTGACTGCTTGATTCCCACAGGAGACAGGGCCGTGCTCATTGGGCTGAGGGAACTGAGCTATAACCAGGCTGAGATGAAACGCCAGGAGCTCTTGCAGCACGCTTAGCAAAATTTTGATTGCCTCAGATTAGACAGTTACTTATTCTTCCCCATGTGTGCTTGAAGGGTAGTTTTGTAAATAAACAGGTATGACCTGAGAGAGATGAGACAAGAGAAGGGGCTGCCTGCCAGCCCCAGCTCCAGCTGTGTCTGTGTCTCCTACTGTCCATTCCTTGCTGCCATGGAGGGCTGGATGCTGGCACCTATCCCGTGTCCCCTTCCAGAGCCTGGCTGCAATGTGGCTGTACACTGAGCGGTCCAGCTGGAGAAAAGCACACAGAATGAGGGACCTCACTGTTTCCCTCTTTCCATCTCTCCTGTGTAATTTTCAAGAGTGCAATTAGATAATCAAAAGTCGACAAAGACAAAAACTCTGTACAGGGAAGTCCATCAAGTAAGCTCCATTTCATGCACAGGCATGCATCCAGAAGCAAATGCTGTTTTCCCCTCCTCATCCTGCTGTGGGATTTTCATACTGGTTGTCCACAAGTGCCATATGTAGGTTGCTCCTTGGGAATGTATGGAAGTTGTCTGTCTGTCCATGTGCACATGATAGCGAAGAAGAGGGAAAGAAATGGGAAAAGAGAAAGCACAGAACACTCACTGCCCAGAAGAGTTGAAGAGATCTGGGAATGTTTTTCTCTCTATGGCTGAGAGGTAGTTTGTGGTCACATAATTCAACAAGTCTGGTAGAATATTCATAAATGAGATAGCAAGGATGCAGAAAATCAGCTTTCCTGGGCAGGAGGCCTATGTTCTTGCCGAGAAATACTTAATGGAAGAGCTGTGTCTTCCCTTGTGGATCCTGCATGGGGGAGCTCTTCCTGTGCTAGAAATGAAAGCAATGGGTAGGTGATCAGCCTTTTTAACATCTGAAAACAGCAGCGTGACCCTCTGTGGCCTCTCTTTATGTCAGGCCCTGGGATGTGAGAAGTCATTCATCACATCACGGGGCTTGGCAAGGTCTCTGCCATTTGCTGTTCCCACTGCTCTCCAGGACAATACAATGCATAGGAAAGAACAAGAAATATAGATAATATTTATCTTTCTGGCTAAACAAGCTGTGGTTTCCAGCCCACAATAACCTTCCAGTGCTCCTATCTCACAGAGGAAATGCATTGCTAGGAAAAAAACAACACTCCTTCCAGAATTCGACACATTCATCTGAACACTGGACAAAACGATTATCATAGCAAGAACTGCAGAGAGAAACAAAACAGCCAAATTGGCCAAGGCAAAGACCCTGGCTTAACAAACTGTTTCCCAGCCTTGCAGTGCAGCAGTTTGTGGATATGCTGGGTGTCAAAATCGAAGAATCAGTACTTACAAGTGGTTAAAAGAAATAGGTACCTGTATGTTTGGAAAAAAGAATCTCTGGCTGAAGTTCAGTGTTAAACATTTTTGTACATCAACTCTTCTGACTCTGGCCCTAAACAAGTGTAGTCTTCAGAACCTCATTTGGGTTAGTACAAAGATCCAAAACCTCTGGCAAATATTTTTATGCTTTCCAGTTATTATAATTCATTTGCTGATGGCTGATACCCTGTCAGACAGTTTTTCAAGTTGATGGTATTCTTGCATGAGGAATCCCAAGCACAAACACGGGCTGGGTGGAGAACAGATTGGGAGCAGCCCTGAGGAGAAGGACTTGGGGGTGCTGGTGGGTGAGAGGCTGGATGTGAGCTGGCCATGTGTGTTCACAGCCCAGAAAGCCAAATGCCCTGGGCTGCATCCAAAGCAGTGTGGTCGGCAGGATGAGGGAGGGGATTCTGCCCCTCTTCTCCACTCTCACAAGACCCCACCTGGAGTTCTGTATTGAGGTCTGGGGTTCTCAACATAAAAAGGACTTGAACAGTTGCAGTGAGTCCAGAGAAAGTCCATGAAGGTGATCACCAGGGGGTTGGAGCACCTCTCCTACGAAGACAGGCAGAGAGAATTGTTGCTGTTCAGCCCAGAGAAGAGAAGGGGAGACCTTAGAGCAGCTTTCCGGTGTCCACAGGTGGCCAACAAGAGAGCTGGAGAGGGATTTTTACAAGGGCATGTAGTGACAGGACAAGGGGGAATGGCTTCAAACTGAAAGAGGGCAAGTTTAGCTTAGATATTAATAAGTAATTCTATGCTGTGAGGGTGGTGAAACACTAACAGGTTGTCCAAGGAATGTCCAGTCCCTGGAAGCTATCAGTGCCAGGTTGGATGGGGCTTTGAGCAATCTGGTCTAGTGGAAGGTATCCCTGCCTATGACAGGGGGATTGGAACTAGATGATATGTAAGGTCCCTTCCAAACAAAACTATTCTATGATTCTCTGAATTTATTTAGCTGGAATTTCCATGTTTGTAGTGAATTAATTTGAAATCTGGTTTTGTCAAAGGCAAAGTCTGATAATGTATTTGGTAAAAGTTTTAATGGAAAATGAGGAGAAGGGAAATATTTGAAATACTTTACTGTTATTTTCAAAACATAGTTCTTATTTTAGTTTTGGAGAAATATCTTAATTGTGAAACTGACAGTGAAAAAAAAAAGAAGTTACATGCATTATGAGAAAATGAAATGGGACTTTTCTGCTTGAACAAAAGTCTTTGTCTAATTTTTTTGGGTTCATTGAAGATTTTCATATTGACCTAACTGATATTTTAATTTATTTTTTTTGTGCCAGATCCCGCAGTACTTCTTTTATGCTAGCCCAAGCTGATCTCTTTTTCTTTCTTTTTCTTTTCATTTTGGTTACTGAACCAAAAATCGAACAGTTCTACTTCTGACAAGTTGACCATTTAATTTCCGGCCACTGCACAGATCTGATTCAGACCACTCTCCTCGTGTTTATTCCCAAAATAAATTGCAGAATCATAATTCACTCCCTGAGGCAGCAAAGGGCAGTTGGTAGCAATACTAACATTTCCAAGGTAACAAATTCACATTTTCTATAAGGATACCTGTGGCTGCTGTGTGGCTACTAATGTGTAAGTCAACCACCTTTTCCTTTACATCTAGTCATTTTTCAGTTTTCTTTGTCAGCAGAAATCTTTTCCCTGTTGCAGTGTTCGGTAAAACAGGCTTAGAGGAGATCTCTCACTTGCCTCCTTCTGCATGTCTTACAGTTAAAGGGTACTTCTGCTTCTGATCTGGAAAACCTGTTGCAGTGCATCTACAGAATTGTGGTTCATTGAACTAGACAGAGAGGCCTTCATGTTTTTAAAATTATCTCTTTTTTTCATGGAATAATATTTACAGGGCTGTCCACCTCAAACAGAAATGAACTGCTGAGAGCAGGCATAGAAGTTGCATTTGAGAGACGCAGGTTTATTTCCTTCAGGGAAGTGATCCCTGTGTTTTTTATTGCCCTGCTTTTCCTTCAACAAGTAGTTAATGCAGTTACAGAGTATAAAGGAGTTTCAGCAGAGTTGTGATGTTTGCGGAATTTGCCTCAACCAGCAGAGATGAAAAGGTGTGGGTTTGGCTGGAGCTGGCAGCACTGGTTGCTTCCCAGCCTCAGGCAGCCTGGATTACTCTGTGGACCTTTTCACTCAAAGAGATGTAAGTTTTGTTTCATCAAGTGGTAGCAGATGTTAGGGAGCCTTTATGCTACTCATCACTGACAGAATGCCAATGCAATGGCATCTGGCTGTTTTCTTAGTACAAACGGTGTTTTTAAACTCTAAACTGTCTTTGAGCAGTGGTAGTGGTGCATTACCCGCTGACTACTCTTCTTCTGGGGCCTTGCCCAAAAAACCCCAGTGAACAACTCCCCCCTCAAGTGCCTTTTGCCCAATTAGTGAGATTACAGTAGAGAGCAAATCCTCCTTCTAATTGCAGTATTTTCCTTGAGAAAACACATTGTAAAATTAGTTACATTACAATATTTCTTTCGATTGCATTTCACTAACTGCTAGGAAACACTAGTGAGTGACTTGCACTGTAACTAGTAACTTTTCATTCCAGGTTTACAAAGCCTGCACTTTTTGCAGTTACCAAGTATTTTCTACATGCAGTCAGAAACAGGGAACCTTTTTGTTCTAATTGATATTTTTTCTCTAGAGCATGTAGGTTTTTCATGAGGTGCAAAACTCATACAGATGCTAAAAAGCATAGTACCTCAAATCTTCAGAACGGTCAAATTATTGACAAACAAAAATTGCATCTTCTGTCTTGAAGCGTTCCAGCTTTTAGTACTTCAGGAAGGAGGAGGACTATCATCACCATGGAAGAGGATCAGTGCCAGCAAAGCCCACAGCTCTTTAATGCATCACATAATATGAGTGATGAGGCAAGATATTTGTACAGCAGGACAAAATTTAACCCTGCTCTCTTCTTGAAAATTTTCCTAATTTGCTCATTGAGCAGAACATCTGGATGGCAGTTTCCATCCCTCTTGGGGCAGTGCTGCGTTGGGGCAAGGCTGAATGTGGCATCCAGGTGCAGGCAGGTGAGGCAGAAGAGATGACCGCATGTGAGGGAGCAGCCAGATTTTCGGCTTATCAGATTTTTCCCCCTCTTCTCTCCTTTTTCAGAATGCTGGGCTCATTGCTCAGAGATTTAACATCCACAGCTTCCATGTAGTGACTTCCCCCCACATTGCCAGGCAGATGTATCAGTGGGAAAAACATGCCCTGGTCAAACGATCTGGAAGAGGTTCCAGCTGCCAGTTCAGTTCTCATCCCTTCTGCTGAATTTAACATGTGTTTGTTATGGTTAGCATGCACAGTGGTTGTAATTCGTTTGAATTAGAGGGGAACCATCCTCTTTGTGCTTTTTTTACATCAAGAACACTGTGCTCTGGTATAAAGAGAGATTGATGCCTTTGTAAGTAGCTCGGGCAGACTTTGATGGCCCTTTTAATTTTGGGTTTTACTTATGAGTATCTTATGTAGGTATTTACCTTTCAGAAAAATTGGGAATGAATGATAATAACACATTGCATTTTCTCCTTTATTTTTGATTAATTTGGGAATGTTTAGATGCAATTAAAGGATAATAATACATTTATTTTAATTACACACTTAAGAGCATGTTCCATGATATCCTTTGTTGAATATCTGTCTGTTCTACTGTTTCTTGAGCTTTTCTGTTGCAGGCAATCAGATTGCTGCTAGGATGAATAGCTACATGTTGGGTGGCTAAACATTTAGTGTGCTCTTCAGAATCAGAAGAGGTGCCACAAGGAAATATATGTGAGAGACCTTAATATGTATTTCAGGGATCTGGGTCTGCAGCAGCTATTTATTATGTTTAATGTATGCCTCATGGCAGGCCTAATGCAATACCTGTCATGTGCCAAAAGATAGCTCTACTGTCTGGCATCTTACAAATCCCCCTGTAATATCTCCCAGAAAGACCATGTTCCAGTGGCTTAGATCTGGTTCAGGTTTTGTATCGGTGGGGGCACTTTTTATGTGGTACAAAGCTGGTATTATATTGGGTAGGAATTAGGAATTCCTAGGAAATCTCCCAGTTCTACTAAAAGAAAAAAATAAAATAAAGTTTGGGATATGTTTAAATATAAACTTCCTTAAAGGAAGCCTAAGGGCTCAGGCTCATTTTTACTTTCCAAGAACTAAAAACTGGAAGGATGCAGAGGTAATGGAAGTTTTTGTGACCTATTCACTGTAGGCATACCTTTTGTTGAATTTGTAGCCTGAAAAATCCTGTGTTACTTAAAAAGCTACAAACTGGAACTTTTCCTTATGAGAAATGGAAGAAGAAAGAAATGTTTCTCAAATCAGGATTTTTACATGTTAACTATAAATATATTGCAAGTGAATGCTTTTAAATAAAATAAAGCCGCTTGCTGTCTCTGCAGAAATGAATTGGGCAAAGGGATTTATCCAGGGTATTTCAGTCAGATGAATGGAGAGATATGTCCATCACCACTAATGTGATGGTTATTCCTTCTAAATATAAACTTATATAAATATATTAAAGGCTTGATTATACCATTAAGAAGATTAGTACATTTAAACAGAAAATAAAGGCTTATGTGCCCTAAATGTGAAACTAAAAGGAGAAGGTTTTATATGTGGCACTATCACAACATTCAGTACTTTTGAACAAGATGTTTTCCCCATGGAAATACCTGTAAGGGATAATCACTGCACGCTGCCTCTGGGAATAGGTGGGATGCCTTAAGTCTAATCTCTTTCAAAACGGTAATTTAAATGCATGCAGGTATTAATCTTGGCCTATTTGGGGTTGTTTGTTGGAGTAAGCATAATGGTGGCATGTGATCATGTCCACAAGGGCAGTTTTCTGTCTCATCTCTTTCCTGTAAATGTTTGTAACTTTTAATTGCAGAAACTGTGGCAGAAGTACAAAAAATATGTGTCAGAAGGGAAAAAGGATTGATGATGCCTCTGTGATATTTCTCTAAATCAGATCTATGAATTTAAAATATTTTACACATATTAAAGATTTCAGTGTCTTTTAATATTGTACTTGACTTACAATGTCTTTAAGGACATTGTATCTGAATCTTCTGATGGTATTGAATTTATGACATTGAATTTAAGACTTGTGGTCATGTCATGAAGCTTGTTAGATAGTGTTTAACATGTCTCCTTTTTAATTTTTTTTTTTAATTCTTGTTCTTTGTAACTTAGTAGTTCTTCTCAGGGAAAGATTTATAGTGAGGATGGGGGAAGACTTGCAGTTATCTCCTGATAGATAGCACTCCTTGATTTCCTTTTATGCATCTCTCAAATTAGATATTCTGCACCTTAATCACAACATCCTCTTACTTACTTTATCTTTTCAGAGTAAAAGCACTGCGATTATAAATTAACATAGAAATATCATCAGATCTTCTGCCTCGGGGCTTGTCTTTGTTTTTTGACTCAAGCATTACTCCATGGTCAAGTCCTGTCCAGAGAAAAAAGCTGCTTAATTGAATCCAGTGGGGGCTGCAGTTTGAATGGGCTGCTCTGTCTGGAGGCAGAGCTGGAGTTAACCACAGCCCTGTTTCCTGGGGACTGGACACGGGTGACTCTGTACCAGGGCTGCCAGGAAACGTGCAGGCACCCAAAGTGCTGTGTGGGTCAAAGTTAAATGCTTGCACTTTAGAGGTCAGATCATGGAGTTATGGACTGCTAGGTATGTTGGCTTCTAGGTCTGTGGCTTTTCCACCCACTGGTTGATCAGGACCCCATGTGGAGCAGTGCCAGCCCCCCTGAGCCCCTCTGGCTGCTGGCAGCACATCCACCTGCCTGGCACTGGCAGGGCTTGCACTGGTCAGGTCTGGCTTGGGCTGAGATCCTTTGAATTTTCTGCCCTACTTCCCCATGAGCTGGCTGGTGCCAAGGGGAAGGGCTGCCCGACCCATCCTGTCCCTTGGGACAAGCTGGGGGCAAAACTTTGCCTGTCCCTCTCTTGAGGCTGGAAGCTGAGTATAGAGCCTGGCCCTTCCTGGAGCTCTATATGCTTTTTGTGCTGCCCATTGTAACTCTTCCAACCCATATTCTCTAAAATACTTAAAACTCCCAAACTTCGATAGCTTTTACATCCCTGCAAGAGCTGCCATCCTTTAAACACCTAAACTTCCCTTTACTCCCTGTGGTTATTATTGCATAGTAATGTCCCAAATATTACAATGTCCCCATGTGTATTTTTTGCCTCTGTGGTTTTGGTGCTGTTATCATTGGCATAACAAGATGCTGTAGACCAATATGCTAAATAAATATTCTTTACATTGCTGTGGTGTGGTTGCCTTTTCTGCATGCTTATGCTTGCAAATAAATACATTTGCCCCTGAAGGAAATTTATGGGCTCTTTCGAGGGGACTGTCAGTACACTGTCTGTCCTCCTCCCTTTGGAATGTGTTGGTTAATGTTGGTTAATCAAACGTAGCAGGGATACATGCCTCAAAGATGCGAGAGATCTGAAAGCTTGATGGAAACTGGTAGCCAGCAGAGTAAAAGGACCCAGGGCCCTGCCATCACTAAAACTGAAGGTAGTCAGGTGAGCTCAGCTATTTATTAGCTCTAGGAGAACGCAGACAGAGAGGGGGGCCCTGCACATGCCCCAGGCACAGAAACTCTTCAGCAAGACTCTGCTGTACCCTACAGCCACTGGGGAATGCAGCAATGAGGGACCGATCCCCACTGAGAACAGTTTTCATTTCACTGCTGAAAATAAAATCCACTCTCCTGCCACAGGGTGCTGGGCACCAGGGCATGGCTGTCCTGGGGCTCAGTTCATGGTCAGGATGGCCTGGGGAACGTGTGGCCTTGTCCTGGGTGAGCAGAGGTTGGCAGTGATGGGGAGAGAGGCCCCTCCACTGGGGTGGGCATGGATGAGGGGCAGTCGGGGTCCCCAGGGGAACAGGGGTGCCCCAGCACCACCAGCCTCTGCTCCCACCCTTGCACCAAAGCCCTTAGGAGCAGCAGTGGGGTTTGGGTTTCTAGTCATATCTAGAAGATAATTTTTGTCCTGGATGCATATCCAATTATTCTGGTGACCATCAGAGGTCAGTGGCTTTTAAGCCAAAGGCTGATCTAGTCCCTGAAGTTTTTCTTCATCTCCTGACTGAAGAGGAGCTGTCTGTAAAGGGCAGCTGCAAAGAAGGAGCATAGTGATCCCTGTGGGAATAAATTCTCAGAAGAAGCAGGATGAAGGCAATAATACAAAGCCTTTGAAGACCTATAGGGCTGAACTGCAGTGGTGGGAGCAGGGTGGAAGGTGGCTGAGGGCACTTGTTCATCCCCTTGCCTGAAGCTAGCCTTGGGGCAAAGCCCTTCCCAGGCACCAGCCCTGGCAGAGACCAGTTTGGGGCCAGGTGCAGTGAGCTGTGGGAGATCCTCAGCCATAAATAGGCTTCTTTGTTACCTTCAATGAGATTTTTATTGTTATTAGGAAAACTATTCCCATGAGATCTTAACTTTCCTGTTGTACTCTATCCAAGTGTGTTTAAATATTAAATGATTTATTTCTATATTTTCACTTGTCCTCCATGGGAATAACAAGGATTTTAATGTAGTACAGAAAACCCTTTGAGATCTTCAAATTAGAAGAGCTCTAATGGAATAGAGTCCTTTTTTTTTTAAGCATAAAATGATGTGTTTGTGACTATAATTGATGATATCCTCATGAATCCCTTGAGTTAAATAAAGTGAATCAGGTAAACAAAGTACTTTGTCTTGCTCAAATGCATTGTTGCAAAACCAAGAATAAAACACATCTGTAACATAATTAATTTGAATTTGTTTTACCAAAAGGAAACACTTTTACTGAAATGGCAATATTTTAATTTTGTGCATCATCATGGGATCACTTTAAATTTAATTTAATTTAATTTAATTTAATTTAATTTAATTTCTGTATGAAATTTGCATTTGGGTCATGTTCTGTGGAAATGAGATCATTATTCCATTGGGTGAAATGTTACCAAAATGGTTCTGGTGAGGTGAGAATTTGGCCTTGAATTCATTCTAATGCAATTGTAACAGAATATTTTTAGGTAAAAGCAGTGATGCCAGAGAAACATGCCAACTTAGGTAATATTTAATACTTGAAGTCCAATGCTGATCAAGACACCACTTTCCAATTTCCCTTCCTGCAATCTGCCTGCCCTCTGCCAAGCACTGGTGTGTGATTAATTGACTGACATGAAGTCTGTTATTTACATTGCAGATATATTGTAAATAGACTCCAGGTGAAGCTCACAGCATGCTGCATATTTACTGCCATATGTTCAGGAGGTTGTGAACAGAAAAAAGTAAGTCTAAAGCCAGAGGAGGTATTAGAGGACACAATAGAAAAGCTAATTATAAAAGCCTTCAAAAGCAGTCTCTGCTTCACCGTTTGATGTCCCAATATGTAATTACAGAGAACTAGAAAATAAGGGAAGATAATAAAAGGAAGATAATAAAGGGAAGATATAAAAACCAGGGCATTCTACATTGTGAGAGAAGAGGAAAACAGAGCTCCCAACGCATTTCTCCTTTAGCTATTGGAAATGAGGGAGGGCTGTGAAAGGAAGATGGAGGGGGCTGGTGTCCTGGATGGACAGGGGAGGTGTGAGCTCAGGGGGAATGGACAAACTTTGTCAGTGCTGTTTTTTGGGTGTAAACTGGTGTTTCACCCTCCTGAGGGGGCATTGTACCAGGTGGGATGGCCAGAAAGGGAGTGCTGGAGCCGGCAGCTGTATTATCCCTATTGGCAAACAGTAATTTGTTCCCTTTAAGCAAGGACAGCATGAGAGGAAATCACCCCACAGGATGCCACCCTTGTTTTAAAGCCCATTATGGGCTGCTTGTGTAAGTAGAAAATCTTACTCTGCATCTGTTACTGTATCCCATACTAATGTATATATTTTCCTTGCTATTTATATCACTTCTGAGTTAGGCTTCCACTATGAGGGTCACAGCATGTCTCCTGTTGTTTCACAGAGTAGCTGGTGAGGGTAGTATAGTGAGGGTTATAAATTTCGATAAAATAGAAGAAAAATATGTGTCTGAATCCCAGCTTTAAATCGACATGTGTAGTAGTAGATCAGTATTTCTTAGAAAAACAAAGGTGCTGCCCTGCATTTCTATCAGCTACACATGTAGTGGGGAGCTGGGGGTCAGGACATTCTCAGGCACATGAAGCAGCTTCTGGCTGGCTGATGCAGGAAGGTGCAGGCAACGTGGAGGGCTGGAAATGACAGCTCTAATTTTGCTCCAGGGCTTGAGGAAGAATGTCTTCACTCATGCCTCAGAAGGCCTTCCCCAACACACAGCTCTATTATTTGGATGGTAAGCTGATTAGAGGATTTGAAACCAATCATCCAAAAATGGTTGATGCCAGCCTCCAACTGACACATCAACTTACTCTCAGTGAGGGCAGAGATGAGACACATTTCAAATTCCGATTTTGTAGAAGTGTTTCAAACACCTTCAGAAGGTGCGTCGTGAGCAGGGTGAGCAGGCAGCAAGTGGCTCTTTAACATCCCTTTGTGTCCATTCTGGTTGGTGCTGGAGGTTTGTGTGATGCCAAGGGGTGCTCGTGTGCTGTGCCTGCTCCCTCTCCATCCTGGCAGGCAGCTGGGCTCCAGGACACAGGGCTCCTGGTCCATCCTGGCAGGCAGCGGGCTCCAGGGGCACAGGGCTCCCCAGGCTGCCTCTTCCTGGAAGGCAAGAAAGATGTTTGCTCAGGAAGAGAAAATAGGAAAAGAGAACTGTGTTGGTTTAATGAGAGGGCAAGCTGGAAAAGGTGCCAAGAAGATTGGATGTTTAAAGTATCTTCTTGTCTACTCCTTGCTCTCCTTTAAAGAACTCCCAAAATTTCCCAAGTAAAAGTTTCCAAATTCCCTCTTCTCTGCAAAATTTCAGTTTCTTAGCAGATTTGCAACCTGACTTTGCAACAATGATTTACACAAGTAAGCCTAGAGATTTAATGGTAGCAGTAAGGTTTACATGTGAAGGGAAATCCTGAGAACATGAACCATAAAAATTGCAGATTTTTTAAAATAATATTTTGCTGTGAATCATTATCAGATGATTACATCTATATTTGTCCATAATCTGTGGGCAACTTAATGTTTAAGATGTATTTCCTTACTTTTATGATTACATTCTGAATGCCAAATTTGCATTGATAAAGTCTTGCTCTAAATGTATCCCTATTGCTGAAATTAATATACACATTATTGCATTTATTGCACGTTAAGTTTAAAAAAGCATTTTTTCAGTTGTTAAAAAAAAAAAAAGAGTTAGAGAAAACACATAAAATGTCAAAGGTGACAAAGAGACGAGCCCAGCCATGGAGGTGAGTGGCTGGGAACAGCGAGCTCCTTTGCTTAGTACTTGCATAGTGCTGAGCCCTTATGTCTGTAGTTGTGCTTTTCTGCTTTAACCTTGCTCAAAGCTGTGGTTCAGCTTCCTTCTCTGCTCCTGCAGGGACTGCTCTCTGTTTCCAAGATGTCAGACTTGATGTGGACTGCCTCAGATTCTAAATATTTATTGCATGTGCTGATGAGGTGTTCAAGGGTTTCCAGCACATATGAGTGCAGATGAATTTAATGTGAATCCTGGGGCTCAAATCTTTGTGAAATTCAGATTTTAGATATTTCTACATGAACGCTCAAAGGCTCAGAGCCCTGGAGTGACCAAACAGGGAGGGGAGTGAAGGGGCACCTTTCTCAGGGTACTGATTTTTCAGAGGATTTAGAGAAGCAGTAGTTTTCAGAAGTTTACCTTTTGGTGGTGTTAAGTTGAAATCAGCTAGTGGGGTCAACAGCTAGTGAGAGACATGCTGGGGAAGCAGACTTGTGATTCTGTTATGCTATTTTCCATACGGAAACGAGACTTACCCAAATGTGCCTTGCTGGCCTGCTTTCTCTTAGATGAGAGGAGGCAGGAAAGGAGTGAAAAAAACTCATGTTCAGATTTAAAAGGGAGCTACAAGGGTAGGTGAATGGAATTTCAGATTTCAAAGTGAGTTTGTTCTGATGGGACACACAGAAAGCTAAGATGGGACAAGAAAAGAGGAAGATTTTGTGATCTACAGATTTCCTTGAAGCCAATAATACAGAAAAAGAGACTGTAAAGACACTAGTAAAAACTTGTGTCCAGAAGTGTAACAGTTTTACTGGTGTATCTCATGGGAGGACACTGACATTTTTTGCATATATTTTCAGTATTTTATTGTCTGGTGAGATTAAATGGAAGAGCAAGGTCACCCCAATCAAAATTGCCATGAAAATTTGAGAGTTCAGATAGAAAATCTACCCTCCTCGTCCTTTACCATGATGACCTAGGTTAATGAAAAGAAATAATAATATTTTACTCAGCTGTAAAATGGCCCTCGACAAGTGGCTGAGTAGAGTTTTACAGGCCCAGGTGAAGATTACTGAAGAGAAACAGTTTTTCAATATAAGAAGTAAGATTACAATGACTGAGGCAAAAGGAGAGAGAGGATGAGAACCTGACCGCGTGTAATGGCTGTATATATTTAAATGTGTTCTCTGGGATTCCTGGGTGCCTTTAGTGGGATGGATATATCCAGCAGTAAAAATGTGGTTGTAATAGTTTTCCTTCATAGAATAGTGTCTGACCTACCTGATGTTTTACATTCTGTTGAGGCTGTTTTTAGGACACTTTGTCACATCTTATAAAAACCATTTTCTGAGCACTTGTGCCAAAGTGCAGATAATTCCACAGCCACTTGAAATACCCTTTCAGTATGAAACTTTGAAAGGGCAGTTTAGTTGTAGCACTAACTTGCCTGATTTTGAAAGGCATTTCAATCTTGCAAGTAGTTAAACCCTTAAACCAGTTAACTGCAGGTGGTTACATTTGCTAATCAGATGGATAATCATTATACATTGGTAAAAGAAAGCTGCAATTGCTATAGACGATTGTTAGGAGTTTTTAGCATGACAATGTACTGCAGCACCTGCCATTCCAATATGTTTTACAATTTTGCTACTGGTATTATTTCCTAGACCCCCATAGCACAGAATGACCTACACAGTGCTCTGGCTGGAACTTGAAGACGTTTTCATTTCAAATTCCGTGTTGAATTTTCTTATAATTATCCAACTACCGTACCTTTTAGATCAATGTTTGTTAAAGGTTTGCTTTCATTGAAATGGTCCGTAGATGTTTTGCAGATTTATGTATTGCTATTTCTAATTACTGGCCAATTTGAAAAACATTTTCACTTGCTGAAAGAAAATCAGGTTTCAGATCAGTAGTTTAGACTTCTGTGGTTCTGCGGGTGTGTAACTCAGAGAGTGCCTGCTAGGACCTGCAGGTTTCCTCCACTTTATGATTAGGTCTGTGACAAGTTTGAAGGAATTTGTTTTGCAAGCAAGAGACTTAGTTATGCATAAATCACTAGAATGGCATAGGTATGTCTTTGCTGTGCTATGTATGTGGTATTTATTTCCATATTTGTCTTATTTTTATATATATATATATATGCACATTAGTCACTTTCCATTCTTCCTTAATTTAACTTTGCCGATCCCTGCCTTAAGATATCCCCTAGATACAGCAATCTGGCCAGAGAAAGCTGCTTGTTTCACCCCCCACACAAAAAACAACATCCATCAATACAAATTGGTGAGGATTAGTGTATTTGATAAAGCTGTGCTTTCATTGCCACCTGCATCTGCTTCTGCTGGCTGTTTACCACTCTTCAAGTCAGTTGGGGAAGAGCATGATGAGTCTGCTGTAACGTCTGTGGTGCTTACCCATGATAACAGGTAATAAGTATTTAAAATACCTTCATTTAGCTCTCTGCACCTTACAGAAAGTGAATTCTCTGTACTTCTCCTCCTCTACAGCTTACCCATGTGGTGTGATCCATTGCAATAATTTCTTATTTATGATTGTTGGTTTGGAGAGTGAGTCCTAAAGCTCCCAGAGAGCTATTTGCTGCTCCTTGCTTAAGTGTAGAATCACTGAGCAGAGTCCCTCCTTTGTCCTTACAGCTTTTCCATGCTAATATTACCTACATCTCATGTTTGACCTTTACAACTACAGTTCCCATTTTTATTTTCATTATTATCTTTATTATCTGTAGCTTTTTAGTAACAGTTTGCAAATGGATGGACTGCTGTCTCAAATGCACTGAAATTTTAGCAGTTAAGATTCCCCTGCGATCCAGGGCCTCTGGGGAGGTGAATGATTCTTTGTCCTTTCCTGCTGCCTTTGTGTTTCTGCCCAGGAAGGGGTGAGAGCACCACTTGCAATGGCCAGGATCTTGAGAAGCTGCATCTTAATGCACCTAATTTTTAATATATTTCAATTTTATTGTCTTAATAAACAATTAAGGGGTTTTTTGCCATTCTTAAATCTGAAGAAGGTAGCTGATTGTGTAATTCCTTAATTGTCTGAATCTCTTTCTCAAATTTCCATCACTTTCAATCAAAGCCTGTTTTCTTATATTTCAAGGGGACAAGTTATCTCCCCAGCCTGATCAGCAACATACACAGGCAATTAGGGGTTCACCTCTTAGCTTTTTTTCCTATGTCTACTGAAAAAACAGTGATGTCCGAACCCGTGTCCACTATCCTTTAATTTTTCATTTTACTGGAAGACTTCCTTTCTCTGATACTGTTCTGCAAGTCCAAGTTCACTCGTGTAGGTACTTCTGTTGTTCTATAATAATCTGGAGGTGTTTTTGTAATTCTTTAATCTCCTTCTCAATGTGATTGCTCATTTGTTCAGGCCTGTGTTAGAGTTTCTCTTTCTTAGCATGTTTCAAGTTAGTCCAAATTTTCCCACTGTCCTGTTTTTGGGAGAAACAGTCTGTGCAGTCAGGTCAGGCTGGTTAATTGGTTGAATTCACCATTCTGTCCTGAAAATTTCCCAAGTGTGCCATGGCTGTCTCAATAAGAATCCCATCTATCTGTAAGGGACTCTCTGACTTTTCTGGCAAATACTCAAAAGTTTCTAGAAATTATTTTATGCCACTTTTGTTCATCATTTTGGTTTGGTTTGAAACTCCTTCTGAACTGTTCATCGAGGGTCATTTGGATGTCTTGTGACTTGTCTATTACTTGCACATTTTTAATGGTTGTAATGCCTCTGCGTCAATAGTAGATCCAACTGAGATTTCCTCTTCTCTGGATCATGTGAACCACTTGCAGTAAGAAAAGAAATTGGTAACTCCCATTTTTTTCTTTGAATTCCTTATTCTAAGGAAGTCTTGTTTCCTTGAATGTATGGGGACACGAGATGATCTCCGAGTGATTTCCTTGAGCAACATGAGAGAGTCTCTTCGGCCATCACAGGGCCTTGCAACCAGCTGAGTAAGTGTTTTGGTCTCACAGCTGTGAGATTGTGTCCTTACAGATTCTTTCATGCCTTTTCCCTGGACTTCCCCATACTTTCCTCTTTGTTTTTCATAGAAACACAACCCTTCACAAAGCAATTACCTGCAATAGTTTCATGTGTCTGTGTTTGCTCTTAGACAATGACGTTCAGCATTGGGAGTGAAGGACCCACTTTTGGTTTAACAGGTTCTGTAAAGGACTCTGGCTGCTTCTTACAAGCATCTCGCCAGAGGACAGAATTATTGCCGTTTTTGGAGTTTACTTACCAGCAATATTGTGAAATCAGCAAAGGGTAATCTCTGGGGCAGGGCTTTGTGCATGTGGAAGATCTGGTTGTTTGAGGCCTCTAGGAGTGAGTGTGGGTTAGCAGGACCACAGAGTGGTGCAAGGACTGAACTGGGACATCTCTGTTCCTTTTGCTATATGTGAGCAATTGTGGCAGATTTGGTTACTAGAATCGTAATGATGTTAAAGGATGAGTCTTATTTTTCCTTAGAAATAAATGGAGAATAAAGATTCGAGACCTTGTCCTGATTTTGTTCTTCTTGTTGCTGTTTGTGGGTAGGTTTTGTTAAATTTGTTGTTTTTAAAAATAGCTCATGTGGGACTCAGGCTGTGTCTTGGCTAATGACAGACATATACTGATTTTTATGTGCTATCTCTTCAATTATAATTGCGATGGTTCTCTTTGGAATTGCCATGCTGTAACTTAATACTACTGGTAAATTCAGTTTTGTGATCTGCAATGAAAATTCAGGCAAAACCATGCAGAATGAGAGCGATGTATTGAATTTACACTGACTGAGAAGGGGCAAAGAGATGGGTGGGAGCTCAGGTGTTGCAGAGTCTGAACTCCAAACTGTCAGTCAAAGTGATGTGGAAATGAACACATGTTCATAGCAGAGGCTTCATGCTGTCTGTTGTCCTTTTACAATTTCCATCAAACCTCGACAGTTTTTTAGTGTGTTGTTGTAGTGTTTTAACTAAGAATTTTCCAAGTAATTTTTACTTTATTCAGAGGTAATAAAGCAGAGAATCTCAGAAATATGCTTACAATCAAAGCAAGCTTTTTAATAATGGAATCAGCATTGTATGTGACTGACTCTTTTCTAAAGAAGGTCTTCATGTCCTCATTTTCAACTTTAATATGCTTTTAAGCACTGTATTTTAAAACCACTCATAAATTAGTATACAGTTCTTGTATTTAAAATTGCCATTATTGGCAGCAGCGAAAAAAATTCAGGGTGCTTGCTTTTTACAGTGAGGGAATTTGTGGACAGCTAAATATCTCTCTATAACTATTTTGCTTAGCACAGCTGGTGTTTTGGAGAAGATTTACTTTACTAACACACTAACATTAATACGCTGCAATGTCTAAAATGCCTTTAGTATGCCATTTACACTCATCTGAGAGATTTCACAAAAGTATGATATTAGTAAGCCTTCATGAGTAATCCATCATGCCTAGGAGACTTAATCAGATTGGTCATGTACTTACCCCTGGCTTAATAATTGTTACTGGCGTTATTACTGTCCTTATTTCTGTTTCATCTGTGGTGAAATTGTTCAGAATTTCAGTTGTGGTTCAATATGTTATAATCATGGTTCTCCACAAAACCCACAGCCACAATCCAGATGTTATGTGCAGTAAAATCTCTTGCTATTCCTTTTAAAGGGCTATACAAAAGTTTAATATTTCTTCAGGACTGTTGAGGTAGCAGCATTAAATATTAAAACATTTAAATGTGCAGAACTGATTAATTCAGAATATATCAGAGCTGCTCATAAATGTTTAATATCTGTATTTTGCCTGATTGGATATAATTTAAGCTATGTGCTTCTTCCAGCACTCTAGGACCAGGTACTCATCTTTTATTTCTAGGAATGGTTTAAACATAATTCCTTTTATTACAGGTTAATATTAATGCCTCAACCTTCGGCTGTTATTGTTCATTCTTTCATAGAACCTACTTCAAAATTGATCACCTAAAGTCTGAGAGCAGCTGTTAAAGCTCTTTTTAAGTGTACATTTCACAAAAATATGGTTCAGTTAAAATTTGTACAACCTCTGTAGGATGAAAGCTGAAATTTTGTCTTTGCAACATTTATGCATTTCCTCAGAAAAGCAGAAATTATTTGGAGGGAAGATTGGGACTATGCAAATCCTGGATCTAGTCTGAGGTTAAACTTGGACCAGGTTGTAGCTGTGTTAGTTTCCAATGAACAAATTACACTAAAAAGCTGAAGAATGAGTGTTGGTATCTCTGGGGGAGGTGGGATAAACCTGACTGGTGCATTGGCATGTGGCTGCTGAACCACAAATCGATCAAAACACCCAACTACAGTGGTGAGACAGCCTCATGTGTTTACTGGTGGTGTACGAAACATAAAGATCTGTATGAAAGGCTATAGATCTACTAGAGACTTAGCTCTAAGTCTGGTCTCATCCCCAAATGCCAGCATCATTTATCTTCCAATTTACAACACCAGTGCTGTTAAAACAAATCAGCAAATCCTATACAGACAAATTCTTGACCACGTTTTTGTTCCCTAAAAGCTACTTTCTGCAACAGTGCCTGGGAATATTTTCTCCCCTGGGATTGGTACAATGAAGAGGGAGGGATGGACTTCAGTTTTTAGCTGTTCATTCTGCAAGGCCCCCACCAGAGCAGTGCCCCACTGGGCTGGAAGGAAAATAAAAACTCCGTAGGAGCATCTGTCCCAAAGCATATATGGTTTTGCATCACTCACCACAAAACATGCTTAGCATACAGCATTAGCAGTGCTCCATACTAGTTCATTTTCTTGCTTAACACGCTTTAAATTATCTTCGTTGCATTTAGTGCTTTATCCTGATCCCTCTGAAGTTAATGGCTGAAGCGCCATTGCTTGTAATGAGGCCCAGCTGCCTGAGAATGCCTCGAATATAATAAAAGGACTGCCAAGCAATTTGCTGTGGTCCAAGGTAGAAATCTTGCTTTGATGCAGTGCTTTTCCCTTTTGAAGAGTGCTTCTCTACAGTACGAAGCAGAATTCTGGTTGCTGCAAAAAGCAGACTTCAAGTTCAACAGAGAAGAGGACGAGCTCAGCAATGGTAGAGGTTAATACCCTGTTGTGCATCCAAAAATATCAATTCCAAGAGTGTTTTCTTGACTTTAATGGCTTGAATTTTTTGCTGTCTGACTTTCTGAGGTAGTTAGATGTAATATGTCTCTGTAGCACGTATTTCTCCTTGCCCTTGGAAACCTGTGGGAATGCAAAGGAGAGGAGGTTGCATGCTCTGTCTCATTACAAAGGTGCGGGACATGAAAGTTGTCCTTGAGTGAGAAAGTGGAAATCTAAAACCAGCATAAATCACGTAATATATATAATAAAATTTTTTTTCCAAGGTATTTTGGAGGTAGATCTCATCTTGAACTCTGAGACAAGTCCTGCAGCTCTACGCTAGTGTGCTCAGAGACACTGCCTAATGATAGCTTGGTTTCTTTTTGACTTCGTTCTTCAAGACTTGAGGAACTGCCAAGTTCCCCCTGTTTTTGACAGGATAATATAAACAATAAAATACATTGCCCAAACTACTTTTGTATGTGAGCTCACAGGAAAACTGTGTTTAGTCATGTTTAGTTCAGGGTTAGCAATAAGGAAAAATAAGTCAGATGTGCAAGAGAAAAAAGAAGTCATAAGGAGGCATTACAATACACTCAAGTAGAAGCAAAGTGCCCCTTTGGTCTCTAGGAAATGGAATAAAAACAGTTCCAGCAGGAATGATTTATAATAGAAAATGCAGCTTTTGCAGAGTGAAAACATTACCTGGAAAAAATCTACCGTTTTTCTTAGCTCTTTTTTTTATTTGGACAACAAAATTTTGGAAAAGGGCGGTTTGACTCAAATAAAATGGGGGTTTTTTGTACTTTTGTTTTCAAGTTCATTGAATTGAATATGAAATTCATATGGTTCTTTGTCACCTCAAGATTAAATCGCATGCAGTATCACAATTTTTTTTGGCATGTAATATCACAAAATCTGTGATTAGGATCTTACTGCCTTTACTCTATTGGAAGGTTGGATGTATTAACTAGACTGTAAAAGTTGAAGCATGGTGAAGTTTCCACCCCCAACCCTGAGCTGGAGGGAGCACCTGGCACAAAGTGTTTGGAAAGGACATTAAAATGTTGATTTAGATTAAAATAGAGGTTTTTTCATATCAGTTTAACAAGATATTCAACTCCAAGCTGAAATGATACTGGAGAAGATCAAAGTATTTGATTTTCATTGAATATGGCGTAGTAAGAATATTGTATCATTTATGAATTTCTAAGCGTTTCAGCCTCCTAAAAGCTCGTCATTATTCCCTCTTTTCATATTCAAGACAACAATAAATGTTCAGATAATATTGGCACTGCACTATTTCTGTTATTTATTGAAGAGGCTTACTTAGCAAAATTGTAAAGTCCGAGTTTCTTAAGATTTTAGGTGGGAGAATGCATTTGCCTCTGAACTAATGTGGTGAAATATGTATGGGGTGGATTCCTAAAACACCCTTTTTTGCATGGATTTTTAAATGTATTTCATGCCATGCTTTCTGACTGCTGCCTATTCCATATTTTGAAAGTTCAGTGTACAGTGCATCCCAGCAGATGCACAGACCACACTCATATCCAGAACCATCTTTCTGTACTCTGCTTACCTGATTCTTCTTACTCATTCTCCTGTGTGCAACACTGTCAGGGTTGGACAGGTGTCAGAGTCATTCTTCGAATCAACTGTGAAATTTAAAAGACAGAAGTGGAAGACAGTATTGAATATATGGTTCCCCAGGAGCATGCTACTTATAATTATTTATACCTAATTTCTTCATAGCTAGGTCTTTATGATGTATGAAGTGGCATGACTACTTTTATTGGTGTCTGGCCATTCCTCTGAGCGTTAATTACTGAATTAGAGGGAGACATTGAGGGTGAACCAGAGACGTCTGCCATTTTTTCTCAAAATGTTGGACTTCTCAGAGAGTCCAACTTCAAACAGCTGCAGTAAAACCAATGTAGAGTCTTCCCCTCTGCAGAAAGTTTCTCTTATTTTCTCTTATTCAAGGCATTGCAGATTGATAGTGATGTTACTTGTTGAGCCAGGAGCTGGAACAGAATGTTAAGTGTTCCTCTTCCATATTTAGGGGCTTGTTTCTTTTCACTGGTTGCTCAGAATTTTTTTCCAAGTGTAGGTATTTGCCGGTGATAACACCTGGAGGATTTTCTCCTCCTAGCTGTTCTGTGGGAAAGGATGTTGAGATTTATGCCCATCACAACATATTGATGCTGCCTTGACCTTAGTAATTCCTGAGAGGAATCTGATACAAGTGTCTGTCTAATTTTGCACAGGAGGAGGGGGTTGGAAGAAGAACTTCACCATTTAGGTAAGATGTTGACCAGCTGGTACACTGGTATTAATGGTCTATGTTATTACAGGTGTCTGGGGGCTTATTTGATAAAAATATTCATTCAGTGATGTAAAGACATGCCACAGAACAGAAGACAGAATGACCAGCTGGGATCTATGGATTTAACTGTGTTCCCGGTGCTTGTCCTGTCAGTGATGTTTGGATCAAATATACTTGATTAACTTTGCCACTTGTTTGTTTAGTTTGGTTTGTTGGGGGTTTTTTTGAGGGGGCTTGTTTGGTTTCTGTGTTTCACTCTTAAAATTTTCATTGACAAACTGATGAAGAAATGCTAGGAAGATAAAAAACCTCTTCGTTGTTTTTTCTGGCAGAGATCTGCTAGTTATCATGGCTCTTGGCTAGCTTGGCCTTCTTGCTGAGGATACCAATACAAGTTATTCTGGCAATTAGTTTAGATCTTCCTGTCGCTGATAACCTCCTGTCTAGGAGAGTGGCTGTGGAATTTGCACAGCTTAGCCTGTCAGGTGACTGACTTTCCCACAGTGTAACTGTGCTTTTTGAGCCTTTTAAAATATATTTACCATTTTAGTCCTTTCCCCCTCCCATAATAATATGCAGAACATCACCTATTCTGGAGGTACTTCTTAGTAATTGTCTCCTGTGGGACATGAAGACCTCTGTGACACAACAGTGCACAAGCCAGGGAGCTGTAGGTTTGCAGCAATCCAAGGCAGGCGGCTGTGGGATTTATTTTCCAGAGAGCCAAGTGCCTCTTTTTGTTCTAACAAGATATGAGTCATAGCAGGGACATGGCTGTGCATACTTATCGCTTTCACTGGGATGTGCAGAGCAGAAGGAATTTCAGTATGGAAAGAGGACATGAAGTGATTTGTTAAAAATCCTTTTATTTGCTTGGGGAATTTGTACTGGTATTATCTGGGATAGTTGTGCACACCAGGGACAAGAACCATGCTGTTCCCCCTTTTTTTATGTTTAAGAACAGAAAGTGGCCACTTGGGAATTTGCTGTATTTATAAAGTATTTAGCTAGCAACTAACTGATAATAACAAGTTCAGCACAAGTCATTGTGCTGCAGTTTTATTTTTCTGTGTGTGCATGGTTTGACTGGTTGCCTAATCAGAATGTTGGACTCAGACTTTTTTGTGAACATTTAGAGGCGGCAAAGTATCTGTTACCTGCCTAGAAACAGGAGTCCAGAAGGAACCTTTTTTTATCTTAAGATCCAACCCTTTGCCCAAGCAAAACAGAGAGAAGGCACTGGGTGGATTTCCCCCAGAGCCCTGTCAAATGTTTCATAATCACAACCTGCCACAGTGCTGCTGTTCCAGCCCACTGTCTTTCTTGTTCAGTAGTTGACCATTACAACAAACCTAACACAAAGAACCAGCAGCTCTTTCTGAAGTGATGCACCTACAGCCATACCCTTCCTGAGGCAGCTGTCAGCTGCTTGGGATGCTCAGCCTTTACAAACCACACTGTGAAGAATTACACTGTAAAGGATAAGCATATGTATTGTCTGACTGTCCCCATCTCTGCCTCTGACCCATTTAGCCACATAACCATAAAGATGATACAAACAGATGCCAATGAGCTTTAATATTGCTCTTACTTTAGGAGTTTTATTTCTTAAGCACATTATTTTCATTCTTTTGACTCAATTTTCATTAGGTATTTATGAATGTCAGAGGACTAGTGAACACTTTTCTTATTTTTTCTGATTCTTTTCCATGTTGTTCTGATTTGAGCCTTTGGAAACAGGTATTTTTTATTGATTTGACCTTGCACTATTAATGTACAGTGTATGGCCAAAAGATTGTATTAACATTTGTTACAGTCTAGTCATTCATATGCCAGAATTCAGTATAAATACTGCTTTAAATTTAGTATAAACCCCACTATATTTTTCCCATATAAATCCTCATTTGATCCGTTCTTTAACTTAAAATGTCAGTCAATCTCTAGTCTATTTAGTAGTATTGTTCCAGTTTATAGATGGGGGTTGTCTAGATTTTTTTTTTAATAGCATTCTGCACCAACTAAATGAGGGCCTGTACTTAAGTGGAATTACTCTGTTGCATGAATCACACATACAAAATTAAATCACATTTTTGAACTCTTGTGTCTGTTCCCATAATAATACAGTATGATGTATTTTGGTCCTCTTCCTTCTGTTCATGGTTCTCAGCAACTTTCAGTGTGTTTCAGTCTTCACTTTTCCATGCTAATTGTCTTTATTTTCTCCCTTCTAGTCAGGACTCTCGTGCACTCTTGCCCCTTTCTCCCCAGGGTCTATACCCAACCCTCCCAGAGCCTGACTTGCTAACAACTTTGGGTCTGGACAGGCTACAATTCAGACTCTGCTGACTGTGCTGGGTGCATCTGTTGTACAGAAAGGACCCTGACATGAGCAGTTTGGGTGAGGAGGATGGTGTTCTGCTCACACCCAGGCAGAAGAACTCCAAGTCTGGTATTAAAAAAAATACCTGCGTGTCCCTTGCACAGCTGCTATACTGGATGCCCAACGTATTCAGACTGCAAAGCACCAGGTTATTTCAGGTCTCTTATTTCTGCAGTCCATTAAGCAATCTTGTTAAGCTCTGGTTTAAGGAAGATAAGCACAAATATATTAAAGATAAATGGAGTCAGAAACTTTATTGCTCACTCTTGTTCATATCTAAACTATAAGACTATGCCAGTTTTCACTCGAGTTATATCACACAAAGAATCCACTCTGAGGAGGGAGGACTGTGGCTGAGGAGGAAGAAGTGTCATTGTTGTAGATTGATGCCTGAAGTTAAAAGTGGTCAAAATGATAATGGGAACTTATTAGGAAGGTAACAGCATCATGTACCATGCTGCTCAAGGTAGTAAAATTTAATGCTGTGTTACTGGAAAATGAAGGTGGCGGTGGTGGGGAATAAAGGCAAAAATAGTGCAGAATATGTGGAACAGGATATTAGGAGTGAATTTCAAAATATATCACCTTGATGTTAAGCATGAGTAAAAAGAATCATCACATTAAACCTTTGGAATTATGAGGAAAGGAGTGAAGACTGAAACAACAGGCATCATTTTTACCACTGGATGTGCAATACAACATTATGCTCAGATTTCTATGTTATGGATGCATCTGATTGCCTCTGCTTGGAAAAACTATAGTAAAACTAGAAGATGTGTGAGAGAGAACATCTTCCTGTGTAATGGGAAGCTAAAGTAAGTTTCCTCAGTTTTGGGAAAGAGATAATTGAGAGAGCTGTGGAAGTTATCTATAAATTTTGAATTCTGTTAATAAAGCAAATGCTTCACTGATAGTGAAAAGACAAGAATTCAGAGAGAAGAGAGCTTAAAAATAAAGGAAAAACATTTTCATGAATTATGCAAATAAATGGTGGAGCTCCTTGTCACCCGAAGCTGTAAAAGTATGAACTGAGTGTGGGTTCATTCAATGCCCTGGTCATTGATAGAGATATTAAAAAGGAATGACCCCAATACTGAGCCTGGGGAACACCACTTGTAACTGGCCACCAACTGGAACGCAACTTGCAACTGGCCACTGCTCTTTGGGCTCAGCCATCCAGTTTTTCACTCAGTGAACAGTGCACCTTTTCAAGCCATGGGCAGCCAGATGCTTCCTTGTTCTCCAGCATCACTTGAACTCGTGCATTTCATGATATTTGCTTATCATAATTCATGTGTCTGTAAGAGGATTTGTATTATTTTAGCCTGAGGTAAGCATGTTCAGCAATCTGGTTTTAGATGGCATGCTTCCTTAGCTAGAATTAAGACAAAAGTTCTTGCAAATGTTTAGATATTACTGAGTTATAATAAATTCCTAGTAGATAATTATATTTGCTGTCTTTTCAAGCCAGCCTTCATTTTCTTTTTTAATGCTATTGTTAATTGTGTATTGAGAGAGTGTTTGTCTTTTGAGGACAGCAGAATAAAAGGATTTACCAAACTCTTCTGAAAATCTGCACAGTGCAGTAATATTCAAACCTTCTAAATAATTTATTGAGAGCACAGCCAACAATATGAAATTTTCATGTATGGGTATCAAACAGGCAACCTCACATAAACTTGAAAGGCATGAAAAATAAGGTTAGGCTTCAAAACAGGGGTCAGTATTCTCAGGCTTAGAGTAATGAAAAGGTAATCACAATAATGTTTAATCTGTTTTTAAGAAAAATTTTGTGTTGGTGCATTTCATAGAAGCATGACAAAATTTGAATTCCAAATTTAATAAGGAGAATGGTGGTTGCTGAATAAGGACACAAAAACAGTTCCAACATGCACCAGTAACCAGCCTTGTTTCATGCCCTATGCATCTGGTGAGGTCTGGGAATGACCATAATTTCTTCCCATCTTCTCCTGGGACTTTGGATAAGAGAAATAGTATACTACCACTGACAAAATACATTTCACAATCATTTAAGTCTAACCATCATGTAAATACTGTTAAACCCTATTTTACTGGCTTTTATGTTATGCTGATAAACCTTCTATTAACAATATTTTGTTGCCCAGAGGTGCATTTCAATAAATAATATGATTTGGTTTGTGTTTCTTAAGCTAAAACTGTAAATAACTGTCCTGTTAAATCATTACAGGAACTGTTATTTAGGTGTTTATTCTTGTTTTGGCTATGGTACACAATTTAATTCAGTGGTTGAATTTTTAGAGACATAGCTAATGTACATTTTAGTGAAACAGATTTTGTTTCATATGCAGGTTATTGTGTTTACTGCTTCAATTCCACTAATACTATTCAGGCCTCTGTGAGTTATCGAATGGAATAACAGACATTTGCTGATACCCTTTGGAGTGTTTTGGTACTACAAGGGCTTGCTAAGTTGCTAAGCATTAGTGATATATTTGGCATAACACAAAAAAGAAGATAAAGACAGTCATTGTCTCTGATGTCTTCGGGTGAGCTCTGGATTCTGGGATGCTTAATTCCTGCTCAGTTCCCTCTGATGTGGGCAATAGTTGGACATTTTAATAGAAATTGGATAATTAATTTACTCTGTGTGAATGGCTCTTGGTGAGAATAATCTCAGTTTAGCCATCTTCAGTGTTGACATCTACAGCTGAGCTTTACAGTCTAGGCTCCCTTTATAGTCAGTGAGGAGAATCAGACATTTCTGGAGTGTGATTCATCTGGTCTGTTTTAAACATCAACATTAGGGTGAGATTTACAGCCTAAATGGGGTGACATAAATAGATGTGATGTGATGTTCTCTGGAGCTCTATATAGCAGTAGCACATATTCACTGGGACACTGACTGAAACCTCCATCTCCTCCTTCTAAGAAGGCTGCCCCAAAAGGGAGAGGACATGCCTCTCCCTGTGCCAGCTGGTATTCACTTTTCCCCATACAAAATGCAATGCCTGCAGCTAAGAGAGAGTGGCTGGGCCACGCAGGCACTGGAGTTTAAAATATTTCAACACAATATTTTGTTGGGAAATTCAGATTTGAATCCCCTTACCTAGGTGAGAGCCTTAATTGCCCATCTGTTGGTTATAAGCAGACTGCTATGACAGCAGCCAGCCTTACCTCTCCTCTGTCAGGTCTCTGGGCTGTACCAGGGTGTTTGGTGATGCCAGCTGGAACAAAGCATCTCTCTGCTCAACATGGCCAAGTTTCTGGTGGCTTTGAATATAGTCAGAAATTTATTTTGATACATGGGAAGTGAGACTCTTGGGTCTTACATTGGAAGTCTGTTCACAGGTCTAACCATGGGACTCTTCACTTTCAGTGAGATGGGACCAAGTAAACAAATGTGACCAACGCTTTATAGTTTAGGAATACAAGAGTAAGCACTTTTTATATTGCTGCTGATGTCATTGTCACTGTCTTGTTATGAACTTTCAAAAATATAAGTAATGTCTCTGCAAATAGTTCTTTTACAAGGCTACTCTTTGCATCACTGACAAATGATGTCTCTGGGTATCATGTTATGGACATCTTGCCATACATCTGCAATCTATTTTCAGTTCTCTGTTGTTCATTACCAGTTTAGGAAAGGATTTGAAAAGCTTTAAAGACACAGAAATTTGAGGGAGCATGGAGCAGAAGAACTGAAACTGTATTGTAACACAAAGCTAGGCCAGATCAGATTTTTAAGCTATCTAGAAAAAGGTTCAAAACTTGTTTTACTCCCCTCCATCTGAGAGTAATTGCTAACTGGAATTACTGGTGAGGGCATCACAGGTTAGAGATGGTGCTGGTCTGTACACCTTCAAGAAAAGCTCACTGGTGTGTTATTGTGAATTAAGTGCTTTGGTTGTGGGCTTCAGAAGACCAATACCAGAGTGAGAATGCTTTCAGTTGTCAGACTGCATGTCTGTTTGCTTAATCGTGCTGAAATGTCTTTTTTCTGCTTTCCTCCACCTACTTGGGGAAAATCAAAACCAGTATGAGTAAGAATCCTGTGGGTTTTCTGCTTTTATTGTTGCTGAATGATGTGTAGACCTGTGATTCATACTGTTCTTGCATGCCTGTCTGGTGTTCATATTTGAAATAGCTGTATAATTATGAATTTCTTGATTTTGTGTTCTTTTGAAAGCAAAGTATGTCTGCGAGCAGTAAAAATTAGTTTGATGTCAACATGCATTTCACTTGTCTTTTAAAAATTTCTTTTTTAGTAATAAGGTTCTGAGTGCAATTCAGTATATACACTTTCTGGATTCTTGTAACAGTGTGTTCTCCACCATTCACTTACAAGTACATTTATCAGCACACTATTTGGAATGCATATCTGTAAAGTTCTACCTGACTGTTTATAGATTTCTAATCACTGTGGTGTCTTAACAGTTGCCTTAAATAAGGCATCAGGGCTTATTCTCTTCTTACTAGCAATTTAATCTGTAGTTGGCATTTCAGGAGTGGTCTGGAATTTTAAGGATTTGGACTCAGTATTATCTGTGCCCTGACAGCACTACATGCCTGGACGGGTCACCTGTGTTTGGCATTGCATGAGGGTGGCAGAAAGGTTCCATTGCCTGAAACAGGCGACCAACTTGGGAAGGGACAAAGAGCATCTTCCCTGTGTTGAGGAGACTGAGGGGAGACATAGCAGTCTACAACATCCTCACAAGGGGCAGCACAGGGGCAGACACTGATCTCTTCACTCTGGTGACCAGTGACAGGACCCGAGGGAATGGCCTGAATTTGTCTTAGGGGAGGTTTAGGTTGGATATTTGGAAAAAGTTCTTCACCCAGAGGGTGGTTGGGCACTGGAACAGGCTCCACGGGGAAGTGACCCCAGCACCAGCCTGACAGAGTTCAAGAAGCGTTTGGACAGTGCTCTTGGGTACATGATGTGACTCTTGGGGATGGTGCTGTGCGGGGCCAGGAGCTGGACTTCGATGGTTCTTGTGGGTCCCCCAGCATACTCTGTGAATGCAGTGTGATGACAGTCTTTGCTGTATTGGTAGTCTCCATTCCTTTTGCAGGATCCTGCAGCACTGTGAAGGGACAGGGACTCTCTGAACAGTGCCACTGCACACCTGACTTGCAGAGGCTGGTATATTTTTTTAGGAGTGAAGCAAAAAAAAACCCCAAAAGCATTACTTCAGCATAAATCATTTATTTCCTAAGAGGAAGGTTTCCAGCCATGACTCAGGTGTGTGATGATGCAATATTACAGTGTTATAGGGAACTGGCTTTGACCTTGAGAAGAACTTTACAAAGTGCCTGTCATTGCTTTGATGAAAGAAAGCCTCATTTCAGGAAATCCACTGTCTGTGGTGATCCCATTTCACATACCAGAATTATTTTCTGTTTTCTTTATGGCATACAAAAGTGCAGTTTTACACTCTGGCTATGTCTTGACTCACTTAAGAAGTGTGTGGGGCAACAAAGATCTTTGCCTTTATCAATTCCTTCTTGTACACTGTGATTGTCATCAACAGCAGCTGCAAATTCTGTGGAATTTCTGTGTATATCAGCCTTCTTAGTGACATTTAGCTGGTGCTGAAGAGCAGCCAAAATAGGTAAGACCTGTCAGTGGCAGGTGTCTCCTGAGATGATCCCCTTATTTCACCTGGCACTCTTTCTTTTGCAGTTTAGATGCATTGGTTATATTTTGAGTATTTTGAATATCAGCCAAAATACATCTGCCTTTTTGGAGAGTAGAACAGTCCCTCGAGAGAACGTAAGGCAAATTTTATGCAATTACTTATGCTGATTAATAGATTTCTATAATAGTATGCAGTATGTGTGGCATATAACACTGGAAACCATGAAAATTATGTTCATAAGAATAGCATGAATTTCTTAGAAATATTTGACTATAACTACAGTTCAAACCCTGTTTTGTCTTTCCTGTTATGCTGCTGCCTCCACCTATGGTATAATTTCAGCAGTGTCTTTGCCAGCCTCCTTCTTCCTGACCCTCTTCCTCCTCGAGACATGTCAGCTCCTGGCATTGCCAGAGGCCCTGCTGTTCCTTGTCCCATGAGAGGCACCAGCTCCAGGGCTCTCGCAGAAACTTGTCGTGCAAAATGAAAGGCTTCTCCAGAAGAGGCTGCTTCATCCCCTCCCTTCCCTAGGAGATAACACCAAAGCTTCCCAGAGATGGTGGCATTGGCGGGATGAGGCCAGCCCGTGTGCCCCCTGAACCAGCCTTGTTAGCAGCTGAGCACAGCAGCAGGTATGTGCTGAGTGTGCAGGAGTTGCAGTCAGCAACTCCCCATGATTTTTGGTGGAAAATTGAACTGAGGGCCTCACGATTCTCAGAAACACATTTTGTGACCACGGCCATTGTTCAGAAAGAAGGGTAGGGCAAAACAGCACCAGAGGATACTTCCATGGTGTTTCCCACCCCCAATATGATTTTTTTTTTCATGGAACCGTTTCCTAGACTTTTACAAAATAAACTGGAGTTGTTTGCTAATCCATGTATTCCTATCCACATGTTTTGTGGACAGGAATGTTCCATATTCATCATGCAAACGCTGTTCACTTGATTTAGAAGGTGGACTAAGAGTACACAGTGAACTGCTTTTGTGGCTGTTGACCAGCGCGTGAGGCTAACCCACACTTTGTTGTTGGATTTTGTACCTGGTCTCTCTTCTCTTCTGAGTCCCTCATACTGAACCTTTCTGGGGTTTCCAGTCTACAGGTGCAGATCCCATCTCCTGCTTTTCATCACCTTCTCTAGACTACTTTCTCCAGCTGTGGTTCCCTCACCCCCATCGCTCCCCATTTTTTCCCCAAAAATTTCTCTTCCCCTATTCCCTGTACTGGTTCCAGTCACCATCTCCTCCATCCTAGTTCACTTTTGCCCTCAGGTCTACTTTTCTGTCTCCTAAGTTTAAGTTATTGGTGATGGTGTTCATCAGACTTTCGGAGCAACTTTGTTTTTGTGACATTTTGCACCTTTCTCAGAGTTTCGAGAAGCAGGATTTTGATGAATTGATGTTTTTCTCGTCAGAAGGCTTTGACTTTTGATAAAGATCCCTCTCTTCCCCCTTTCTCTCCAGCCAGCAGATATGACTTCTTGCTTTAAAACGCTGAGAAGCTTTCCAGATCAAAACATCATCAAAAATTATATCTCCACAAAGCACTTCTTCTCCAACAAAGCAGACTGAAATATATTTCATGGGACTTTTTCAGCGAGCTTTTATTAGTCAGAGAGTGCTCTAAGAGTACTAAGTGAGGACAGAGTCTCCAGAAATATTTAGATACTAAAAATGAAAATGTGTCTGTTGAGCATGTGTGAACTCTAATTTTATTTTTTTTAATGTATATATATATATAAAATATGATTTGTCCAAACTTGGAGGAACACTCTCCCACTTCAGAGCAGAAGATTTGATGAAAGCAAAAGACAGTGAAATTTTTCATCCAGGGCAACACATTTTCCTCTAACCTCATCTCAGAAATGAATGAAATATTTTGATTGAAATTCCTTCTTCCTTAAGTAATTAAATTAGTTGGATGGAGACACCATGAAAAACAAACCAACCCAAGAAGTCCAAGGGGATAAAAATTGGCAAAGATCTCGGGAACGGAAAATAGGAGGAAGTGTTGAGCAACTCTTGAAGTAGTTACCACCTTTGCCTCTAAAATTTGCAGAGTGATCAGTAGGTTGTTCCAAAATGCAGCCCTCATGCATTTCTTGGGAAGATGTTCCCAGTCCCTCCTACTGGACTACTTCAAAGCAACTGAGGGCTTCCTACCTGCATCTGCACCTTGGGTTATGTGCTCCCATCCCTGGTGTGAGGGGTGAGACAAGTGGAGGGGGGGATCCTGCCTGCCCTGGTGCAGCAGCCAGGAGGGCTGGCACGGGAGGCTGCTCTGCTTGGGGTGGCAGGATCCCGCTTACTCCTGCCCAGCCACTCGGTCCCCAGTGACAGGAAGGCCTCCTCACTGCTTCACTCACCAAATTCTCCTCCCACAGAAGGGTCTTGTTGAGGATGGAGCAGTGCCTGCTTGGGTCCATAGATGACACCTGCTGCTGTGTTGCCCCTTGGGTGCCATGGGGCAGCACTGGGGCAGTGCCAGAGCCCCCCTTGCCTGCCCAGCCCTGGGTGCTCTGTGCAGCTGTGTCCTTCCAGATGTTTTTCAAGTCATGACATTGGTCCTTGCTTCTGTAGTGCCAGATATTTGGCACTGACTACACATGGCATGAGCCAGTGTAAAGCCACAAACAAAGCTGGGTGGAGAGAAACTTCTTCTTGCTTTTGGAAGAGGAATTTAAGACCCCACAGTAACAAGCCCTAGTCCCTATATAAAATCACTGTCCTGTTGCTGGGCTGTGCATTAGCACAGCTTTCTTGTACTTGGTCATTATCACTTGGCATAGTGTGTTTCTTTCATTTTATGGGAATTTGATGTATTCCACCAGTGGGTAGAAAAAAAAATCATCACTGAGAATGTCATGATTAATTTTTTTTCTCTTGAAGAACGATGAAATTATTCTGAAATGTATGACACGTGTATAATAACAGCCTAGTGCTCTGTTTTTAAAAAATGTGCTAGAGGCATTGTGCAGTTTCCCAGAGGCTTAATGAGGGACCCATACTGTGTTGGAAATTTTTCAACAATAAAAATTGACCTATTACATGCTTATGTAAAATGAGGGTTGACAATCACACAAATATGTCCAAAGTCAAATACAGGCATTGTGAAATATCACTTCTTTCCCACAGAGAAACTGGTCACCTGTTCACAGTAGGCTTTTGCATTATATCCTATCCAGTAAAGAATAAGATGCTTCCCCACAGGGACACAAAATGGCAGCAAAGTACTGGCCCAGTGCCCTTCTATCAATGCTTTTCACTGACTCTTTTGCCAAGTCTTCAAAAATAACACATAGGCATACTTTTCAACATATGTTTTGCCTCTTTGTTGGTTTAAAGGCATAAAGGGAAGAGAAGGTCATGTATTATTCACCACTTTATCATCAAATGCAAGAAAAATTCATTGTTTGCTTGTTTCATTTTATTTTACTCTCCCTAATACATCTTTTATTTAAAAATAAAATCTAGAGTCTTTTGCTGTTCTTTTAACATATATCAGAAGTAGCCTGTTCTTAAAAACTGAACATATGGCTCTGAACCTGCATCTGAATTCAGGGAAGTGTCTATTGCAAAACACTGAAATTTGGAGTTATGGGAGCAGAAAAGTTGGGTTCAGGGCTTATTCAGTGTAGTATTGAATAACCAAAGAAAGGAAGATAATTAAATACAAGGAGTTGAAGGTTAAATTATACATGGTAAATATTGCTCCTCTGCTCAAAGTAAATTAAGCTACTGTCAACATTTTTTAAAATATTAAACACTAAGTTTAAGCCAAATGTGTACCAGAGAGGAAACACTAAATGACTATTAGGATTTAAAAAACCCAAGAGTTTCTCTGCTGAATGTGTATCACCAGTGAATGTCCTAGCAGTACCTTGCTTCAGTTTCCTGGCCAGTCCCTGGCTCGTCATGTCCCCAGCAAGTGAGGGAAATATAGGGAGGTAGAATGAGATTTAGGGAGTGATCAGAGTTTATCAGCAATCCCTGACAAGCACCGATCTCTCGAGTTAAGGGAATAGAAAGGACTGAGGTATGAAAGCAGAATGAGTGTGGTAACAGAGGCCTGGATGCATCTTCAGTGTACGAGGCTACACCTCATAAGACTCTTCTTCAGCAGGGAGAGCTTTTTGTTGTTTTATTGCTCTTCATATGGTTGGTGCCTGCCCAGCCCTCTGATTTGTTGAGGTCTCTCTGCAGGGTCTCTCTGCCTTTGAGGGAGTCAACAGCTTCTCCCAGTTTTGTATGGCCACTGAATTTGCTCAGTATCCCCTCCAGTCCTGTGTCCAAATAGTTTATGAAGATGTGGAAGAGCACAGGGCCGAGGGTGAAGCCCTGTGGAACCCCACTAGTGACAGGTCCCCAGTCTGGTGTCACCCCAGTCACTGTAACCCTTTGTGCCTGACCTGTGAGCACCCATCCCATGGTGTGTTTATCAAGCCATGTGCCAGACAATTTTTCCAGAAGGATCTTACAATAGAGAGTATTGAAAGCTTTGCTGAAGTTCAAAAAGATTATATCAACTGGCTTCCCTTGTGGGTTACCTTGTCAAACGTACCAAAATAAAAATACAAGAATTAGTGTGTACAAGAAGTTAAAAAATGCTGCAAGAATTGTCAATTCTAACAAAGAACATATAGATTCAAGTGTTACTTGTAGTTGCTATTTGGATGTTTTCTGCTATTACTTAAGAATCTATTAAAAATACATTCCTGAGCTATTTAAATACACACAATCTGTAATGTCTCAGATGCCCACGTAACTTAAATGTACAACACTGTAATGAGTGTGATAACTGTAACTTGGCACTCTATTTAGGTACAGAGAGAACAGTACCATAATCCTGGTTATTTCCTTGCTTTTACTACACTCTAATATCTTGACAATTGCTTTTAAGTCATACATTCCAGTGCATTATTTTTTAACTCGTTTTATTCATGAATAGCATAGTTTATGGTTCTGGCAAAGGCAACTTCCCAAGCACCAACTGAAAGTAAAAGTATCATAAATATTGGGGGAATTCAGATGGATTTGCTAGACTGTAGGATGGGATCTCATTCAAGAGCAAGAGCCTGCTCACAGAACATGAATAGGATCATAACTATAGTATTTACACTTTTTTATTTTCTCTCATTTCAGTGACTATTTCAACAAGTACCTTCTTCGATGGCTTACTGGTAACTGGACTCTACACATCTACCAGTGTTCAGGCTTCCCAGAGCGTTGGTGGCTCCAGTGCTTTTGGATTTGGTAAGTCCAGTGTAATTTACCTTCTGCCACCCAGGGTAATGAATACTTGGTTGTACAGAGGATATCAGTATCAACACAATTACTGGAACAGGTTAATTTAGACTGAGTAATCAATAGTACATGGAAGTCAGTGGGAGTCAATGAGATAAGGCAGTGGTGGCTTTTAGGCAGCTTTTATTGCTTCCTGTATCACCTTCATCTTTGCTAAGCCCTGGTATTAGTATGCTGAATTATATAAATTTTAGGAGAGAAAAGCCTTTGCAGATAAATTGTTTTAAACAGCCATTTCTAAATTGTGTGACATTTCGTATGAACTGAAGCATTTAGCCCAAAGCCTCTAAATGTTCTTGGGTTGAAAACCTGTTTCCTTTAAGCTTATGTCAACCTACTTTTCCATTCAGTCAATAGCATCTTCCTTAAAACCAGAATGCTGGTCAAGATATTTTATACAACCAATTATTTACCATGTCCAAAAAGCAGAATTGTAGTGAAAGGGATATGATAGGCTTTGCAGAATTATCATGTATTTCAGGTTCTGCTGTAGCCCTCAGCAGTAGCAGCTGTGCTAAGGACAAACATTTTAAAAATAATCCCTTCTAAGTTTGTGCAAGTTAATTGACAGCTATACCTTCTGCAGTTTGTTATTTGGTAGCATTTTTTATATCCTTACAAATAATAGTAACAATTACGCTCCTCCAATTGGAGGAACTCAGTGACCCTAACAAGCAAGCTATGGTGAAGGTACAAAAACAGGTACCAGTCATATGGGACACCAACTGCACTGCACTTGCAGTAGCATATTTAAATGCTAATTTGTCTTCCTGGACAGAATTCAGTACTTTCTTCATAATAACCTCTCATGGTACTTACTTTTGTTATAATGCATGTAGAACATGAGTGGTCTGGGCATTTGTGTGTCATCCAGCAGACGTACATTTGCTTGTAAATGAAAGAATGTAATGTAAATAGCACATTATTTAAAACTGTATGGAGGCATAATTTGAGAAGGGCTTTCCTTCTGTGGATAACACCGCTGTTCAACCTCAGGCTTTTTGCTCAGCCTTTCAAAGGGAAGAGCATGGCTGGCACAGGTATTTCATGCCTTGTGCAAATGGCACTGAAAAATTCTCTTTTCTGGAAGAATTTGTGCTGCTGTTTCTCCCTTCCCACTGTGCTGTTTACAGGATGAATAGGATCTGATGGAGTAAGCAAGACAGAAAGTAATTATCAGTGTGAAATTTCTGGGATGGTCAAGTTACTGGCAAGCTATTACCTTGCTGTAAAATAAGTGTTCGTATCACGTCATTGGGCAGATCATGGCAAACTCACTGGGCAAAGTATACAGGTCATGTTTAATTACATGTAAGCATTTAAGAATGACAATTAAGCAAAATTTTAAGAACCTAAATACCTCTGTGCATTTACAAAGAATGTCTGTATTTTTCCCTAAATATGTATTTTAATTTGTAGAATAAGGCTGTTTCAGTTGGTGTTTTATTGAGACTGATGTTAAAGTAACATGTGATGTGTGACAGGAAAAATAACGTGGCCTTCTTTAACTTGCCAAAGGTCATTCTTTAGCTCTCGATGTGTTACTTTGACCATTCTGTCGCTGTAAGATAACCAACAATTAAACTGGTGACATGTGTGTTCTGTATCCAAAAGAAGCTCCAAGCCTACAGGCTGGAAAAATACAAAAACCAAAGTGATGCAAAAACAGTCATGCAGAGTTGGACCTACTTCATTTTGCTAATCAATACAAATTCTCAAATATCATGCCTGGGGAGATCTGATGCTCTGTCTTGAGCATGCCTCCATTTATGTCAGAGAAAAAGTGCCGCCATCTCTGAATTTTTTTTTTAACTTTCTGTGGGTAAACTGTAAGGTCAGTTGTGTTACAGTGTTAGTTACAAAATATTTTAGGTAAAAGTCTCATTTTGCTGTTTTCTTTGCTACTCCCTAAGCTTGTATATGCATTGAAAAAAACAAAAAAACCAATCCAAATATTTTATAGCAGATGATGGTCTTGTGCAGTGTCTTTGAAGTCACAGTAAAAAGTCAACAGTGAAGGAAGAATGGCAATGGCTTTTAAATGCAATTTTATATGAATGCTTAATCTATGATGTACTGATGGCTCCCAGGACTAAGAACTACATAAACTTTTCCTATCTCTACGTTGCAGTGAGAGATGATAAGGCTGGCCTCTTCCAAAAACCATTTAGCATGTAAACGATACGCTTTTAAAAATTATTTGATAGTTTTAAAAAGTAACAGTATTTTAAAATCCACCATTTTCAGTAGAAAAATAGAGCAGTCTCCACAATATGTAATATGTTGTTTAGTAGAATAGTAGGTGGGAGTGACATTGTTTTGTTTTCTGAAGAAAACATAAAGCGCTTTCTCCAGAAACCCTGGATCCATCTGTTGTGTCATCTTTTCCAATCAGCAAAGAAGCTGTTTCTCCTTTGAGGCAAGTGATTGTGATATTCGAGTTAGATTTAGCTTGCTGGAAATTATTATTTTTTTTAATGTTGAGGACTAGTCAGGTTCAGAGACCTCAATTCAAAGATTTATGTGGTTTACCATAGATTAGATGGGGGTGGGGCGCAAAGCTGTGCCTTTAAAACCTGAAGATAGTAATATTCTGATATTGGGTTGATAGTGGTTGCTTATGGTGCGGGAAGAATATTTTTTCTCCCTTGCAATATTACCATTGAAATGCTCTTGTCTGTCTCACACAGGAGGTCACGCTAGATTATCATAATCTTCCAGGCTGCCTGACAATTTGAAGTCTCCCTAACATACATATATGTCTCTTCTGTGCTATGAGTTACTGTGTTGTGACTACAATTATCTTTTACCAATTTAGGAAGTTGCTTGATGGAGACACAATCATTGTCAATCATCACAGTTAACCATGTCAAGAAGCTTTGAAGAAAAAAAGATAAAATATTTTAATTCTTAGGGTTATGTTTTCTTTCTTCTTCAGTACATATTGTGTAGGCAAAGAAATAGTTCCTAATTTCCTCTGTGGGATTACACTGACATGAAGTTCCCAAACTTTTATTTGGAAAACCTTCTAACAATTTTTTGGTGCGAAATTTGTGAGGGTTTGGGTATAAAAGTTAATAGTGGTCATAAATAGTAATGTTTTGTCCCAGGCTGAACTATTCTCTGGGTTCAGATTATGGTAAAACTAAATTGTTAAGATAAAATTAGAACTGGAATCAGACATAAATGTGTTGAAATTTTACTAACCAAGCTGGGAGGATCCTTCAGCAAAGAAATGATCCTTAAAAGTAGCTTTTAAGAAGACTTTCTTTCTTCCTTAGATTCCCTGATACAATAGATACCCTCAGCTGCATCTCTCCAGTGTCATTTCCACTCTCCTTTCCTGATCAGTGTGGTGTGTACGTGGAAATGTTCCCACATCCTTCAGTGTTGTCAGCTGAAGGGCAATCCCACTCTTTGTCTCCCCTCAGTAGCACGCAGTTTATTCACACCCTGGCTGTCTCTGGAGACACATTTTGGACTTCTGTGGGATCTCTTTATCCATCAGTGCTTTTCCTTTCTTCTGCTTTTGTCTCTGAGGCTTCTTGTTGGTGTTTGGCCTTTTTTCGACAGCTTGGATCATCTGGCTGTGCTCTGGGGTTTATCAGCCCACCAAGACTAATCTCCCATACAGTCATTTAGGGGCTCTCACTGCTTGGCTTAGTCCAAATATAAAAGAGGAAAGTGAGAGGCAGGAGTACTGAAAAAAAAATGTTACAAAGCTACAGATGTGGTGGTGGGTTTGATGGGAATGATTGCTTGCAAATGAGAGTAAGGATAAATAGTTTGGTGGGTGGTAGGGGAAGCACTCTGTAGCTTGGCAGGAGTACGCAAACATCGCATGGCTCCTCCAAAGCTGTGTGCTCTGGAAAGCAGGGAGCAGGGAGCATGGTATAGTTGCTACAATTAAAGGGGAAGATTACAGCCTAATCCCTCAGCAGCGATAAGGAGCGCTATGAGCTGAGGACCTGAATCTGTCTCATTACACAGGATCATCCTGGTGACAGGCCGGCTGAGCAGACAGATGTGCTGGGCTGCGCACATCAAAGCTTGCCTTTGACCTGCCACTCACACTGCATCTCCAGCTCTTCCCAAGGCTTTCTGGCTCCCTGGCAGCTTTTCACGTGATGAATACATGACAAATTATATTTAAGTTTGGTGTAATTAGTTTCTTACTAACTGAGGTGGGAAACGTGAGCCTTTCTAGCTAAGCCCCCCAAAACCTAATTTTATGCAAAATCATAATCACTACACCAATGGGTACTTTTTAGTAAATGTGGAATTAACAAGTAATTTCATGATAACATTTATATATATATATAACCTTCCAACCTAAATTGCAAAGGTCCTCTTGGAAGTCTGTAGTTTCTATTGTAGTAGAGACAGTGGACTCCAAATTCTTATTACAGTGGAAAGTGTTGCCATAGGCCTAACTGGATAACAAAATTTTTTTGTTTATATTCTGTGTAGGTTTACACAGCTTGTAATTTGCAATATTTTAAAACAGATAACTCCATTTTACTGTGAGGTCATAAACTCCTCATGAAATTTAGGTTTGTTTAACCATGTGGGCTACTTTATAAGAAACTAGGAGAGTGATGTTACCTGGAAACATTTTAGTGCCTGAACTTGCATCTTCTTTTGCTAGAAAGCAAAAAATAGAAGATGAAAGTGATGTTGCAGTCTTTTCTCTTTTGCATTTCTTTGTTTCTATATCATGAAGCTGATCATACGAACTTTAAGTAATACATTGACTCTCTGGGATTTAAAAAAATGAGTAGTTAAAAATATTCTTTGAAATATGGTGAACAATACATTTCCTAGAGGAAATCCTGGAAAGAGCAATTGCCAGATATAATGTAGTGCCATATAAATTATCTTATACTCTTTTCTTTTTACTATTCTATTGCCTTTTGACAGGATTAAAGCGGCCTTCAATTAATCCTCCACTGGGTATTTTGGTTACATATGTGATTGCACAGCCGACCAAAACCCAATTTATAGAGGAAGGATCAATTTATAGAGGAAGGATCATTTTGACCTGGATCTGTGTGGGCTGGGAACTGGGGAAAATGAAAAGTGTGGTTTCCAGTTCCCATATGACTTTGACTCTGAGCTGGCTTAGGGCAGAGTTACTGTAGGCAATGCTGCTGATGCTGGCTTCATCTCCAGGTGAAGAAGGGCAAAGAGGGTGCCTGGGTGGCTGAAGGACGCCCACAGTGTTATGTCCAAGGGGGTACCACAGACAATGTGTCCCAGCTCTGTCAGTGCATGGGTCTGGACCGTGCATTTGAAGCATCCAAGGCTCCTCCTGATCCTGGATGGGGTTTGTGGTTTTGAGCTTTCAGAAGCTTGGTTTTGGCATCAGTTTGTGCTCAAACACTGATGCTTCTGGGACAATGTTTTGCTTTCAGATTTTGACATATAAAGGAAAATATCCCCCACTAACACTGTGAGATGGAAAAAGGCCAACTGTTGCATTTTCTTGTGAGGTGAGCCTATAAAATTGATCCCCCCTTCTCAGTCTGCCTCTCTGTGCTTGCTCACAGCTCTAAAAAATAAGGAATAGTCAGTAAATGACAGCTCTTAAAAAAAGTTTCCAGCTATGTACATGCTACTGATCTTGAAGTGCAGTTTTCTAACTTAATGAAATTTCTGTAGATCCCTGGTTTACTTTGTGACAAGCCAAATGGGCTCCAGGACCCTCCCTTCACACCAGAGATATTTGCCAGAAACCAAACAGATGGTAAACTAGGAAGAAATGACCCTCGGCATTCTCATTAGAACAGTTGGGGAAATTTTAATAGGGCCCCGTTTGCCTTGTGCTGTATCTAATACCCTTTGAACTGCTACTTTTTTTTTCTTTTATTTTCATTGTTACAAGTCAACTACTGCCATGTATATTTTAATAGGGATTATCAAATACAATTTGCCCAGAAGATGTAACAGACCTCCGCTGCTAATTAGCAAAGTTTAAATAATCACTGAGTTCTGGAATAATTGGAAAGAAACAGTGATTTTTCTGCCAATGTATAATTACCAATTAACAGGAAGATAAAATATCTGTATAGCAGTCGTATCTTGAAGAATTTGTTAACAGTCAATTAAATAGTGAGTTGATGCCAAACTGACATTGGTCAAGAAAGTTTACATTTGAGCTTAGTTTTAAGATACTTCCACCTACAAATGGTATGTAAGGAAACCATCATGATGATAAAACTTTGAAAGTCTGTGTGTCATAATGTTTAGTTATTGCTTAATTGTCTTCATGGCCAAAAGTTGACCATTTCTGCAAGTGATTGGCTATCATATGTGCCTTGTGGAAAGGGTTTCAGCTTTATTAATACAACATATATTCATTATCATGGCATAGGCAGTAATTACCCATGCTTGCCTGACAAGGGACTCTGTCCCCAAGTATTTTAACTGCTGAGGAAGAAAATTCCCCACGTATGATTGGATTAGGCAGACACCAACATTCCAAGGTTGAAGGAACAAGCTAACTGGAGAGGGAGCCTACCCAGAAAATACTTAACCTGGCCTTTAGTCTAGTTTTACCCAGTCCAATCACCCTGAACACTTTCATCCTTTTCTACAACTGGTCTTGGACTTGTCAGGTTTGCCTAACTCCAGCCATGGCAGCAGCAGCAGCTATTGGACATCAAAATCTAATTTTGCCTAATCTCTTGAGAAGCTCTGAGCTAGTCCACAATTTATTTCAAATGTCTGAAGCATTATGAAGATGACAGTAAAACACTTCAAGCTTTTCACCTTTTAAATATACCTGTAGCTCCTGCTAGCACTTGTGGGGTCAAGGCTGAAAAGGAGAATGAACCTCCTTAGAGGTGTGACACATGTAGTATTTCTTGTATTTCTTAGCTCTGAATAGTGGGTGCAGGTGAGTGTTTAATCCTACAGGCAACACTTCAGGCTTTGTAGATGAGATCGGAGTGATGGCTGCACTGGAGACACAGAGGAACATTTTCCATGTGCCAGTGACTGTAAAGGGGACCCTAGAGTTTTTAAACAAGAAAATGCCTTTAGAAATACTTTTACACAGCCAAAACCAGAGTGCTAATTGAAGTGTTGGGGCCAATTTTGGTCCAATTTAGCAAGTGCATTTATTCAGTAGTGATGTTTTTTTCAGGTCTTCTATACATCCTTTTTTTTTTTTTTTTTCCCCTGGGTGGCCAGGAAGTGGTATGGGGAAAAGCCAGAAAATAATTGAATTTTAATGTGATTTTTTCAATTGCATCCTAATTTTTTATAAAATGCACGTAGTAAAAAACTGATGTAAAAGTTTGTAATCTGATCGGTGTTTTTGCTACCCCTCATACCTCTGAGAATATTCCTGATTGCTATAAGGCAAGGATTTCATTCAAAATACATTAAGACATTAAATATTCATTGTGACAGGTTGGTGATTTTTATCTATACTAATATTTATTGAAAGTAATTTGAAACACTTTTTAAACTGTGCAAATTGTAGGTCCTTTAATAATGGAAAATAATATATAAATAGGTACACACACCCCCACCTATAGAGACATATGCCTTTATTCCTCACTCCTTTTTTCATCCTGACTTCAATTACCATGTTCAACCAGTGCACTTTGAGTGCCGTTAACCAACAAATTCCAAATTTTCAAGTTTTGTAAAAAAGCTGATGCCCATTGGAAAAGGGCCTGGGGGTGCTGGTCCACAGTCAGCTGACCATGATCAGTGTGTGTCCGGCTGGCCAAGAAGGCCAATGGCATCCTGGCCTGTACCAGCAATAGTGTGGCCAGCAGGACCAGGCAGTGATTGTCCCCCTGTACTCGGCACTGGTGAGGCCACACCTCCACTTCTGTGTTCGGTTTTGGGCCCCTCACTACAAGAAGGACATTGAGGTGCTGGAATGAGTTCAGAGAAGGGAACAGAGCTGGGGAAGGGTCTGGAGCACAAGTCTGATGAGGAGCAGCTGAGGGAGCTGGGGATGTTCAGCCTGGAGAAAAGGAGGCTCGGGGGAACCTGAGCACTCTCTGCAACTGACTGAGAGGAGATGGTGGTGAGGTGGAATCAGTCTCTTCTCCCAGGCAGCAAGTGACAGGAAAAGGAGAAACAACTTCAGGTTCTGTCAATGGATGTTTAGACTGGCTATTAGGAAAAATTTCTTCACTGAAAGTGTGGTTAAGCATTGAAAGAGGTTCCTCAGGGAAGTGGTGGAGTTGCTATGCCTGGAAGTATTAAAATAATTAGTAAACGTGTCCCTTTGTGATATGGTTTAGTGGGCATGTTAGTATTTGGTTGAAAGTTGGACTTGATTTTAGAGATGTTTTCTAACCTTAATGATTTTATGAGTCTAAATCTTGCCTTAAAATCCATCTTTGTTTTTATAATGGGTAAATCACTCTTGTTTGCCATGGAGTAGAGAAATGTCACTGTATGACTCAGTTCTCTTTTGTTAGTCTTTTATTTTCTTAGCAATAACATTTGTCCTATTTGTTCACCAGCTGAAGTGTGATTTCTAAAGCAAGGACTTTCTCCTCTATTATTCTGTACAGACATACTGGCACAATAAAACCCAATCTTTACTGTTCATGACTGTTATATAATACAGATAATAGTGCAGAAAAGTCAAGGAAAAATGAATTAAGCCTTCATTGATTGCAATGACAATAACAAAATACTTTCCTCTCTAAGAGATGTTGTCAGTATGCCTTGAGAGCTACATTCAGCTGGACTGACAGGCTGGAGTTGCATGGTAACTTGTAGTAACAGAGGGGTATCTTTAATAAAGTTGGGGAAAAAGGCCATCATCTAGAAATGTAGGGCCATCTTAAAATTGCATTCTGTGTGGGTATGCCTCACAATAGATCAAGCAATAGTTCCCATGGATGCATGAACTTCACACTGCCAGTGTGCCTGCCTGCATCACTTCTTGCTTGTCCAGAGCCTGCTTCTGTGATGCCTCACTGTCATGTGTTGTGCTGTGACAATCAGTCAGAGCCCCTTCTCCTGACTTTCTGACTGTGCCAGGCCTATTATTTTCCCTGCATTTGGTGTTTGTCAGGATGTGATAACATATTCAAGCAAAAATTACTGAGCTCTTGGGCTTCATCAGTTAAGATGCATTGAAGCCTCTTGCAAATGTGAAATGGTATTGGGAAATTGTTTTTATCATAATTTTGAAGACAAGTTTGTAAACTAATTTCTGGCATATTATGACAAACAAATGTCATCAGACTGCTTCCCCCATATCTGCCAATTTGCTGCATTTCGAAGTGGAGTTGATTATATGTGGTGAAAAGTCAGGCTTACAGGAAAATGGAGCCCTCTGTTAAATCCTGATCATCACCTGTCCTACCAGCTGAATTCACTGTTTTCTTGTCTCTTGTCAGTGTTGTGGCTGATAATCATTTGTGTGTTTTCAGAGATGGTTCACAAGAAAAATCTGCTCCAAATCTGCTAAAAGGAATATTCCAATTTTCAAGAATATACCAGGGAAAGGCGATTGCTGTTTGTAGGGAGTGATTGGTTGGGTTGCATCTTTATCGGGTGCTAAAATACTTGAACTAGAGAAGGAGGTTACCAAGTTCATGCTGGCAGTGGGAGCAGGGCCAGCTCCTCGCTCTCCTGGGGCATGGGAGGGAAGGGCAGGGTCTCCCCATGCTGCTCCAGCTCAGCTATTGCCAGCACTGTTGGCAGGGGGAGACAAGAAGGGATTTTGCCTTTGCATGGGCAAGGTCATTCTTACAGCTTGTGCCATGGCTAAAAGGGGTGTTTGCTGATAACTGAGCTTAGAAAATTTTGGGTTAGTTTGAAATTAAATTTGTAAACTATCTAAAATGCACTTGCTCAGAAGTGAGCATCACCTCACAGGATCCTGTCAGTCCAGTCCTCTTGCTGCAAAATCCCCAGGAATAAAAAGTGCAGACCTCCACATGAAGTCCTTACTCTCTGGAGGAGGGCTGTTTCTCAGTTCTGCTCTGCTGGATTTTATTCCTGAATGAATTCCATTATTCCAGGGTTGTCATGTCAGTCTGGGTGTGGCTTTGCACCTTACTTTTTAAAGTTCTTGAAAGAGAGGCAGAAAAAATGCTGATTTTAAATTTCTTTAACAAAATACGTGTGTTAATACTTTAATAGTTCATCTGCTGCTGGAGTTTCATTGTTTTTGGTGACCTACTGGACATACTGTCATTTGAACACTGGCTTTTGCTTCTGAAAAGAAAAAAATACGTCTTTTAGGTCAAAACTATAGGTCAAAACTATAACTGCAAGATATTGAAAGCCTTAAGCAAGAATTTATTTAAATTTATCAAATGAGTCAGTCTACTGTAATTCTTGCCCCATTTCAACCCTTAGGAAAAGTAATGCAATTATTAAAATTGGTGAAGTTTGTAACCAAAGGAATTGTATCTTCATAAGCCTTAGCTTGAGCTGTTTGAGTGCTTGAAGGAAAAGGACCTTTAGAAGAAATGCAGTGGATACACAAGTACTCATTGCAGGAAAGTAAAGATACTTTGCAGCTGTGTGAGACAGTTGAATTTTTTTCCAGATAACATCAAATTAAACAACTGAATGTTGAAAGATCTTGTGGTGTTTTGGGAAAATGTGATGTTGTTCAAAGCACTTTCACTGAGCTCTAGTTTATTTAAATAAAACTATTTAAATAATTACTTGACAAGGCTATTTTGGCAGCATTACAGCAAGTGATGAAACATTTTACATAGCAGTTTATTAATAAAGTCAGTATTTTTCTCCTCTATCACTCTGAGATTTGCTATATGTCTGTTTCTGGATAAACTAGTGACACAAATATTTTGTGACACTGGAGTCATACTCCAGTCATACAGCATCATAGTCACCTTGACAGTCTCTGACATGCTGGAAGGATGATGTCATTATTAGAAGGCTGAATCAATAAATGCTGACAGCATTAGCTCTTAAGATGAAGAATATGAACATTAACGAAGCCTAGATTAAAAAAAAAACCTTTAAGAACTGTTTCATCCTGAAAGTTTTAATTTTTAGAAGGATTAAGTTTAAATTTTTAATTTTGATGTGAATAGTGAATTTCCTGCAATACACCATCTGCTTGCTCAGCAAATGTGTACATTAAGCTTATCATTTTCTCCCTGTAAGTGTAATTTTGCTATTTTTGGATTCCATAATGAAGGTCTTGGTAGAGATTTCTCCTTGTTATCTACCAATTTAAATTTATCACTGAGCATGTAATAAGTAATATCACAGGCACTAGTGACCACCCAGTAGTCATAACTCACTCCAACAGGCAGCTTTGTGATAACCTTTGCTTAAGGAGGGCAAAGACGTAATGAACTCTTTAAAAAACCTTCAGTCATAATCTGCCAAGAGCTCAACCAAGTAAACTAAAATGTACTTTAGCTGCAATTTTCCCTGAGACTATCAAAGAGGTGTGTGCTAGCTTCTGATGAAAGTTTGGGTAAAGATTTAGCATGAGTATGGAATTCAGATTTGCTCCGAACAATTTATCAGATAGATGTGATAATTTAAAGGACTTCTGCTTAGCATGGGACAAATAGGTGTTTATTTGTTCTCCACTTAAATATGCTGAGCAGGATATGTAAAATTCAGTAACATTCTCTATCCTGGAAACATTTATGAGGAATTTAGTTACTGATTTTTTTTAATTTTGTTTTTAAAAGAAGGGAAGTTTAGGCTTTTCTTCTGTGCTTTACTCCTAAGGCAGATCTCCTCAGCCTATTTCTGAGCATCCTTCCATTAGGGACTTGATTTTTGCTGTGTACAGCAAGGGGACCTTGGCTGTCTGGCTCAGGCATTCACACACAACCATGCCTTCAGGTGCCCTGTTTTCCAAGGTCTGATTGAAATGCAAAGCACTTCTGGAGATGCAATTTTCTGATCCTTGCTGCTGTTCATCCAGAGGAGTTTTGAAAGACATCTGTCATATTCAGTTATGGCAGGGTATTGTGGTGAGCACTTTACACAAAAAACCCCCGTAGATTCAGGGAACTCGTAGGGGTGGGACAGATAGGCTCATGGACACTGAGGGACTTTGTGAACTAGAATATTTCACTACATTGGATTTTGATTTAATAGCATATGCAGCATTTTAAATTTAATTGATTGGGATGTTCCCTAGAAATCTAGCTTTTAAGGTCTAAGCTGTCATGATAAGAGATATATAAAGTTTGTTAGAAGTGTGTGTCCATGGGAAAAAAGCTGTCTACCTCAACTGTGTTATGAGAATATTGAAAGTTTCATACAAAGAAGTCGATGGCATAGTATCTCTGGCCCATAGCAGAGGGTTTCCATCTGATAAAACTGTGATCACAGAATCATCATAGAATGGCCTGGTTTGGAAGAGACCCTAAAGATCCAATTGCTGCTGCCACGGGCAGGGACACCTTCCACTAGACCTAGCTCAGAGCCCCATCCAACCCGGCCTTGGACATTTCTAGAGATGGGGCATCCACAACTTCTCTGGGCAACTTGTTCCAGTGTCTCATCACTCTCACAGCAAAGAATTTCTTCCTATTGTCTAAACTAAACTTACTCTCAGTTTGAAGCCATTCACCTTTGTCTTGTCACTACATGTTCTTGTAAATATTCTCTCTCCATCTTTGTTGTAGGCTCCCTTCAGGTATTGGAAGGCTTCCATAAGGTCTCTCTGGAGCCTTCTCTTCCCTGGGCTGAACAGCCCAAATTCTCTCAGCCTGACTTCAGAAGAGAGGTGCTCCAACCCTCTGACCATTATTTGTGTCCCTCCTCGGGACTTGGTCCAATAGATCAATGCTCTTCCTGTGCTGAGAGTCCCCAGGCTGGGTGCAGATCTCCAGGTGGGGTCTCACCAGAGCAGAGCAGAGGGGCAGAATCCCCTCCCTTGCCCTGCTGGCCACTCTGCTGGGGATGCAGCCCAGGACATGTTTGGATTTCTGGGCTGCAAGTGCACATTGCTGATCATGTCCAGCTTTTCTCCGTCCAGCCCCGCCAAGTGCTTCTTGGCAAGGCTGCTCTCCATCTGTTCATCCCCAGCCTGTATTGATACTAGAGGTTGATTAATTACTTTAATTAATATCCGAAGCATGAATTTACAAATCGGTCAGAAGGAATGGGCTGTGGTGCTTGTCCTTTAAGTAAAATGCTCATAAAACTCTGACTCTGGATAAGAACCCTTCCTGCCCTTCCCCAAAGATGAGGTAAGGTCAGCCTACAACTGGTTAAATTTCTTTGGCTGGTGACACATGGAGATTTAATGTCCTAAGGTGGACACATGTCCCATGCCATGGGCTGACTGGCCTCCCCTGTCTGTGAGGAGCCAAGCCCCCTCACTCATGCACAGGCACGTCTGCATTGGCTGTGCCTGGGGCTGAGTCCCACCCTGCCTTTTCTCCTGCAGAGACTCAGGGTATTGTCTGGTTTTGGTAACAAACAGCTTCATAGTTCAGCTTTGGGAATAGCTAAAGTGCAGTCCAGCTACAGTGGACATATTAAATATAGCTTTGAAATTATGGGAAGCAACTTTTTTTTTTTTTATTTAATAAGTGAATTTATTTATGTGAAATTGTATTTAATGAGAAAAAGGAGGAAAGGTTGCTGTTAACACAATCTGGTTTTATGCTGGCTGTGGAATTCATGCTGTTGCAAACCCTCTGAAGTACTTTCTAAAAAAGCTGGTGTAGAAGAGTCTCGCCAGGACAAGTGGCTTTTCATGCATTGTTTTATTGACTCACATTTGATGGTTTCTCATGTGTATTTAAAGGCTGAATTCCAGCCTCTAGGGAATGACTCAGAAAGCATTTAATTTTGAACTGCATTCATTTGCAGTTTCTAACAGAGGCATCTGCTGACCAGTTATGAGAGGGTCTTGGTTCTTTGGTACTACCAATTGTAATCTTGTGGCATGCTTTTATTTTGAGCCTCCTGTGCTTATACCAGATCTTTTATTATAAAGGAAATATAACTATCTTCAAAAGCAATGCCAGTTGTTTAAAAAATCCCACCCAAATATGAAAACATGTTAAAAACTCACTCAAGTAGTGCTCATTTTCATGAATCATAGTCTAGTAAAAATAACTGAAGATTCTGTTTTGTCTTTATTTTCATTGTCTTCTATAATTGAAAGAAATTTCCTCCTTGTTTTACTAGTAAAAGAAAATGTGTTGTATTCCCACTACTTTATGTGTCACAAACCCTCCCTCCCCAAAACATCTTGAAGACAAGTACTTGCACCAGAGAAAAAAACATGAACTCTGGAGTGGTTAAAAATGGGATATAGTCAAGTAGATATTTTCAGAAGAAATAATTGTAGGCGTGGTTTTATGGGTTACACGAGCCACATGAACAAGAAACCTTGTTCATGTGAATTATTATTATTATATTGAATTATTATCGTTGTCATTATTATTATTGAATTAAAACTAAATTTATTGAACTTAGTAATAATTCTAAACACTTGCACTTTAAATCCCCATCCATCTTATTTGCAGCTTGTTTCTTGAAGTGTCAGGTTGGGTTTCTTTTAAATGCAGTTCTACAGTTTTCAGAATAACAGAGTGAGAAGCTGTCAATCTAATTAGAGCAGGCATTCAAGAACTAGTAGGAAGATATAAGTAGTTTAAAAATTATTCTAATACGAGGGAAAATAACTTAGAGTCTTCATAAGCAGATTTTGTATTTTTATGCCCTGAAGACAAATAATGAATCTGAAGGGTTTCAGGAAACCAGTGCAATGAAATGACCTTTTATGATGAACAGAAGGAGTTTGGAAAACAATCTATGACCATTCTGCAGCTAGATTGCTATTAAAGCACTGTTTCATCACTTCATATGCAACAAGAAAGGTACATGCAGCAGGATTTATTTAAACAAGGCAGACAACATTAAGTTGAACCACTGTTAGTCAGTGCTGACCTGACTTTGTGGCTGAAGCCATGCTTCCTACTCACATAAAGTATGAGAGAAACAGTGAACATTCATTTGATATCCAGGTAACTCTTATTTTTGACAGCATGATCTAAATACTACCTTTTTGTGTACAAACTTTGGTACAAGTCCCCATTTTCAGTGTAATTTGTGCTTTGCTTTGGAAAAAATACACGAGTGGTTAGTTTTTAAAAGTGCTTTTCTGACATTAACAGAAAACGTGGAAACAGTGCTGCTTGTAGGTAAATATAATTTTCTATTTTTTAAGTGAAGATACGTTATTAAGACAACAACCTTGGTCACAACTTAAGAATGATGCTGGTTTCAGCAGGCCCTGCAGTTTGGGGTGGTTTGGCCCGTTTTGGCACATGATCCCTGTGATGCTAGGCAACCATCCCCACGAGGGATCCTTTCAGTTTGGCTCTGGTCCCTGGTGCTGCAGGAGTCATGACAATGATGCTGTAGCTTGAATGTGTGTGGATTTAAGATCCATCTTAAAGCTGGTTATAGTCGTTTATCTCCTAAATTCCTATTGCAAAATTGTTTCAATGCTTCATTTGCCTAGTGATTAAAAAGGATCTAAATTGGAGTAAATTTATTCAAGTCCAGTTTCAATCCTTTGTTCTTATACCATGGTTGTCTTTTGGCTTAAACAGCTCCTTTACAACCCTGTGATATTTAGTGATAGCAGTCATCCTCTCTCTAAACAAGACAAGCTCTTTCTGTCTCCTTTTGTGATGTATTTTACATTCTTCTCATCATCCTAGTAGTCCTTCTCTGCAGCTGCTCCAGCCTAAGTTAATCTTTTTTGAACACAAGCATTCATAATTACACATCATAATTGAAATGATGTCTTAGCAGTACTTTACCAGCACCGTACTAATACTTCCCCCATCGTTACTAGAAATAATTGAGCTGATGCATTCTAGGGCAGTGTTTGTCTTTTTGTAGCTTATTGTCAAACAGTGATTGACTAATGTGAACTGAGCTTTCTCCTCCTCAGTCATTTCTAGCTTATAGCTGAAAGTGTTCTTGTTATTATCTAAAGTGCATGACCTTACGTGTTCTACAAGAAGTAAATAATCCATTTTGTGTACTTCTTTTCCCAGTCGTTAATCATACTCTGTTTAAAAATGTGCCTAATTTCTAATTTTAATGTTTCTCCTTTGAACTTCCAGGAGCTGTTTCTTGCTATGTCTTTAGCAGTGTGTCTGAAAGTCCTTTATTAGGGGATATTTTCTTTATGTTAGGGTAACTTATCTACTGAAATCAAATCACTTTTAAATTTCAAGAAGTAATTATAACCTATAGATATTGAACACTGAGTTCTTAGTGTAAGGAATAATTTTTATATCTAAGGAGAAGGTATATGGCAGATTAGCTTTTTTCCCAGACTTTGGAAGGAAATTTTCAGCTTCTTTCTAAAACCGTGACCCCCAGCAATACGTATTCTTGCAGCCTCAGTTCATAGAATCATAGACTGGTTTGGATTGGAAGGAACCTTAAAGATCAGCTGGTTTCAAACCCCTGCCATGGGCAGGGACACTGTCCCCTAGACAAGGTTGTTCGAAGCCCATCCATGGCCTTGAACACTTTGAGGGATGAGGCAGCTTCTCTGGACAACTCATTTTATTGCCCCACCACCCTCACAGCAAAGAATTTCTTCCTAATTGCTAATCTAAACCTACTCTCTTTCTGTTTGATGCCATTTCCCCTTGTCCCAACACTACACGCCCTTGTGAAAAAATTCCTCTCCAGCTCTCTGTAGGCTCCTGTTAGGTATTGGAAGGCCACTGTAAGGTCTCCCTGGAGCCCCTTCTCCAGGCTGAACAATCCTAATTGTGTTCCATCCCTCTAATTAATCATCTTTGTGGCACTCCTCTGGACTCACTCCAGCAAGTCCACGTTCTTCTTTTGTTGGGAACCCCAGGTCTGGATTCAACAGTGCAGGTGGGGCCTCACCAGAGTGGAGCAGAGGGGCAGAATCCCCTCCCTTGATGTGCTGCCCACATTCCTTTTGATGCAGCCCAGGATACGATTGGCTTTCTGGGCTGCAAGTGCACGTTGCTGAGTCATATCCAGCCTCTCATCCACCACCTCCCCCAAGTCTTTCTCTCCAGGTCTGCTCTTAATCTACTCTCTACCCAGCCTGTATTTGTGCTTGGAATTGCTCTGATGCAGGTGCAGGACCTTGCACTTGATCTTGTTGAACTTCATGAGCAAATTCATGCTCCAATTTCCTCAGGACCTGTGGATGCATCTCATCAGGTCCCATAGACTTGTGCACTTTAAGGTTCCCTAGAGGATCTCTAACCTGACTTTCTCCTCCAGCCGGTGGTTCTTTGTTCTGCCAATACCTGCCTTTGCCTTCTGCTGCTCAGGTCGTGTGGCTGGAGCACTTGCTAGTGAAAACCAAGGCTGTGGCACCAGTCCTGTCACCATCTGTTGATTCACCAGAGTGACAGAGAGTGTGTCAGGTTGGCAAATGGGTGCCTCTATATCCCGGAAGAGAGTTGCCTGCTGGTGTCACCTGCCACCTTTTCTTAGTGGCTCTGGTTGCTGCGCAGGGAGCACATGGGGCTGCCTTACTCAGTTCCAGCATTAATCCTGATGTGATGGGACTTTCCTCTCCAGTACTGCAGAGCAGTGAAGTGGTTCTGCACAGGCACCTCAGGCTTTGCGCAAAGTCTCTTCCTCCTGCTGGTCCTTGTTCCTACAGGACTGGGAGGAGGGAGGATTGTTTTGCTGTTTTTAAGGTAGGTTCAGCTTACCAAATACTCTGTTTACTGTGTTCCATGTGACTAACCTGACTCACAATTTGTTCCCACCTGGCCGATGTTTATATCATTAGAAAGTGTCACAGTTGGTGATTTCAGGTTTTCCAGATTTCTGATGAAAATGCTGACTAACATTTCATGACAATACACATGGAAGTGCTATTTAGTGATGATTTATGAGGGACAGCTGTCCTAAGTGATTCAAGTGCTTAAAGCCATAAATGTATGTTTTGTTATTGTTTCAGACTACTTTTGAATACAGTGATATTGTATTTTTAAGTAAAGTGCCTCAGGAAAGCTAAAAATGGTATTCTGAAACTAAATCAATCAAAGTTGAAAGTGAAAATAAAAGTTTCAGAATATTCTGAAATATTGGTTCTGAAATTGGTTACAAAAGTATTATTTCAGGGAAAACAGATTCTATTATTTTTCTGCTCTGCTAATTAACAATGGAGAAGAGTAGTTATTATGTGAAATTCCGTCAGTTCAACAAGAATTCGCTTGATTAATACATGCAGAATAATACATGTTAGTCAAATACTGTTTTCCTCTGAGACCCCATTAAAAATTTGATCAAAGTTTAATTACAACACAGGCCAGTTATGTTTAGATGACACTGAAAACAACAAGGCCCTTCAAATAATGGGAATGACACAAAGAGTATCAACAATTGTCATGAGCCAAACTGGAATTCTGCCGATTTCAGCCAAATGGCTGAACAATATAGGGAAAGGTGCTCTTTTGGTGATGGCACGTTGTAATGAAATTACATTTTTCATTCTTTGTGGGTCTTTTTAGTTCCAGAAGTCACCTGAGGTGACTTTGAAAGGTTTGTACAGAAGCTCTTAGATTTTGTGAGCATATCACTCTGAGAAAATTGGTGACAGAAAAACCCCTGACCAATATATGCTGGATTTTGTGAACCCTGGGGGTTTGCCTAGGAATTAGCTGTTTGATATTTACTTAGCTCCACTTCTACTCAAGAAGGAAGGTGAAGATAGCTCTGTTCTGCAGTCCTGTTGTGAGGATTGTCATTTGAGATCTACTTGAGGACAGAGATGGAAGGGATGGGTTGCAGAGAAAATCTGAACAGGGGTATTTGAGGTCTACAGACAGTGTGGAAGCAGAGTAGAAAGAATGGAATAGTGGAGAGGTTGAGGGGAAGGACATTTGCTGAAGCAATGGGAGTGAGGGACAAGTAAGCCTGAGACCAGAGTCCAAATGAACCTGTTCAAATGAAGCTATTTAAATCAAAGTGTGAAAAATTAACTGAAGAACTCGGATGTTGAGTTTGGGGGAGGCAGAACTAGTGGTTTTTTACAAAATGCATAAAAAGTTCGTAAGTCAGCCTTCAATTCACAATCAACACTCCTGGAACATACTGCAATATGTGGCATAGCTGCGTTTTTTAATTGAATGTAACACAGTCCATTGCTGGCCCTTCAGAAAGGAGTGAAGAATAGGATGTTCTTTCTTTGAGTAGTTACAAGGAAGAACCGCATGACCACGCACATCAGAACTCAGTAAAGCTCCATGGTTTCGAAAAGCATAAGCCTCAAAGCAAAAGTACTGCTATTCCTGCTTAGACCATCTGACCAAAGAAAGGCTTTCCTTCCGGAAATATCCTCTGGACAGAAGTCTCAGAAGCTCTAAAATAAGATTTTCTATGATATATTGGATTTTAAGGTGTATTTTATGCACAAAAGGTAAGTACTGATGGAACAACAGGAGCTCCGGGAAGGAAGCTGTGATCAAACTGGTATATTCTCTAGCAGAGATCCAATTCTAACAGGATAAAGATATCTGATACTGTACTAGCTGATTCATTTTTCCTGCAAGAAGACCTATACTGATGTGGAGCACACTTGTATCTACAACCATACTTGTACAGATGTAGACGTTTAGCTATTACTTTCTTGTCCAAATGCTCTGAGACATTTCAGGCACAGCTTTGAATATAGCCATACATTCATTTTTTATTAATAAAGCATCACATTAAAATGATCCCCTTTGGCAACAAAGATTTGTCTTGAAGGTTATTTTCAACTTTTCTGTGCTACTATAGCATCTTCTGCTACCTTCACGATTTCAAAGCACCCCAGAGAGCACCAAAACCAACCTGCCTCACCCACTATTGTTCAGAGATCTATCATGACCTCTCTTCAATTCATGCTTTTTGTTCTAAATGTTCTTCTTTGACCAATTTTCAAGCAAATCTTACTTTTTTTCCTACTTCAAAAGTAAATTGAATTTACTGAGGTAGCTATCCCTAATGGCATGTTTCTCCTGAAGTAATCCACAGGTTACATGTCTCTGAAAATTGCCATTTGCGCTAAGTGAGTAGAATTATTTATAAAAATATTTTAAAATTCTGAATGCCACATCTGCACTGAATATTGGGAATTTGTTTTAGCTTACAGGCTGTTATGTCTATCAAAAGTCTTTTTTTGATAGTACAATAAAAGGTGCCTGCTAGCAAGACAAAGATTTCTTGCCTTCATTTTCTTGGAAACAGCTGTATTGTAGGGCTAGCTATGTTTGTTGTAGGTATTAAATTTCTTGTTCTCCATAATCCTTATTATCAAGGAATGCTTGGAAACTGAGGGGGACATAAGTTATAGGTAGCTTTCTGTGGAGCCCATCACAAGCACCCAGCTCTCCATGTTGTTTATAAAAGAACTGTAATCATTTCTTGTGTGAGGACTGCCTCATTAAGCATCTAAAGTTTAGGTTCAAGTGGTCTGGACCATTACCATGGGAGCTATCAAGGGCTCAAGTGTTTACTCAATTTTTATATAAGTTTTACAATTTTATATATTCTTATCAGTAGCTGACTTAAACTGAAATTAGCTGAAAGCTAATTTGGAGCTGCTCACAGGAGTCTAATTATCCAGAAAAGTGATTTCAGCATAACCAAACTTAACTATCTTAAGATAGCTAGTTGAAGTGGTATAAGCTGTTGGTTTGGGTTGGACAGATCTGGGCTTTTGTCATTCAGTGTGAAGGTCTGTGCGTTTGTGTGTGATAAAATGCTTTATTTCCCTTATTTGCTATTTTAAAGGATCTCTTAAATGTATCATTTAAGAATGAACAAGGGAAAAAGAAGCATTCAAAAGCTGGAAGATCATATTGAATGCTTTTGGTCTTTCCATCACGACTATTTCTCTATGGCTATGTATTTGAAGTTTAGATGTCATCTCCAAAGAGCGATCTATACTTTGTACTACACTGCATAGAGCTGTGTAAGGAATAATAAAACTGTATGTATCACCTCAGAAAAATAGTACACCCATTTACACAGTAATGGCAGCCCTGGAGCTTCTGATGTATTGCTGGGACAGCCTGCAGCTCCAGTTGTGCAACACTTGTATTTCAAAACATCTAAATGAAAAATAGGTGGAAAACTAATTACGGAAGTAATTTCGAAGTGAAGTATGGTGATTTGTTGAGATAAATTGCAAAATAAAGACCAGGCAGTGTTATGTGTGGAGTAGGTAAATTCATTACAGCCACAATTAGTGATGACTAATGTTCTGCTATGAATATTTTTTGGGGAAGCAGGACACAGGCGTTCCCCACTCTTCCATGTCTTTGTTCCCCTGTAGACATGGAGCATCTTCCCCAGGTGGCCCCCATGGTGCTGTCTTCAACCTCCCTCTGGAATGGCTCTGTCACCATTTGGGTTCGCTTGTATGGCTGTGGCTTCAATCTACCCAAGAAGAGATTCAATCAGTACAACATCCTTCCCCAATGATGATTTGGCCACTGCACTAAATAATACTCTGTTAGTCTACTTTAGGATCCCACATTCTTCCAGATAAAACTGTCTGGCATGTTTGGCCCATAGTTGTAGATCAACTGGAACTTCCCTAATCTATGCAGATTTGTCAAGCATTTATTTATATTTATACCAGAAATATCCTTTTATATACTAGTTTATCAATGAGGAACAGGATCCAGAAGCACTAACTCCATTCATAAAACTATAGATACCTTCCAAGAAAAACACCAGTGCCAGGTTAGAGAACACGGGCATGTGGAGAAGGACTGATATTTGTAAGAGCTGATGTTACAGTGTGAAACAGCAATGTTTCAACTGCAACGTATCTGGAAGTCCCAGAAGAAAACACATCAATTAGCATGCATGGCAGAGCTGAGATTAATGTAAATTAGGAGACCTTCTCATTTTCTGAACTGCTAATCTGCTTTGAACAAGAAAAAATATATTTGAGACCTTGAGATGGAAAGTTAAATTTCTCCCTTAGTGAAACACACACTTTTCTCATTATCGCAAAACAATAATGAGGGGGAGAACTTCCCTGTAGAGCTGCAACTCTTCAAGGTATTTTTCTTTTTAAGGGCAGATTAGCACGTCAAAAAGCAGAGCCATGTTTTATCTTTATATTTTTAGCCTTCTCTTTATACATTAATGGAACTGCAGCTCTCTAGTGTAAGTCCCTTGGGTGTTACTTTGACTTAGCGTATTTTTAAACCCTTTTTAAAACCACAGTAAAATCTTGGAACATTTATCATACTACAGTCACAGTGGGGGGCATCAGCTGAGAGAGGCAGGCTTTCAGAAGTGTTCATTCATGGAACTGAAGCAAGCAAGGTTTAAGATTAAATTCAAGCATCTAGTTGATGCAACAGGAGCACCTGGGATGCTCTGCTCACACTCACATCCTACATCTGGAGTTCAAATATTTTTCCCATTTCCATCCCAAATTCTAAAATGCAACTCAGACCTTCTTACACATGATCTTTAGTTTGGTGGTGTCCTCATATTTCCATAGGTCTGGATAAAGCTTTCTTCTTTTCAGCAAAACCACGAGTTGATTTGAAAGTTATGTAGTAGAGGGCTCCTGCACCCTATTTCTGTAGCACACTGAATTTTCGTGCATGCTGTGATATTGGCTATCACATGAACATTGTATCACATGAACATTGATTAGGCTTCAGATGTGAATATTGTTTTCTGGTTCCATTTTGTTTTCCGTAAGTGCATGGGACACCAAGCACATGGGGGGGCTGCAGCTCCACCAGGTGTGTGGAGCAGTGTGTGCCATTCCGAGGGGACACAGCTCAGCCCTGCCTCTGGGCCAACCCAACAGCATCTTCATGGCAGCACCCCCAGGACTACATTTTCAGATCCTATATTGAACATGAAATGACTGCAGAAGATCAGTCTTTGCCATTTAGTCATAAAGTGCTCTTCTGAGGACAAAGACTTCAATAACGGCAATAATTTTCCCCAGGAGTTTTGGTTAACATTGACTGATAGTTTATAAGGGGGTTACTGTTCTTGGTAGCTTGCTTTTATTTGCCTTTCTTATATCTGATCTGGAAGTGCTTTTGCATGTTTAGGATTGATGATGTTTTGTCTAGAAGTAAGTTTCAGGCAAAGGAATGAAATGCAGCATTTCTTTGCATTCTTGTGACTCTTGACTGACTGTATGTGTTGTCAGATAGAAACAAAACCGCAGTGTTACAATTTTCTGTCTGTGGTATGTATGTCTTAATATATACCATATGGCAGGGGGCAATGCACCAGATTTTTTTTCATGGGTGGTTTTTTTTGTCACTAGAGTAAAAGTAGTAATGTGGGAATGAATTAGTAAAATAATTTACTCTTCTTCTGAGTTTGTTTGCTGTGATTATTTTTGCTTCTTTTGGTGTGTAAAGCTTTGTATTTAGATTTTGTTTCCTGAAAATTTTTGCTGCTGTTCATGTTTGTTAGCTTGCAACACATTTTCTGAGGAGTTTTCTTCTGATGGGTGCCATTCTGCATTCAGTGGGCAGAAATTCAGCCTTCTGACTATGCTGCCCTTCTCTTTGTAATACTCTCAACATTGTGGTCCATTGCTGACCAGTGGGGGAGAGGCAGTATGACATTGCAAAGAATTGGATCATTGAACAGTTTAAGATAAACCAGGAGGCAAAGTAAATTACTGCACATTTTACAAGGGAAAGGGAACAACTGCCAGACTTTCTGTTTTGTCCTGTAAATTGTAAAAAGAGATGTTAAAGATGCATAGAGAGTTAAAGCAACTGTCTGTGAGTTTGAAAAGGAAATTTTTTTTTCTTTTTTTTTTTGCCAAAAATAGCATGGAAGTGTGCAAATCACAGTTGATATTTCTGTTTTGATGAGGAAAAGCATGAGCAATGAACCCCTGGATTTTCAAACTCCAGCTTTACTGAGTACCTGACTATCAAAACTTCTGCCTTTATTCCCCCTGTCCATTTGTCTGGCGACAGTGAGGGGAGTGGCTGTGATCACCCTGGTGGGGGTCAGTCAGGTGCTGGGGATGGATGGGGTCTCAGCCAGGCTGGCTGTGCCCTCTGGGCTCCCACATCCTGCTGCTGGTACACAACACACAGAGCACACACTTGCCCTTACAGGAGTGCTTTAGCCCAGACCTAATGCCTTATCACCACTACCAGTCTGCCAGCCACAGCATCCCCAGTTTGGCGCTCTTGTGCTATAAAAGCTGTCAATGTAATAGATTTGTGGCTACAGAGGAGGCAAATCTGGCAGGTTTTGTCCTGACACATCAGAATATCTGTGGAGAATACAGGTGGTGTACAGGACTGTGCTTCTTTCCACCACTAATTTGATCTGGACAGAGATACTGGTAGATTTCAGCCAGCAGCATTGAATTTCAGCATAGTTTCAAAAAAAGAACTCGTGGCAATTGACAATTTTAATTGAAATTCCTCCATTCAATCCATAATATAATTTTTCCAGCCTCACTTCTCCCTTAACACTCCCACCAACTTGGTCAGTGATTTCTCTGCTCTCTTCACTCCTTTGCAGAAGCTGAGAATGGCCATGGTGCCCATTATGCAGCTTTATTTATGTTTCCAGTTTTTATGTTTATGAATTCTGAGGCATTTGTAGCAAACCAGCACCACTGTGTCACTGGTGTCAGGTGCTGAAAAAAGCCAAACATCTTGACTCTTGGTCACAGTGTTACAGACTCTATAAGTGGTGCTTACAAGTGGTGCATGTGCTAGTGGTTGGCCACGTATAAATGTATGAATATAAAACCATAGTCTGTCATCCCCTCAGCTGGCTTTTCCCTCACAGATACATCTCTCCTGCCTGTGTGCCATCTTTCCTGAGCAGATAGGCTTTTGTGAGGCTCAGCTGTCCTGAAAGTCTTCCAGAAACTGTGGGACTGGCTGTGCCAAAGGTCGCTTCACTGTCCCTGCAAGGGCACCTGGGGCTGTAGGAGACCTTACATATTTCACCCCAGTGTAGGCATTGCTGAGGCTGCTGTAAGCCCAGCTGTGGGAAGGGGAATTGTGAGACCTGGAGCACCTCCAGGACTGCTCCTCTGAATGGAAAGTGCCTCTTGTCTCCCGCTCTGTGGAGGTGTTGCAGTCAGCACTGGTGAGGGACAAACTATGGCTTCTGTACATGTTGTAGTTTTACCCCAGACTTCAACTACAGTGAGCCACTCTCTCACTTTCCAACCCCCTCCCCACCCCATGGGATGTGGAAGAGAATCAGAAAAAGGTAAAACTCGTGGGGTGAGATCAGAACAGTTTAATAATTGAAATAAAGTAAAATATCATACTAATGAAAATGAAAAAGGGAGAGAGGAATAAACCCAAAAGGAAAACAAACAGTGCCCAATACAACTGCTCACCACTTGGTGACCAATGCCCCTCCCACCCCTGAGAAGAAATTGGCAACTTCTGGCGAAGTCTCCCTGGTTTATAGACTGGGCATGACATTCTGTGGTATGGAATGTCCCTTTGTCCAGTTCGGGTCAGCTGCCCTGGCCCTGCTTCCTCCTGGTGCCTTGTGCACCTGCTCCCTGGCAGAGCATGAGACACTGAAAAGTCCTTGACTTAGGGGTCAGCACTACTGAGCAACAACTACAACATCAGGGTGTTATCAGTGTCATTCTCATACTAAATCCCAAACACAGCACTAGGAAGAAAACCAACTCTATCCCAGCCAAGCCAGACAACACAATGCGTGGTTTCAAGTTGACTTTCAGATCATCTGAGATAAGGAATTGGGGGATAAAATGGGATAACCTCCTTAACAACATCACTCCAAAACAGGAAGAGATGTCTACAAATGATAAATACTCCATCTGGAAAGATTTGTATGGAAGTCCCTCTGGTTTCATTATGTAGTTATCGTTATTGATTGGTTTGACTGACTTAATTTGCCTTGGAGGAAACTATAAATTTTAAAGCATCAGAGTTCACCAGTAATGTTGATAAGAGAGATATAAAGAGTAATTAGAGACAGTGCAAGTGCAACCAAGATAGGAGGCGCTGAGTGGGTCCTGCGGTGACTGAGGCAGGGACGGCAATGAGGGCAAATGCAAAACATGGCTGTGGGCAAGGGATCAAAATAGAGGAAATGCTTTACAAGGCAGACTGCTGCCAGAAACCATTAAGATCATTTAAAATAAATTAAAGAGGGACTTAGGGTTTTGTAGGTAAAGCCATTATCCCAATTAGTCATGCTAGGCTATAGAAGAGCAAACAGGATACCAGGAAGTGTTACCAGCAGCCGTATAGCCAAGAAGGGATGTTGTCACTGTGCAAACCAGTCAGCCCAGCACAGCTGAGTCTGGGGTGAAGATCGGTTAATTTAATAAAAACAACTTTTGGAAGCTACTGCCTTTGAAAGGATCCTTTATAGATCCAATCAGGATGCATGTGTTCATAGATGAGTGTTGGGCAGTTACATTTTTACTGAGCTGTGTAGTGATGTTCTAGTTACTGCGTAGCAATGTTTCATTTGATGTTCCTTGCTCTGGTCAGCAGGGAGGTTTGGTTGGTTCATGGCCCTGTTCAAGTGAGCAGGTCAGGGTGGTCTTGTCAGTTAAGACTGCTGGTTCACAGTTTAATCTCTAGTAAAGCAAATTTGGGCCAATTCCAGGGGCTCCAGTGCTGCTTTGGTGAATTGTCGCTGCTGTAAGGAGAAGGATGTGGTTACCACTCTGGCTCTGAGGATGAGTCTGGTGGGAGCAGACATCTGGTGTGACAACAAGGTGTTCCTTTGTCACATTTATCATTGGTATAAACCCTATCAAGTAGAGTGTCTGATGTTTGGCTCCTGAGACACAGATTTACGTTTGTGAAGTGGAAAGATTCAGAACAATGCAATATTTTTTGGAAGTTGTACAAGAGCTGCTCATATGGATGAGATACCAGTCAAACACAGTAACAATTAAAAAAAAAAAAAGGTGGATGCAAACCAGGGACAATTGCTTTCCTTCAACAGAATAAACTGGAATTCCATGCTAAAATAGGACCTATGAAAAGCTAGTACAGAATGAAGGTATCAGCTTAACAGGTCTATTAAAAAAAATACGTAAGTTGCCATTATAAAACATGCTGAGACTACTAGGAAGACATTTAAAATCTATTTTGGCTCAAACCTTTGGAAATAAATTTTTTTCTTCTATATTTCAGCAACACAGTAACTTATTAGCATTTTCTAATATATTTCTATATTACTGCTGGTCCCTGTTTACTGTTACTAAATCTACTTTCCTTGCAGCACTTAGTGCCATGTTGCTCTCTATGGAGCACTTAGATTTCAGCAGTAAATTGTCTTCTCATCCTTCTGACAATGGCCTGAAACCACCAACTCACTGAGGACCAGGGTCTCACCACCCCATTCCCCTGACTCATGGAGCCAAATCACACGTTACACAAGGGACTCATTCAGTATCCTGGGAATTATGCTCTAGAAAGGGGATATTCTCTTCCCCATGCTCCACAGTTTCCATATGTGTAGCTCCTGTTAGGTTTTATGAGACCGGTACTCATAAATCCCTGAGATGAAATTATAACCCTAAGTGGGTTCTAACAAAAGGCTGCTCAAAAGTTTTGATTAACAATCCCTTCAAAGTAGAACATTAAAAGAGAAATTAAGCAAAAATATATCCTCTCTTTCAGAGCAAATTTTCAAAAATCTGTTCATTAGTGGTTCATTCCTGCAAACCTGTTTTTCTAGTGAAGGGCTTGCATCAGTAAATATTCACAAATGTGGATATAAAACACTTCTCTTGTAAACACCTAAAAGCCCTAAACTGAACTGTTTCATACCTGAATCTCACTTTATGAAAGTAATTCAAATGTGAACTTGCAATAAATTATTGTTTTCAGAACTATTAGGAAAATACATTTAAATTTCACATATGAGGTAAAACGTTATAAAACCCCTGCTTCTTATCTCAAGTGTGAGTCACTTCAGCACAGTGGTACCCTCTGAAGAATCAGGTTGCTGTATTCAGGCTCTGGTTGCCTCCTGACCACAGAAGGACTTATGGATTTTAGTGACAGATTTTATTAGGATGTTATACACCTATCTGTTTTTTTTTCTAGTGTTCTTATTAACACGTGGATGGTAATTTCCCCCCCAGCACTGCAGATAGTGAAAGGATTTATTATTTAATAGTGAAGCAGTAATAATAATAACAATGAAACAATCACCTGGCTCCAAGAAAGATAAAGGCAACATATTGCTGGGTGGAAGAATGTATCTGTTGGTTGCTGGTCTTTTCTTTCTTCATACTGTTTAATTATTTATCAAACCATCCTGACCCGTAATTGATCGCAAGGGCTACCAAGTGCTTTAGCAGTCTGTTACACTCTGTCAAATGAGATGTGTTTTTTGCTGTGAAGCAGAATGAAATCACCCCCCCCAAAATCAATCAGCAACAGCATATTTTAGCTGGGTGGGTGCAATTCATTTAGGGCCATATTCTGTACTTTTACTCCAGTTGAAGGGAGCTTGCATGGGTAATTTAGTTACCTTTAGCTGTCTACTTGCTTGGGTAGAAACTGCATGAGCTCATAACTGTATGTTTGTGTTCATGCTTTAGAAATTATATTTACCAGCTCCAGATATTTCTTTACTCCCAATGGTCCATTTTAACACAGATTACTGATGTTTTTCTTAAACACATTTGGGATTTTTTTTTAAAAAAAGACAAAGCCGACCAAAACCAGGAAGCAATTTGATTTTCTTCCCATCACTAGCTCTAAAATTTTAAGACTTTCATTGCAGGGTCCTGAAAGGGGTTCATAACAGTTTAAGGATGTTGCTCAAATATTCTTGTAGTGACTAAAACAAAGCCATTATTTCACTCTCTATAGCATTCAGTGGAAACATATATTTCATTTTTACATATTTTTACAGGTAAGGCTCAAAAAGGTCCTTTAAACATCTGAAGATACACAGGACAAAGGGAGGTTCCTGCCTCTGAAAATGTGGTCTGAAAGCTGCAGCTTTAGCAGCTGTAAATAGCACTTTATGTCTATGTGTATTCATATATATATGTTCCTTAAGCGCTTCACTTGGCTTTCTGTGAGTCCACATTTTGCCAGCCACTGGTCCAGCTGTGCTGGGGCCTCTGCTGCTCCTCAGATAATGTGGAGAGGCACATGGCTTTCCCTTAACTTGCAGGAGGACTTTGGTTCTGCAGCAGTCCTTAAGGCCTGTTCTACAGGGATTTTACTGAGAAGCCAGGCTCCTTGTTAGTAGCCACCAAGTTGTCACTTGTGCCAGCACTCCTGCATCTGAGTGATGTGGTCTTACCTGTGACAGGAGAGTGGGGGCATCTCTCTGTGTAACTGAACTTCAACTTCATAGAGAGGATGTGCTTCTGGAAAGTAGAGATTGTGGGCATAAGCTCCCTGCCAAAGTGACTGCTTTAATTGATAATAATAAAAAAATCCCCATGGCTACCAGAATCTTTCGGTTTTGAAAAAAAAATTAATCATCCTACATTTCTCCTGCTGCTGCATGGGAAGACCAAGTTGCAAGCCCTGGTTTGGCCACCTCAGTATGGGATTCAGCACTGAAGGTGTTTTTGGGCACAGCCCCTTTTACATCACTCCCTGCTTTGTAACACCAGACAGAGCTGTGCCTAGCTTGTGGATTTGGGGATAACCCTTTGAGATGCTAGGGCATGGATGAAGAATGTAGTCCTCCAGCTCTGTTTCCTAAGGGAAAAGATGGCTCCTAGGACTAAGTAATTTATTTTTACATAATGCAAAATCTAATTTGAAAATGTCTGTTACTGACTTAAATTTATTATCTACTAATCAGGAATTATTGCTTTCTCAAAGATCCCAGAGTTATTTGGTTAGTTAGAGCTTTTTCTTCTTGGTATTTCATCAATATTTTATGTTTGGCATTTTGCTGTCACTTACACATAGCTTTGAAGATGGAAGCATGTAGCAGATAATCAGTTTAGAAGGAGCAAAGCCAAGATGTGGTCATTCATTTTACACCTGTATTTAACATTCACTCTCTTATTTAATATCATACTCAATTAATGTAATAAATAGGAAATGGTACACTGCCTGCCATCTGGTTCATCACTGGAAATTCTGTTGACCCTTAGGCTTAATGAAGGGTTTACCAAGGACCTTGACATGCAGATGAGCTCCTTATATGAAGTTCTGGTTTAGAAAACTGTTTTCTGAGTAGGATATGTCTTGTCATACATGTCATACAGAACATTATGTAGAGACATAACATAGGGTGAAAGTCAGAGCTATTGCAGATCCACGTTTCTCAGACTTAGAAGGCAGAGAATGATGTGGCTCTTTCCTGCGTTTATCTGCACCATTAGATGCTTCCCAAGCTCTACCAGTTGGAAAGATCATCTTTTGGCTTCCAGGAGCCCAAATGGGAGAATGACTGCTATAATCTGTTGTTCTCCCTTTTGGAGAAGCTACACAACAAGGTGAACGTAATGAGTTTGGGATCAACGTTTGAATCTGGGCATTTGTGGACCACCTTAATCAGCATTTTCACATCTTGCTCACCTTCCTGTATGCCATCTTATAAAAGAAGCAAAATATTTCCCTGCATTAGCTGTTACAGCCCTACTAGTGATTCGATTATCAACAAAATAATTTAAAAAATTTAAATATTGAAGCTATGTATTTGTCATCTGACTTTACTTAAGATTTTCCTTTCAATATTTTTCTCTATCCCTGCATTTCTTGGATTTATTTTACCCCTTGAAATCTACCTCTTCACATAGAAGTTCTTTGATTCAGTGACTATAGATAGTGTATTGAAAAGAGCTAGGCACATTTTTTTTAAATTTACACAATAAGAACAGCTGCTGAGTTCTCTCTTGAGAGGGACTGAGAATGTCTAGTTCCTCTCCTAGCAGTGCTGTTGGCAGGTACAAAGCATGTCTGGCATTTGAATGGTTATAATGGTTATACTGATTATACTGAGACTCCTAAAGCCTCAGAAATTTTAGGGGATGGAGAATCTAGAAAGTGCAGATGTCTGAAACATGTCATTATTATGAGTGCACACTGTAAAAACCAAGACAAAAGGAGTTCAGAGAGATTCTAACAGCTTTTTTGCATGCACTACATTTTAGATGGGTAGCTCTCACAAAACTTTGAACGTTTTAGTATTCATTAAGTCACATGGAAACACTTGATTTTTTGCTAAAGTGTTTATAGAGTTTTATACAGGAAGATCTTAAAATTTTACCTTAAAATTATTAGTTTTGTAAACACTAGACTTAAATGTATACATTTGCACTGGTCACCAGGGTGTGAGAGAGATAACTATAGACAATACTGACCTCAGCCCCTCTGAAACTGTGAAGGTACATATCGGATACAGTTTTGTTCTGAGAGCTGCTGTATAATCAGGCTTGTTTTGTAGTCATTTAAATTTTTTGCAGCAGAATGTTGTCGCACATCTGTCCTTTGATTTGCTATGGGGCACACATGCAGTCTGAGAAGCAGCTTACCAGTTTGGAGAGGGGCTGGAGGAGAAAGGAGGAGTTGCCTTCCATAGCAAGGGACTGCAAAAAGACTGGAAGCAAAAGGGTGAAATAACATTCTTTGTCCTTAATTTAGTGAGTTCTTAGTATCAATTGAATTTTTCATTGTTTTTTTGCATTGTTATCATTTTTATGTTTGCCTTTCCAATAGGAAACCTTGGGATTTTTAGTGTTTTAATATTGCTGTCACTCAGTGAAGTTGCACTATTTAATTGTTAAATATTCTGAAGGCTCTGAACTCCTAAATGGAGTTGATGTACTCAATAAAGGTCCAGCAGATGAGGAGGGTTGTTTTTATTGTAAAAATTATGACAATCAATTATTAATAAAATATAAAGATAACATGATGATAACATTATAAAATTGGGATTTTGAATGATTCCTGTACTATTTATTGACTTTTTTTCTGAAAAAAAATTTGAATGAATTGGTTTTTATCATTGTTTAGAATTTATTCTAGTCACTGCAAAATTGTTCTTTTTTTAAACTGTAAATCAAAGGAAAAAGAAATTCTCCACAGATGTTGTATGTGTTTGATGTATTGGACACATTTTTGCAGTATACTGCCTGAAACTTAGGGAGTTCATTAGCTCACAAGTTGCTGCCAGGAAGGGAAGCAGTCATATTTCCCAAGCTGGTCTGCCTGTCCCCTGGCTGGGGGATGCGTTAGGGCAGCCTTTGTCCTCCCTTGTATTTGGCTGGCTCTGGAGAAAGGGGAATTCCTTCAAACTGAAGGGCTGTTCCTGCTTCTCCCCTGACAGCATCTGTTATTTAATTAACCTGATAGTCTGTGGCTTGCTGTTTCCCATCGTGCAGGCAGGGATGATGACAGATGAGAGCTGGTGCTCTGCAGAAGTCCCCAAGACCCCAGCCCACAGCGCCAAAGTCACTGGCATTAGCACAGACTTCAGAGAGGGACAAGGTCCACGGCTTTGAGAAAGAATCAGAGTTACAACCTTTCAGCCTGGGCAAAGCAAAATAACGTTTGCTCTGTGAGGGACCTCTCTGGGCATATTTTTCGACACATCTGTCCCAGCAGAGCACTGCTGCAGGACTTCAGCAGTGAGAGCAGGGCAGTGAGCCTGGGCACCAGTCAAGTGTTATTCCTTAAGGATGTTAATGCCACCCCTCCCAATTAGCCAAGAAAGGGAAATAAAGCAATACAGCATGGCAAGAGATGTCCAAACCTCATCTGTATCTAGTCTCTTGCAATAAGGAAGAGTCAGTAAAATACCATCTCTCTGGATTTCCCTACCACTGATCTCCACAAAAGAGGCTCCACTCAGGGGAACTTGAGCCTCCTCTGTGACTATCCTGACACAACAAGCTTCAGCATCATTTGGGGATTTGAGCTGTGACTGTGAATGACAGAAAATCTCATGTGTATTCTCAGTGGGGAACTAGCTGAAAAACCCTGAATGAGGAGCTTGTGGTTGTTTGTAAAAGATACAGGCAGCACTACCATCACCTGCTTCCTCCTGTCACTCCTGGGACGGATCACTTAAATTCACTGTGGCTCATTTTTCCCCCCCAAAAATTGAAGCTGGTTTAGAATTTCATAGCCCTGAGGATAAATAACATCCATAACCTTGAGCTATAGTCTGTCATCCTCACCGGTACCTGACTGGGATTTCAGGCATTGCTTTTGATCTATAAAATGTGAAGTGGTTCGCTTGTGAGACAGCCCCCACTTCCCGCAAGGTGCTGCTGGCATCCAGTCCCTGGGGACACCAGGTGGAGCAGTGTGTTTGCATTAGGAAGGATTCATCCCCCTCCTTGATGTAAATCTCTCGCTTGCAAACACCTTCCCCCTCTGGATCTGTGGGGGCTTATGAGAAATTTCTGCACTCACATTACAGGAGAATTACCAAAACCCCAGTAATAAAGGATGCTGAGAGTCAGAGATGGGTTTTATTTCTCTGTTGTTGTTTGAATTGCAACAAACAAATTTGGGAAATACCAGCCACTATGAACTACGAGAGGCAATCACCAAACAGCTGACAGTGACCTTCTTGAGCGCAGTGGTGCCTGCTCCCATTCCCTTTCCCTTTTGATCCTATTAGCAATGTTTCAGCCCATGTCACTGTTTTCTGAAATGAAGGTTCAGTACTTGAAGTAACTTGGAACAAGGCATTCTCTTCTAATAACTGCATTTAAAAGAATAGTTTCATCATTTAGTCTTTCATGTACTAGGAGTAAAGGTGTAGTGATCCATTCCGGTAAGATTGCCTTCCTTTAAGCCAAAAGGTGTCAAACAAACAACCAAGTTTGCACTACTTTGTAGGAAACTACAAAAGGACTCCAATGGGAAAAAGATTGCTGTCAGACATTGTTTTATGTTAAAAATACAGTTCTTTTGTCTAATGATGAACTGCAGTGAATTCCAGAGGGAAGGATTAATAGATGACATTTACATTCATTCATGTATTAGAGGCATGTATGAAAAAGAAATTAAAAAAAAAAATCAAAGGAATGTATACTGGTAAAACTGTGGAAGGTTGCTGCTTTTATTTTAGATCAGAAGAGTTCATGAATCCAGAGCTCATCTCTTTTTTCCAAATACATGTCTACTGAGAGATAATGCCTTTCTTTAAGAGCTTCATTTTTCTTATTAAAATTGAACAATTTTTTTGCTTCAGGTGTTATTTTCTTTTAGATCTGTGATGGGCGTAAATAAAGTAATGGGACAACTGATTTACAGTAGCTGTGATCCAGCTCCTCCTTCAAAAATGCAAATAGTTCCTCTGGTATTGGCCTCATGAAGACTAATAGCAGTAAATACATGGAGCCTTGCAGTAAATGCAAAGTCAGCCTTGGCTCAAGCAAAGGCTGGCTCCAGTATTTTAATTGGCATTAATTCTAATTACTTGATGGCACACCCCTGGGGTTTTTTCATTCTGTGTTGCCATGATGAAACACATGGCAGATGCATTTCTCGGTCTGTTAGCACCTTGCAATGAGCCATTAACACGTGTCACTGTTTTCTTCCTCTGCGTCTTTCTCCCAGGAATTATGTCTGACCACCAGTTTGGAAACCAGTTCATGTGCAGCGTGGTTGCATCCCATGTGAGCCATCTCCCAACCACAAACCTCAGTTTTGTTTGGATTGCTCCACCTGCAGGGACGGGCTGTGTCAACTTCATGTACGTATACACACTGAGCCATGAGCAGATAATCTCTCTGGGGATAATGAAACAATCTAACCTGCTCACACTGTCTGGATAAAAGAGTCAGTCAGAGTACACTGCCAAGTGTAGACTTTAATTTGAAGTAAGAATATTGAGTTCTTCCTGGCTGAAGAGTTTCTGTGCATATTGGGACTTGTTATTTTCAGAGCATGTAGGAAGTCTAGTATTTAAAGAGAAATAGATTCTTCTTAGTAATTAATCATATCATTGATCCTTTAAGTATATAGATCATTTGCACTGACCCAGTCTTTTAACTATTGCATTTAATATGAGTTAGAACATCACACAAATATATTATTCAAATTGTAAGCATCAATATAAAATGCAAGTATTTGAGAGTAGCCATATTCCAATATTTACTCTTCCTAATTATAAACACTCTCAACTTCTGCTGAACCAAGGATAACCAAGAGGATTTTTTTGGTAATTTGTTTTAAAGACATAAGTTACCACTTGATGATTTATTACCAAGTAAAGTTCCAACAAAATAGCTTAACTTGAATTATTAGCATATATATTACTGTATTTTACCTTCAAGTAATTTCTAATGCTTTGTCCCAGAATTTTGATAGACCAGATTTGAGAGACAAAATACACCGAGAATGCAGTCAAAAGTAGAAAATGTTTCAAGTTTGACATTTTCAAAGAAAAAAAAGGCAGACTGCTCCCTAATTCAACAAGTGAATAATTGCAACATTTCAGAGACCTCTTCTGTGTTTCTGTGGCTGTCCTATTGTCAAAACAAACCTTCTTCTGAGTATTATTCCCTTTCAATCTATGCTGGGAAGCAGCAGGTAAGTGCCCCACATAATCAAGTTGTTTTACTGTTGAAAAAATAAAAAATGAGTGACTGACTTCTTTAAGAACATAAGTTGCTGATGGTGAGCACAGTACCTGTAGATTGATTTACCTGTGGCTTCGGTATTTCCCCTTACCTACATAAAGCACTTTTTTTGCCCGTACTGTCAGGATACATTATTTATTAGCTGTGATGGCGATGTCAAGGCATTTTTATTTCTAGCTCTCTTGTCTTCTAAACATCTAATAGCAAATTGAGAAAAAAATTGTCTTTATGATTGGTAACTGAATTGTGAGAGTGTATTTGTTGTATGTACAACAGTTGTATGTACCTTGAGGAACTCTGTCAGCTATGGGGTTTACACATCCTTTAATTCCTTTCTATAGATAGTTTTCTTTGTTGACCAAGTTGAAGCAGCTAAAAGTTGTTCTTTGAGCTACCTGTACATCTTCTCTGTGTACTCTTGCTTACTCCCTTTCTTTCTTGAATTTTTTGTTTTTCCTGGTATTCAAGAAATAATTGTTGAATTTTTGGTCCTAACTTGCACAGTGACTGCGAATGTATTTGTTTTTGAGATGTGAACCCTCCATTGTGAGTTTTGAGGTCAGTTTCTAACCAGTCATTCATTTTCCCGTGGCTAATTTTTTCCATGGTTTTGCAATGGGTTTTTTGTTCATGTTTGCCATTGTTGAAGAAGAGCTGCCAAATAGCTCTACAGAAATACAAATACTACTATGAATGCTGGTTCTCATTTCTCAGTTGAAGGAAATATAAAGAGGAGAAATATGTTTTCCCTCTAATCCTCCTCCTCAATTTTTCTTTAGCTGCCCACACTTTCTTGCCTCAGCTGGTGTTTCTCCTGCTTACTAAATCACAAGTCACAGTAAACAAAGCTATTTTTGTGGTGCAACGTTAGTCTGCCTACCTTACCCAGTTCCCTGAATTCAAGAGTTCCAGAGGACTCCATCTTGTTTGTCTTCCTTGTTGTCTTTATAGCAAATAATAAACAAGATTTTTTTAACACTGTAAATTTAACATAAATTTTAAATTTAGTATAGATTATATTTAATATAAAAATTGAATTAATTTTTGTTTAACTTAGTATAAATTGAAAGTATTTACAAAAGACACCTAAATTTATAGACTCTGACAAGAGTGCAGTATAGGTAAGCGCTTCCTATACTGTTTGTTGCCAATATGTCTGTGATTCAGATCAGCTCATTAGTCTTTGACCTCTCTGGGGATGGATAATAAGGTTATTAATTAACATCAGCTTTGACATGCGATTTTTGAGTGTTGATATCTCTCCCTGGACAATTCTCGGGAGGAGCTGGGCAAAGGTCACCAGGCAAACCTCTCGCAGGCCAATGCACAGATAGCTTTTATTAACTGCACACACTATTGGCTGTTCTGGCTCCCACTGGAATGGTGGAATTCTCTGGATGGGACACGGAGAAGTCACAACCCTGTAGACATCATGGGCAAAATTCCCTTTCTCTTCATCTGTGCTTTTTGGTGTGCTCCTCTAGAGCTCAGTCCTGAAAAAGACAGAAGCCCTAAGAAACAACATTTGTGCAGTGATGCCATCAGCCTGTTCTTCCTTGTAGCTCTCATATCCATTGGTAAGCAAACAAACATGACAAAGCAGTTCAGATATCAAGGTACTAAGTTTCATAAAATCAGTAGCCAGGCAGACCATTTATACCAGTAAATCTAGACATTACCAGCAACAATCCTGCCTGCTACAATACAATTTGTTTATAAACTGCCAGATATATTCCTGCCATAAATCTGTCAGTCTCCAGTTCCCAGTCCACCCTGCATGTCCCAGTCACAGTGAAGGAGGATGGCTCCTGGCCACATTTAGGTTACTGAACAGCCAGTGAGGGACACACAAGGTATTGCTGTGTTCCAGGAAGGGAGGACAAGGAAAATTTTTATCTTCTAGGACAGGGGATGTAGGAATGCTGTGGGAAGGGATGTGGGGCACAGTTCTGCAAGGAAGACTGGCTTATTTCTGTGTATGTGAGATGTGAGGGCGTAGCGAATTGGGATTCACACCTCATACACCAGCTTGCCAGCACGGCTCTCAGTTTCTTCCCCACCCCACTGGAATATTCCTCATCTCTGCAGTTGATGTAGTCCAGTTATTTCCATTGCACACAGCTCTGTGCCACTGCCGGTTCTAAATGCGATGTTACCTGATAGAGCTTTGTGTCTTTCCTTGGCTCAGTGTTTCACTCAACAACTCTCCCCAGTTTCACCAGGAGAAGGGATGATGTAGAGCCCTGTGCTCCGTGGGGTGGCTGGAGCCAACCTGTTTCTGTGCAAAATTGGCAATAGCCATTTTTTTACACTAGTTGTGTGCAAACTTATTTTCACTCTGTTGGGTTTTTTTTCCCTCAAAGTACTTTATTATGGCTACTAAATAAGTATTAAAAGTACCTTTTTATGAAATACACTTCTAAGAGAAACACTGAAAGCAACTGGTGTTCCTCTGGTACTGGTAGTACATCTTGGTGTAATTCTTTAGTGTGTTTTCACCATAGATACCTCCAACTGAGTTGAGGAAAGAACTGCTAAAGTGCATCATTTATAGCAGAATAGTTTTCTTAGCAATAACTTAGGACTGTGTTAAATAGGTATTGAGCACCAGGGCCTCCCAAGCAAATTGCCAGGATCCGTAAATGCTCTCTACCACCACAAAACAGTAGGTCCTCCTTTACACTAACAAGTAATTTCTGTGTGCAAATTTGTAAAATATTATCTTCATAATCCTTCAGCTAGGTTTTGCAGTTTGTAATTTCTGCTTTAAGCTCACACTAACCTAGTTAAAGCTCAGCCTGACAGCAGGGATAATAATGGCTGTTAAGCAGGGTGGCATGCTGGGCTGCATCTTAGGTTGTTAAGCCTGTTGTTTTATAGATGGCTTAACTTACTAGTTTGCAAAAGTGATAAAGCTGACCTAAATAGCAAAAGCATATTGTGTTTTGACCACCAGCAGGGTATATTGCAGAAGTTCCAGTTATTATATTAAATAGAACTGTAGGCTGTAGAATATACCTAGAAAAATAAGTATTTTTCTTATGTAACCATTTATGTTAGTCATTGAACAGGTGTCTAATAATCATGATTGTGTCGATATATTCACTGTAACTTCTAGTAACAGAGGACTGGACTTCTGTAAAGCTGTCTGCCTGAGTCTGTAGGCAGTGTCTAATAAGCTAGTAGTACTAAAAGGCCCAATCACATCTTACATGACACTTAGTTAGCACAGCTTATGGTGCAAACAGCTCAGTAGGAATGGGAATAGCTGTGGTGGGGTCCCCGTATGAAGACAGAGGTAAGAGAGCTGTGTTGGCTGAGGCGGGGCACTGGTACATTGCTTCTGTTGAGGCAGCAGCAGCTGATTCTCAGCACAGCTCCTGGAAAAAGTCTGGGACTGAAAGCTGAAGGCAGACAGCTGAACTGTTGGAAGGAATTTTCAAGAAAGGAGATGTGTTGTTCACTGAGAGCGTGCCTCTTCCCATAATCACCTCAAGTTACAACTCCTTTCTGGGAAGTTTGAGGTACCCTGTTCCAGAACCAGTCTTCTCATGCCCATGTGTTTAAGCCTGTTTCAGGAACTGGCAATACTGTTAATGCATGAACTCAAAATATCATGCTGTACAAACACTACAGAACATAAAGACTGTGATTGAGAGACTTGGTTACCTATTTAAAGCAGTTAGAGAAAACCTATGATAAGAAGTATGGAAATATTGAATAAACATCCAAGAAGATTACATGCTTTGCTATATTAGTCCTCTTGCCAGGGTGGGAAAGGTCTCTTGTCTGAAGGAAACACATTCCCCTGGTAAACCACTTAGCTAAACTGGCATTTAAGACACTGTTTACTGTGGTTTTTTCAATTGTTTGTAAGAAATACAAAGGATAAGCTTCAAGATTAAGTACACAATTATGTTTGTACACAATGAAAATACACACAAATAATAACATAAAGGTAAACAGAAAATAGCATCTATCAGAAGTGAGATCCCTTAGGTCCCTTGCATTTATGTATAATCAACCCTTAATTATATGATTATGTAAGTTTTCTCCCTCACATCCGCATGATGACACGGAATTGTACGCTGAAATACATTGTTGTTCGCAGCATCCTAGTTGCTGCCATGATCTGAAATCTGTGCATTCAGTTGAGGAGTGTGCCATAACACATATGGAAACCTTAATGTACAGACAGCCTTGACTTTGGGCTTTTGTAAAGAAGCAGCTCCCTGCTTCAGATAAATGCTACATTCCTCTTCCTACTCTTTACTGCCACAAAAGGGTGAAGCAGGATACTTCATAGCACTCTTTGTGATATTGGTGTGGACTCTGAATCAGGGATTGTGCAGGCAGCACCAAATAAGAGAAACTCATTGTTTACAGTTGGGGTAGTTCTAACATTAGCCCAGTGTTGCAGTCATTTTTATTTTTCCATATTGTTTGTAACTTATGCCTTGTAGAAAAAAAAAAAGTAATCAGTAATTGTTCCTTGCTGGTGTGTCAGTCTAGTGGAACTATGAAGAAAAATTACTCCTTTGCTTGGTTTTCCACTTCCCTGGGTAGAGGCATTGTTGTGCCGTCGATCAACATTATGTGTAATATTCTGAAAATCACGAGCCAATATTTGATTCCTATCTTGGCTCTGCTCTCATGTCCCATTTTGATGTGGTGCCCAGACTACCTCCTTCATCTTCTCTGTTTGTTAATTTCCAGTGAAATGCAAACACTGTGCATGGAATCATTGTGGCTCCCCTAACTATGACCCCAAACAGCAAAGACTCATCTGACTATGAAGAATTAGATTTAACTTGTCTGTTAGTTTTGTTTTAGTTTTGTCTATTTTGTGTAAAGCCGACAGAGGTGACCAATGAGAAATTGTGGGTGTTCACAGAAAGCTTTTTAACAGAAGGTGGTAACACAAAGGGTACTGTGATGGTGAGTATTCAAAAGTGTTCAGAGAAAAGCAACAAAATCACGAGAGGAGATGAAAGCTGGTTGCACCTAACTTTCCACTCCTTAACACGGGTTTTCAGATGTTTTCAACTGGATATAGGATATATAGATAGGTATTTATGCGAGCTGTGTGTCTGTAAGTCTCCTGAGGGTTAATGGTTGTGCAGTCTGGTTCCATAGACATCCAGGGTCTGACATTCAGTTCTACATCTAGGGAGAGGTACCTGCAGGGCTAGAAGGTCTCTATAGCTCTGCTAGCTTCCTTATGATATTTCAAATTATTTTAACACTTCTAGGCAGCAGAATTAAGACCTAGATCTCCACTGACCAGAATGGATCACTAGCTACATAATGGCTTGCTTGTACACCTTTATATAGGCACATATTTTAAGATTTTTTAAATGTGAATTGGAATCCCACCCAGACAGTCAGCTGCCTAAACATAAGCATCCTGTATCAACTCATGAAAATGATTTTTTCCTCCCCACCACCCTCAACAGTAAGTAATTTGTCTGTGTCAAGAATTTCCAATGAGTGGGCTACTCAACAATTGAAATCTGCTAAAGGGTATGAATAAAAATGGCAACTTTGCAAAGTTCATAAAATCTTGCAATTTTTTTCCTATTTCCTTGGAGGTGAAATTTGTTGTATAATATTCTCTCAGATGACTGATACTCCTACTAAAAGCCCACTTTAATGAGAGGACTACTCAGTTTTTAACCTTTTTTCCAAGTTTGTAGACAGTTGGCCATTTGTGATTTTAGACTCCTCATGCTGTGTAGTAGATATAAGAAAACAAAGCCAGAAAAAAACGGTTATGAGAGCATGTATTTAAAGTAAAAGCACAGGAAAACTCTATTGGTGTTAGCTGAACTTAATTCCAAAGACAAGCAAGAAACATAAAATGCAACTTCTGTCAATGTTGTGTAACGCCAGAGTAGAAACTGCAGTATTATACAATATTAGGATGATTTCTTTTCTTTGTGTGATGGAAATTTATTGTATCACATACTTGTAGTGTATGATAGCAGAAGGAAGCTCAGTATAGCCTTTGGCTTCTCTGTTAAGATTTTCTTGTGGCTTCATATAGGACTCTGGCACCTCCTGCATGAAATAGAATGAAATTTAGTCATTTTCTACTGGCATTATGTAAATAATAAAAAGGTCATGGCGAGAATTACTTCCTTTCTTACAAATGGTCATTTAGCAATTCTAGAAGCAGAGATTAGATTTTACTTTCTTCCCTTTCTGCACAACATTCTCATTATTTTTGTGCACGAGACCATCAATTCACAATCTGTGAATCTGTTACCAGTAATTGTGTTTAAAATTCTTGCTTGAATTTTGATAAAAATATCTCTGAAATTTAACCTCAGGGTGATTTTTCAGAATGTATTTTAGTTCATCAACAGCATAAACCTCTGTTTCATTCAAAGCGTTGCTTTGTCTTCCCCTTTTCTCAAAATGGCTTAATTTTGAAAACAAGACTGGAGTACAGAACATGTTAAACACACTCCCAACACTGTCTCCACTAACAGGTTTTCCTCTGTATCAGAGCAGTTGAATGAAATGTCTTTTGCCAAATAATAATTGATCAATAACAAACCTTTCCAAATGACATCCTAGAAGAAATATGCTTAATGAAATAGCCACAAACCAGTTTTTGGGAGCTGTTTTGGAATGTTAGCTATAGAAAGAGTGAGCACTAAATATGCATGGAACCATTCTCTACAGGTAGATATATAGTGCACAAAACACGAGTGCAGGCAAAAGTAGAGGACAATTGTAAGAGATGTCATAGGGAGATAAATTTCAGTACTGCAGACAAGCCTGTAAAACTAAATACCATGTCTGCATGGAAGTCCCTGGTAACTCTGGAATGTCTCCTGGTGGACTGATCATTTCAAAGTCATGTCTTAAGCAAATAATGTGTCCAGTGCATGAATGAGCTGGAGTTAAGTGCATTGTCTTGTTTTTGGGAAGTCCTTAACTTCTTGCTAAATGCCTTGGTGAAGAGCTCAATCCTGCAGGGTGCTGAGCAATCATGCTTGTTCATGCTGTCATCAAAGGCACAGACAACATTTTCTGTATTTTTTAAAATTCATGCCTTCAGATTATTTGTTTGAATTCTACTTTGTTTGTGTACACAGGCAAGAACATATAAGGATGTTCTGACCATATTCTCAGTTCACACAAATTAACTTATTTTTCTCACCTTGTTTGTTTGGATGAACTTTGAGTGATCTATAAAGTATTATGTAGACGTGCAGTAATATTCATCAAGAGAAAAATTCTCCCTTTGTCTGTATAACAATGGTCTCCTCACAGTGAGTTCTAGTAAAAGTTTAAAAACAATAAACAAAGGAAGCCTAAACTGGAAGATATCAAAAACATTTGATCAGCTTTTGCTACCCTCCTGCTGGGAAGATTTGAATTTGAGTGTTCAGAATGACCATGACCTCAAATCAGCCAACAGAATGAACTCTCTTGTACAGCAGAGTTATCACCTAGAAGAAGGCTTGAAGATGCCACACTATTATCCAAATAATAATACGTTTTTGTTTAAAAGCATATTATTGAAGTATTTCACAGACCATTTTGTGGCTGTTGCTGCTGATTAATGGCTGTTTTCATTATGTATTTTACAGGTACCATGGCACTGTAACATTATGTTTTTGGGTTGATGGCATTGTTTTCCTTATTGTTTTGGAGTGGCTTGAATCTTTTTAGTTCTTACTAGAAATGTAGCAAATAAATTTTCTGTTATAGCCTTCCGAATATCCCTCTTAGATCAACATAAGCTGTTTAGCTCAAGTAGTAATGTACAATCACTTGAGCCATTTTCTGTGAAAAATGCATTTTAAAAGTCTTAAAGAATAAGAAGGTCTCCAGCAATCTCTTTGGTTTCCCAAACAGGGAAGAGTTTAAAATAACAATTTTGAAGAAATGAATAATGGAAGAAAGTCATTCTCTGTCTTTATTTTCAGTACTTCAGTAGTCTGAGGTAGATTTTTGCCCACATTGAACACATTGCTGCAGTCAGGAACTAAAAACATGCTACACAAATTCAGCCAGCTCCTATCACCATTAGTGTTTATGCAAAGCATTATAACTGATATGAACAAATTACTTTGCAGAACCTACTTACACTTTCAAAGAGCAGTGTCCTAAACATCCTAAAATACAAAAAATAAACAGTAGAAACACTTCCAATCAATATCGCAGACAGTTTGGCAAAGCAGTGAAGATGTCAGGGCCATAATTTGAGCGATGGTTTTAACACGCAAAATAGAGAGAGAATATGTGTGGTGAGTTAAGCTGCATAAAGCCTTTCTTCTAAATCCAGATGTAGGCATTAACTCGCATATTTGAGATGGCATGCTTATTTGCTAAGTGCAAAGATGGCTAGAAAAAGGCTTTCCCGACTGATGATAAAAGCTGGAGTACTCTTTAATTTTGGTTACTGCCAAGCTTATTTCAACAACCACAATAGTTATTTGGCTTCGTATCAAAAAGTGGCAATACAGTACTTACATGTCTATGGATCAAAATTAGATGAAAAATTGCTGTTTCTCATCTCCAAAGCCATTTGCCACACATTTTATAGGCCTCAAGATGCCTTTTGTAATATGTGATAACAGAGCCAACTGAAGCATCTGCCTGGGAAGAGATTACTTTAATTATGGACTCAATGTCCTATTTTCTGCTAGTGTTCCCCAGAGAATTTCTTACTGCTGGATGAGAGGTGTTATGATGCACATTAAAACCTACAAGTCGAACAAAAGAGGTTGTAAAAGTGAGACAAGGACACCCATAGAGACCCCAGTCTTGTATTCAGTGGCTAAAAAAATAGCCCTGAGTTCTGTGATGGTAACTTTTTAATTTATCTAACACCTGTTAAAATACATTTCCAAAATATGTACAAAAAGAATGATAAAAAAGCCTACCATTTTTTTTCCTTATCCTATGATGTTTTGTAAAATTGATCGATCCGTAGAAGTTTTTAAAATGCTCATGTTTTCCTTTTAATTTTTTCAGTATAGTAGTTAATAATGATGTAGTGTGGAAAATGCAGCAAAGAGGTTTCTTGTTAGCTTCTATTTTTGTAACATGCGAAGTTTCTTGTCATTAAGAATTCATTTGCCTTCTGCTGTAGTATCATTGATCACAATTAACTCACTTGATATTAAAGTGGATGTGCTGTATGCTCCTATAGAAATTCTGTGTAAATCACCATTGATTTAGCACAGTTTAATGGTTACTTAGAATATTTGTCATTCTCTCTTCATCAATTAGAAGAAAGCCTAGAGATCTTCATTAGCAGCTGCTGCAATGATGAGATAAAAGTTTTTCTTTACACAAAATATGATGGAAGAGCTGTAAAGATAGCTTGAAGATGCTGTGACAGCATGTAAAGTACTGGGAAATTTCCTTAGAATTTGGAAAATTGCCAAAATTAAAAGGGAAAATGACATCTCTAGAAGATACTGAACTTTAAAAACAAAGCAAAGCAACAACAACAACAACAAACCAAATAAACCAAAAACTATTTGAACTGTTTTTAAAACAGAGGGCTGTATCTACCTCTTTGATTTTGTACAATTATTAGAAAGGTTTATTCTCTTAAAACAGTAGAGGGAAAGCAATGCTCATCCTTTATAAATACTATCAACAAACATTAGGGATTTTTCAGTGTGCTGATTTTATAGTAATTGTCTTTAGTGAAGCACAACCAAGTCTGAAAAGAATGTTAAATGGTCAGTACTTCTCTGGTCTGGGGGAAGGTAGTATGGAGATCTCATAGCACAGCAAATGAAAACAATTAGCTACCCCTGCAGCTTCCAGCTCCAGGAGGAGCTTGTCAGGTAGGGGTCACCACATGTGTCTCTTCTTCATGGTTTCCAACACCATTTCAGGTGCCTGGGGAATACCTGCTCCAAACCTGGTCTCTGCTGCTGTACAGGCTAAGTTTGTAGACCCAGTCACAGCATGATGTACTGGTGGCTGTGGCTCAGATATAGCTGACCTGCATCTGCAGGGTTGAATTTGGGTTTGGAAGTGATGGCACCTGTTGTATCTGGACTGTGGGTATGCTCATTAAGTCTCATGGTGTAAGCTTTAGGAAGTGGTTGGAGAAAGCTGAAATATTGTAGGTGGCTTTGCCTGGAGCCATTCTGGGTTAGGAGGAGGTGGAGCTCAGCTGTCTGCTGTATACGACATGGTGGGACACAGAGACACATGGCCTCCGGCCCCATGGAAGGATTAAGGATTTAATGTTAGATCCCTTATTGATCTTCTAGGGTTTTCATTATTGTTGTTTGGGGGCTTTTTTCTGACTCCATCCTCTGGCTGTAAGAAGGTGCATAGTGCCAGGATTTAATGGAGGATTTTAGCTCATAAGTAAACTGGAAAAGCCCTGTTCTGTGAGGGGAGATCCTTGGACCAACCTCGGACCAAGTTGGGAACTGAGTCAATATCAGCTGTTTCCAGGCTCAATGCTTTGCCTTTTGGTTTATTACTGAAAATCTGGAGAAAAGGGTCATGAATACACATGGCTTAGTGAAGTGACTGAGGCCACTGCTTGGTCCTGGATTCAGGACACATAGGCATGTGGGAGCATGGCTGGTCAGTTACTGGTGTCCCTTCTGAGATTTTGGGAGAGCCCCTCTCCCTTCATCAACTGTGAAAACTACATGTGACTGAATCCCTATGCCTGGGAAAGTTCCAGTGAGGCACCCATGTGCATCTAGAGCTGGGCTTCCTCAGCTGCTCTCCCGGCTCACGTGCCCTACATACCACCAGATCCCCTTGCGGCACTTGAAGCATGCTGAAAGTCATGTAAAATTTTAGCCATGATTTCTGCAAGGACAGACATTTCAGCTGTGACACTTTACCTTGCCAGAAGCCATGAAATCTGTTCAGATATTTTCCTGCTTGCCAGGGAGAGCTGACCTTTCCTTCGGGTGAAGTGTCCAGCTTTGGAGCTACTGTTCCTTTTCTCTTGGAGCTGGCACTATCTTGTGGGTCACCAATGCTCTTAGCCAGAACTTTGTGTTTTAAATAGTATGGGCAATTAGGTCATCATTCTAAATATTTATGTGCAAATTGTCGCTTTTTTTGTTTGAAAAAAGGTTCCAAAAGGCTGGAGCTCTGCTGTTATTTAACATGATGAAATGTCATTACTTAAGAATGGTGTGTCTCCCAGTGGCTTTGAGCACTGAGTTTCTTATTCTGTGGAGCCCTTAACTTGTTAAAGTTCCCTTAACTTGGGAACTTTTTTCCTGATTGTTCTCAGCTTCAAGAGTCCCAGAATCAGGCAAGTAGAAGGATGGAAAAGACAACTCTGTGTCTGAGTTGCTCCTTGCACTGTCAGCTGATGTTGTCTGTAGCTCACATCTCTGTCCTGCTTAACTTGGTTGTGACTGTAACTGCTCGGAGGCCTTTGCCCATCTGGACTGGAGGCTACAACTGCACTGGAGTGGCTCCTGACTCTTCCACCACAAGAGATCTGATCTTGGGTTGCATGGGAAGGAGAGACATGGTGTTCCAATCCTCCTCTCTCTTTCAATGCCGTATGAGGTGCCCTTGACTAGAAACCGCTAATTTATCATTGTGAGCCATTGTCCATGCTGATGGATGAGGAATGTTGGCTTTATTTCTTATGAGGGGAGAGCAAATAGATCTGGAATCCATGATGACACTGTCCTTGTTCTGAAGTACATCAAGGATACATTACATTTCATCTAGCCTGTGCAAGGATTTCAGTGTCTTTTATTAGGGAATATAAAATGTGGTCTCACAAATATTTCTCCTTGCTGGCATTTTCTCTAACGTAACAGTTCCTCTTTTTTTTTTTTTTTTCAACCCCTCTCCAGTAACACACAGAAACATCTATGTCAGTGTTTTCTCCTTCTTACAAGGTTCATTCTTAGCTATCCTGTGGCAGCAACATACCCATCAATAGTGAAAAATTTCATAATCCTGGCAGAGCACTGTGGTCTCCATGAGTCACACTTCAGAAAAGTGCAAGTTATTTAACGTTAAATTTCTAAAAATGATTTAATTCTTCATGTATCAATTAGTACATTTATTTGTGCCTTTAAAGACATAATTATTGTGGTACTGAAATCACATCTAAATCTAACTTTACAATGCCATATGGCACAACCTGTAGTCACTAAGGCTCTGGGAGTTCATGTATTAGGTTGCCAGACTAATGTGGTGGATAAGTAGATTGTCATAAAAGTAATTAGTTTCAGTGTATGTAGATTGCACTTGGTGTTTTTGGTTGTTAAGCTTTTAAGGGTTGATCTTTTAATGCTTTGCTGTGATACAAAAACAAAGCATCTCACAGGAGGACACTTTACAGTTACAAATTTTTAGTATGTGTTTGCTGAATGAAATAAAAATAAAAAAGATCTCACTCTTGCTAATATTTAGGATATGTCAGGAATGTTTTTTGTATCTGTAAGGACATTTCTGCTTTTGATTTGTAACCCACCAGGGATCTTACTAGTAGCTATATTTGCTGGTTGTGACTATGTTCCGAGCTCTGAAATACTTTTGGCTACAAGTCCTATGGACTAGGAAAAGAAATAAAAAATAAATTTAAAAAATCATAAGCAAGTACTTCTGAGATTGACTGATGTCATGCAAATACAATATAGATGGCAATTGGATGGCTATTATAGTGGTCAGTAAAGGTGGTTTAGTTGCAGTAGTTTAGTTTGGTAAAGGTCATTAATTTGCATCAGCAACTCACTGCTCTTGATGCCTATCTATCTCACAGGTAGACAAGCTGGATTTCAAGGCTGGGTTTTTGTCTCACTTTTGGCAGCACAGCTTTTCTGTTGGAGAATGTGACTTGGAATGTGAATTCCCAGCTGGAGCTCCCAGGGAGTGCCAAAGGCAGGACAGAGCAGTTAATGGTCCCTTTGACCTGAGAGCCAGTCCTGGAGCTGTGTGTGCCCTGGATCTCCAAAGGCTGCAGCACATCTTGGGGCTCTCAGCTGCATGGAGCTTTTGTGTGAAGCTGGAAGGTTCAGGAGTACTGAACACTCAGTGACAGAGGGAAAGGGAAGGATACAAACCTCAGACAAAACAGGGATATTAGCCAAGTTTATTAAGTTTTCATGAGTTTAATTAGATTTCCAGACAGTAACAAAATTATAGAATAAGTGAAGTTCAGTGTTTGCAAGTGCTGGAAGGTTTGCAGTGCCCTGTTTAGCAGTGCTTTAATAGTATCTTTAAACTTTCAAGCTATATTTGAAAAATTAATACATAGAATTTTAATAAACCCTCTTTCTCTCTCTTTTTTTTTTTTTTTGCTTTAAATTGGCAAAATCATGTCATTGGGTCTTATTCAGTCTGTGAAAGTGAGCACAGAATACATTTCATGGTTGATTTATGAGCTCCTTGAAAATATGATTTATAATGAAATTTCGACAAGCCCTTAACAAAATTAGCATAACAAATAGCAATGTAATAATACCTTTCATGTCTCTGCATTCCTGCAGATTCACTGTCAGTGAGCACTTGCCAAAGACCAGAGCACTTCAAGCCAGGGCTGGGCAGCACACCCAGACAAGGCACCCCCAGAAAGCTGACTGCCTGCTGCATGGATGTGAAGTTATGGATTCAGAGAGTCTGCATGGGCAAAGTTAAATCAGCAGTAATGTTAGCAAAATAATATCAAACTAAGGATAGCTGTCTGCACCTACAGAGTTATTGCTGCTCTTACTAGCTATTACTCGTTGCTTAGTTATTACTGAGGCAAAACATAAGAAGTGTAGCTTTTGCTGCTGGCAGTACTTAATTTCAGGGTTTTGTGAGAACTAGGAAATACAGCTGAGATAGCAGCTAGAAAACCAGTAATGGCTTGGGCTGTCATTGTTCATACAGGGGGTCTGTATTTATACTTTAGAACTTTATTTTGATGAATTTTAGAGTTGAGCCTGGTCTCTACAGACTGGGATCCTGATGCTTTGCCTGTATCTAATGTTTGCAATATATAGGTTTCTGCTGCTGTGTTTCTTTGGAAATTCTTCCTTTTTTTTTTTTTTAATAATAGAATAACCTGGGCCAAAGCTGGATAACTGGGTCAGAGTCAGTATTTTTTTATGTAGAAAAGTCTGGGCTATGGGCATCTCAGATTCAATGTCCATAACACAAGTGGTTTGCCACTAGGAATTTCGAAGGCATTGTACTGACCTCAATCTGCTCACACAATCACTGAAACAAATTAAAGAGCAAAAGTACTATGCAGCTGTTAGTATGCCAAGGGATGTTGGAGGCTGTTGAAATACAAAGCAAGAGAACGACAGTGAGTAGCATAATCTTTGGTCTCCCAGCAACTGATGCAGAGTTATGGATAGATGAAGCTAAATTTTAGCATTGAGGTTCATATATGCAGAGTATAATTACATTTTTATTCTAAAAATGTCATTGAAACAATGCTAGACTAAGTGGTTCCTTTTCAAAGGAGAAGTTAAAATGGGAGATATAATTCCAGATGAGATGGTTAGAAAGAACTGTTTACTGTGTTTCTCATTGGCATATTGTTAAGATTATTTTGGGAAATACAGAAATGTGTGGGGACACAAAAATACAGTCTGGGAAATAGAAAAGAGCAGTGAGCTTTTGGTGAGACAGCAAAACTTGTAGGGGTGCACGTTAAGCCAGGCCTGGGAAGACTTTGTGCAGAAAGTGAGTACCTTGCCTACAGAAATTTGGGAAAAGTAGCAACCCTTGAGTGACAACTTTGTTGCTCCTACAGAGCTATTTTCTTTGGTTTTACTGGCATGTCTGTGCCTGTGGCAATCCTCAAATTTCCACTATCAAAATGTCAGATTAGGAGGTGACTCAGAACAGGAGATTACAGTTTACTGGGGAGAGGAACAGAGATAGAGGAGCCGAAACACTTTGGGGAAGCCCAACCCAAGGCTTGACAGATCCTGTTGTAATCATTCAAGGCATTTTATTTCTTTTACTTTAGCACTGTTGGGTAAGTAAGGTAAAAAGTGATCATGAAAAGGTTTTATCTTCATGTGTATGAAATGGGGACAGTGTCCATCTCCTACACCCAGTCCCAGCCTTCAGGTTTCTCACTGTTATTTTTAATAGGAAAATTTGCCCTTTGTGTTAATAGATTAATGGAGGAATGAAACAGCCACCCTAATTGCAGTAGCATACAAATTGTCAGACCGCTTTTTTCCCTGTTTTTTGACTAGCCAGGCTAAGTATCCTGAAAGAGCAATACTTGGTCTTCAGTCAGCATGCTCAGTGCATGGTCCATTAACCAGATTTCTTAGGCTTACAGTCTTACTCTTTTTAGCACAATTACTTTTCTCTCTTCATGTCCCTTGTAGCCCTTAGCAGATCAACAAGGAGGGAGAGATGATTCCCAGGGAATCAAACTACTTCTTTTATGGTTGTTACATTCACGACATTGCTCATGGGAAGAGATCATAATCCAACTCTACAGTTGTTACATAACAAATTGTAGACCATATGAAATTGGGCCTCTAAAAGATTCAAAAACTTTTAACCAGTAAGTATAATTGGAGGTTGCTTTACCATTTCTCAGACACAGACAAAAAGATATAGAACTCTTGCTGAGTAATTACAGAAAAGCCAACACCTGAAATGTAATTTCCACAAATACTACAAAGTAGACCATAAGTAACAAATTATCCGGTTTCTCTGCCAAAGGCTCTCAACCATAACAACTCTTAACAATCTTCAACATCAGATGACGTGTAAATTAATCATTCATTGCCCTCCAATTTAAATTTTCTTATGGAAAATGTTTTCTAATCTCTGTTAGACCAGATTCTGCTGTTTTAAATCCCACGCACAGGATGGTATTGTGTGGGCAGAGAGCCTCATGAAGAATATTGTGAGTATTGGTATACACAGAGGGCATGAGAGCTTCCCATGGGATACGGTGCTGATAACTCACAGTGCAAGAACTCTCAGGACCTGGGTCTTCATATTTAGCTGAAGAGCTGCAGCAGCACTAGTATTTGTTGGGAGAGCTGCCTGTGCAGTCAGGAGTTTGAGAAGCAGACAGATGAAACACAGGTGCTGCAAGTGGTTTGATACACTGGGTTCTTGGGCTGCCTTGAGGATGACTCAACTGCTATATTGTTTTTGCAATCTTGTTTTAAGGAAAGAAGGTCTAATCCAAACCCACTTAATCTGAAGTCTGATATTTATGTTGTGATTTGATAAAATTTCTTGGTCAGAAGTTTCAGATTTTTACTAGAAATGGCACGTATTTCTAATTTGCTGCACAAGTAGTTTTCATGTTTTAGCATAATTTAGAGTGAATTAATGGCTTGTTATTTATTGCCTAATGCTGTGTAGGAGTGATTTATAAAGCCATGCTCTGCACTGCTTGTTACTCTGTATTCTCTGTGTTAGGTGTATCATCAATATCATTAAATGAATTCACAGTGACATTGCTCTGGAACTATGGGTTTTGATACAAGGGTAACAGAACATAAATCAAGAATTATGTTTAATTCATAAGAGGCACCAATCTCTCATTTAAGTGTAGGCTGGGCTAGATGGTGTCAAAAATATGCTTTACAATACCTCTTCTGATTGCATTTCAGACCCTCTCTATATGCCCTTATGTTCTCTGTGAGAATAATAGATAGCAATACAGTGCAGTTTGTCAAGCGAATAACATTTCTGGTTTTATATATTTGGGTGCAAATGCTATCATTATTTTTACCACAAGCCAAAAAGGAATATATTTACATGAATATACTTAAAACTATTCCTAAGGGAATCTATAAATTTAAAGACAAGTCTTGCCTATTCTCTGCAATAAATACAATTGTTAACTATTTAAATTACACTTTAAAAATCCAATTCCTTCTAGTATTTCTAAATGTTATTTTTACTTCTAAGCAGAAATATAAATAAACTTTTATTTTAGTCTTTCTTTTCTTAACTCTTTAAATTTCTCTTGAATTAGTACATTGAACTCCAGAGCACTGAAAAACCTATCAGAATATTTAACTAGTATCTGTTTACTCTTTTACAAATTTTATGTAAATATTTCTCTTCCCTTTGGCTTTTTTAAAAAAATTATTCTTACAAAGCCTAAATTTAGGATTGGCAATGAAAATGCACTTTCACCTCACTATTACTCCAAGTGCATATGAATTCCTGACAATATCATTCACATATAATGGTAATTTTGAAGCAAGAAGATTTAAATCTCTGTGCTTATGACGTGCTTTATTGGAAGTGTTAATTATGCAGGAACTAGGGCTGTCATTTGATAGAAGTTTTCTCATCACTTTGCTGCAAGAAGCGGGACATGTCCTCTTTGACGTTTCTTGGAGTTAACAAATAGTCATCATAGTATTTTAAATGGCTGGAAGGAATTACATTCATGGGAGAATATTAATGTTTACATATAAATCAAAACTAGAAAAAACATGTTTTTTGAAAATGAAAGAATTCTTTTTGTTCACTATTTTAAACATTTGTTATCAGTGGAAACAAAGGACAATAAAACAAATAGCATACCTCTGGACAAGGAGAAAAATCAGACTTCAGGACCCTTTTGCCACATCCTGTGTGCCCTTTCATTAATATTTTCTAATATTTATTAGAATGAGAGAAAAAAATCAATTGAAATAGGTGATTAAGTTTTTTACACAAAGCTGAAAGAGCTTGTTGGGATTTTTTAAAATTTTCACTTAAAAATAAATTGGAATATGATGTTTGCAATGGATAATTCTACCCAGTTTGTAAACAAAACTTAGATACTCTTCTATAACAAAAGGCATCTACATTTGAAAATTAGAAATTTCCATTAGTATTTTACCCAAATCTCCTAAAAATGCTTCATCCTGGCCACCTGACATCTAGCAGCCTTCCCTCCCATTGTACTGGGTGATGTGGAGTTCCAGCCAGGTGTGTGGGCTCTGAGGGATCCCTTGGTCTCAGGAAGCTGTGGCCCAGAGATTTCCAGGTCTTCCCTCCAGCACATGGGGCATCACTCCCATCCCTGCTGGCAGCCATGCCCAAACTGCAGCAGAGTAGTTTGGAACACCTTCTGCTCAGTTTTGCAAAGAAAATGGATGTCTTGTTAGTTGTGGCATCCTTAGGCTGGGCAAAAGGGTGCTCAGCAAAGACCTGTCATATACCTACTTAATGTCATTAACATGCTCAAGACCACAGAGCTCCTTTAGGACCAGAGGTTAATGGTGCAAGAATTAACTGCAAGCTCATTTCATCTGCTAGTACTGAAATAACAGTGACTGGGGCAATTTTTCTTCATTATGTGTGTCCTTTGGTTAGGAGGGTGCTGTTTTAAAATGAGTAACTGCTGTACATGGTGACACAGTACAGATCCATTTCCTGGCCAACTGTTCAGTTTCCAAACAGTTGCTAATATTAAAATTTTCTATCACCAGCATTAAAAGGTGCCAGTGTCAGTTAAAAACAGAAAGACAAAACATGCAGGGAAATTCAATTTAATGTAGCCTAAAATGTATTTCTGCAGTGAAAAAGCTGCCTGTCCATCCCTCTTTCTCCCTGCACTAATTATTTCTGAACTTTTAGGTCCATTGCAATGAAAGTTGACAGCAGTTTAGGTGTCCTTAATGTACTATCTTGGATGTCTGAATATAGAGGACCATACTGGGAAGGATTATCATATACAAATGGAGAAAAATTGCAGCTCAGGCTTGGCAAGAAGCTCCAGCTGAACACGTGTTTTAGCAAACTCCTCCTCAGCCAGGAGGGGATGGAGTTGGGAGATCAAGAGAAAGATGATACCAGTGTGGCTGCAAGTGATGAGCTTTCTAGGGCTTAGAAATCACCACTCTTACTTCAGGTGAAGAATGACCATGAACACACTCCCACTGCATGGAGGGGCACAGGAAAAGACACTAAGTTAAACCAGTACCAAATACCAAACCCATACTTGTCATGAGTCATGAAGCAGCATTGTTTAGCATGCCTGACACCAGGAATGCAGACATGGATTCCTGAGTTCAGGAATGCAAGGCTTTACACAGGATCTTTTTTAAGTATGTTCCCAAAAATTAAAATGGCATTTTCTCATTTACTTTGGTACAACTTTCAGAAGTCCTAATTGGTATAAATATTTTTTTTCAAACCATGTGTAATATTTCAAAGAGACTATTAAGAAATGTAGGTGTGGTTCATTTTAAATACCATTCAACAGGACAAAGCTTAGCATTTGAAAAGCAAAGATTTTCTGACATTTAATGTATTTTGTTGTGCATAACAAAGCACATGAAGTAGCCTGGAACAAAAGAGCAGTTTCAATCTTGCTTCCTAAAACCAACAGGTCAAAGTTCTTTACCGTGTTCTTATTGTAAATTCCTCAAAAGACCAGGTATCAGCATGAGAAGTATTGAAGAACAATTTTCCACAACACTATTGACAGATGCAAAAAAGTAAGGTATTTCTCTGTAGCAAGACAACATGAAAATTTTTGTGGTAAGCACAGATCAATTTGTGAATGAAAACTCAGAAAAGACTCATGTTCTGGTTTACTAAATGTATCTAAAATATTTACAATGTTTTCTATTTCTCTTAGTTCAGGAACTATGAAGTCAGTAAGACAGCCAGAACAATGGTCAGGTGGAATGCATATTGAGAGAGAGAAATAAATAGACCATTTGAAATTCTTAAGCTAAAAGGTGCATGTTAACATGTCTCCACTGAGTATTATTAATACAAAAACCCAGGTCTTCAGTTTAAATGCAAGGGATTGGCCTCACATCAATAAAATTTTAAAAAAAAATTATAAAATTAAAAAAAAAAGTGCAGCAATATCATGCAAGGAATCCAAACTCACTATGAGCTGTTTGACTGAGGGATCCTCAGAAATTGATGCATCTGGAAGATAAAAGCCATATTTTATGAGCCGTACAACCAGCTGTATTTTAAAACATTTTAATTCTTGTTTGCAATATACTGTTTTTAACAGTCTTCATACAGGAATAACATAGAGTTATCTTTGCCAGTGGATGAAGTCTGCCTGTTTTCTTAGCATGTGTCAAACAAGTGCTACTGCACAGTTAGTGCTGCTATTTTTACAGCATTATTTTTAGATGCTGTTATTGGATATGTCTTCTTTTCTTCTAAATTTATAATTGTACCTCTGTCATCCACACACCTTCACCAGCTAGCAGTTTACTGCTATTCCTTCCATATCTCTGATGGGTCTTGCTTCAATTCTTTTGCCTCACAGCTACATCCATCCCATCCATAGCAGCAAGGTACTTTCTAGCTTACAGTATTTTGTTTTTCCATTGTAGTCTTTCAAGATTTCACCCATTCTCTGTGCAGACATGGGATTTTTTTTTTTTTCCAGAGACCAGCAGATGTTTGATGATCATTCAAAATGGGAAATTGCTAATTATACTTGTAGTAGTTTTATGTGGCTTTTAATGAAGTCTAGTATCTGTTATGAATCCATCCTTGGTCAGTTTTAATCAGACTGCACTGGGAAGATTTATGTCACATATGGGATGTCACTGCTCATGCCAGGGAACTCTGTCTGGAGCCAATACTTGGGATATTTTTGCCAAAGAGAGTGCTCAGAAAACCAAGGTTTTAGAAAACCTGTTTGATTTACCGTGACACTTGTAAATTTATCCCAAGCAGCTCATGGGAAGTGTCCCTTACATAAGGGTAGAGGGGACTGGACTAAATGCAGCAGTGGACCTGCTACTCAAAGTTTCTCAGTTGAAGAGGGGAGATTTGCAAGAACAAACCCATATTTTTTTTGTTTTGTTTACTTGCTGCAGTATTTCACAAAATCTTAAACATTGTATCACTCAGAAAACCCCATTAAAATATCAGTTATGAGAAGAGAGCCTCTTTTATCGTTAAGTGTTAGCTCAAGTTTGATGTTTTATTAATCAACCATAAACTTCTTAGCTACACAAATTACAGATTAATTTCTCTAATTTCCAGCACCACTCTGTTGTGTACAGCAGCAGATGTGCAAGTCTCTGATGAAAGCCTTCATCTGTAGTACTTGGAATTTGGGATTCCAGACATGGGAATTTGAGCTCTCAGGCAATATTTCATGTAAAAAAAGCAATAATTATTAGCGTGTATTTGAAAAGTTCACCTTCCTGGCAACTTTACTGAACTGAATTCCCAGTGTATTCCTTTTGATTGGAAACTGTCTTTAGCAAATAAATGAAGAGTTGAAGTCCAGTATCGCCATTTTTGGTTCACCGGGGATATAGGGAATCCAGTGTTGGTGCTAAAGAATCTCAGAGCATCAACAGGATATTTTCCTACAAAGATTCGTTCCAGTGTTATGCTCATTCTGCCAGAAACTTCTGAAAACAAATCTGTACTCAGGAAAAATTAGTCAGTAATAAAAAACCAAGAGCAACCATCTATCCTGGAAGTACTTACATTGTTGCTTAGATTCTCTCTTACTCTGGTTTCTTTCAAGGCTAGGGTTATAAATCTCTTGATTATTACTTTACTCTAAGAGAAAGGTTTTAGACTTCGATGTCTTTTTTAGTAATGAGTTTAAAGAATTATTATTCACACTGTATCTAAAGAAGATATTATAGCAATGTAGCTTAGCAGGTAATTTGTTTCTGAGTAAGACAAATCATGGATTGTTTCCTAATGAGAAACATGGATTCAAACTCATTATTGTTGGAACAATATATTATATGGGAGGCTGCTGTCCAAATGAGTTGTAAATTCAGTGTACTTATGCCTGTGTCAAGTGACTGACCAATTCAAGGTGAAGTTCAGACAGCAGATTTTGTTTAACATAATTTTGATAATCCTATTATTATTTTATTATGCAAAAGCATTCACAAATACCAGAACTGTGAGCCTTAACATGCTGTTAGGCAATGTGGTAAAAGGTATAGCAGAGCTATGTTTTATTAGTGTAATTGACCCGGCTTTGAGCAGGAGGTTGGTCTGGAGACCTCCTGAGGCCCCTTCTAGACTGGATTTTCTTATGATCCTCTCTGGGATCATAAGGTGAGTCTGTGGGCAGGCCATGGTTTCCCAGATGGAGCAAGAAAAAATTGCCCACAACTCATAAGCAACTGAATTAAACCATTCTGGAGCTGGCAGCAGGGGCAGAGGGTGGGTCCTGACCCCAGCTGCAGCTCACAAAGCTCCCAGCCACAGCACAGGTGGAAGCCAGAACCAAGGGATGCCGAGCCATTGCTAACACCCTGCAAGGGGAGCTCAGGGGCTTTGCTCAGCCCTAAGAGCTGCTAAAAGTTGCTGGTTTCAAAAGCAGGCCTGGAGGACAGGACTTGTTGTGGAAGGACACAGAGAAGAGATCTTTCTCTTTTAAATTTGATCTTTCTGCTTGAGGTGAGAAAGGCTGGATATGATTTAGGCATCCAGGTATCTCCTTGTCTCTTAATCCCAACCCTAAAACAGCCCTCTGGGCATCTCTGAAAAAAAAATCCTTGTTGAAGAAAGGCCAAACTATACTGTGAGCAGCAGGATCCATGAATCCAAGTTCCCTACATCTTTGGACAGTAAACCCCAATAGCACCCACACCACAGTACTTCCAGGGGCCCTCACACTACATCTCAACCCTGCCTTCAATACTTCTATGGTCCCCAAATAACCTCCTACCTTTCTCTAGTACAACCAGCTCCTTCCAGGGCTCCTCTCCAAAGTCTCTCCAGTTTATGCCATGTACATGATGCCATTCCACCTGCTTCTTTTGTCTGGAGTTCTGTGATACTTCACAAATTTTTCTTTTTTTTTCCAGAGGCTGTTGAAGTTAATTATTCTCCTAAGGCAATATTTCACCTGCCTATTTCTATTTGTCAGTGTCTTGGGGTGATTTTATGATGCTGTATCCCCTAGTATGGTCTTCAGGGATATATGCTTTCTTCCAACTCATGAATCTGGATGAAAATTAAAAACCATGCAGGAGAAATAACTATCCTTTTTATGATTAGTGACCCTGCATTTTTTTTCCCAGAGGTTCACCATATTCACAGCAAGAATAACAATTCTTCACTAACAACTGTATCAGGTTCTCTCCTAGTTTGATTTTGATTAGTCTGTGAAAGATTACCATGTTTCATTTGTTTTTCGGGCCTCTGAAAAGTTAGGTTGGTGAGAAAAGTGCAAAGAAACATTGGACAAGGAGTGTAATATTTCAGTGTTTGTTGAAGCTTTAGGAAGGGAAACCTGCCCCATGTGCTGTGGGGTGTGGTCTGTGGAAATTTTGGGTTTTGATGTATTATTTTCTAGCATTAGACCAAAGAGGCAGGTTTTATCCTTCCCTTGCAAGCCAACTTGCACACTGTGGATGTACTAGTTACATCTCTGTAATTTATATTGAAATGAGTGGTTTTAAAAAAAGGCAGTTAATTTGGTTATTGAGGATTTCTCTGTGTGGCTTGTAAAGCAAATACAGGGGATGAGGTTCCAGATTTTTATGTGGTCCAGCTCATACACAGCTCTTGGCAATGTCCTTTGGGAGCAGTGGGCAGACTGGTGAAACCTTAACTAGGAAATGGATAGTGAGTACAGATAGCACGAGAGTAGTGAACTAAAAAGGTGGCAGTGAAATCATCCTTTTTCCCATTATTTAGGATCTTTCAAAACTAATGTTGTTTTCATCCCAGCATCTCATATGCTCTTTCAGATTTTGCTGTCCAAAATCCTGCTCAAAGGAGGGCCAGACCAGGTTGCTCAGGGTTTTAATCCAGTCTGGTCTTAAAATACAGCCATGATGGAGAGGAACTGCATAAGTTCCTTTGGTGGCTGCTGTCAGGTCCCCCTAAAGTCATCTCTTCTGCAGGCTGAATGAGCCCTGCTCCCTCGGTTTCTCCTCAGAGTATGTGCTCCAGCCCAGACCACCTTTGTGGCCCCTGCTGAACTCCCCCCAGTTGATCAGCACAGCCAAACTTACTTAGTACATGTTGTTAAGGAAAGGGTCGTTGTAGAAACATACAGGAATTGACTGCAAGTCTATTTACTTAATACCTCTGTGTTCATTTAGAGATTTCAAGAATTTTAAAATCCATGCTACATTTCTTCTTGTCACACACGAAAAGACAAAGGTTTTGTTTTTCTTGAAGGATAATTTAGGTGATTGAATAATATCTTCATTGAATATAGGCTTTAAAAGACTACACAAGCTATATTTAGGAAAAGCACTATTTTTTATAACAAAAATATGTAATATATTCATTAGCTTAGGGTTGAGTATAGATTTCAAATGGTTATAAATATTCAGCGCATTAAAACCTAAAATTCATCCAACTAATGTTTCACTAAATAATAAAGTACAATAGATTGCAAAACCTAAAACAAGGACAGAGTCTTCTCCCAAAGACTGAAATAGGTGGAAAACAGGGACCTAGCTGTTGGCACTGTGTCAGTAGAGAGACAATGAATGCTTGTTCTATTATTTATATGAGCTCTCTGCTTGGCAGATGCCACTGCAATAACCCTTTATTTCAAGTATAGAAAAAATAGAATTTGCTTTCCTTTATAATCACACAATGCAAAATACTAATGAAAATGTTGGATTTCCTGTAGCTGAGAAGAAAGTATTGTCCTAGTTTGCTTTCAGTCAGCAAGAAGCTCTAATCATTCCAGTCACATAAAACTAGACAGAATTTTAAAAAAACCCACATCTTTTTAGTCTCTGAAACAGAAGAAAAAGGAATGTGGAAATGTTTATATACAGTTTAAAATAGTAAGTCTTACTTTTTACCTCTTTTATAAGGTATATACGTTATTATGTTGTATCCATCTTTTGTACATGCACCTTGCAACCAAACAAAAGTTTGGCATTCTTTAGAACAACAAAAACAAGTTCTCATAAATTGTAACATGTAGGGGCTGGAGCTGCCTGCACACCCCTCTGTTTCCAGTGTTGTAGCCTTAGGTCCATCCTCTGTAATATGGGTTAAAATAATAGAATCTACAATAGAATCACAGAATGACCTGCCTGTTCCAATGCCTCACCACTCCCACAGTAAAGATTTTTTCCTAATATCTATTTTAAACTTTCCCTCTTTTAGTTTGAAGTCATTCCCCTGTGCTCTGTCACCACATGCTCTTGTAAGAAGTCCCTCTCCATCTTTCCCTTCAGGTACTGGAACAAAATTTCTGTAGGCCCTTCTCATTTATTTTTCCATTTGAGAATGTTTCTTTTATGCAAATCTTGTTTAAAGAAAGTCCTTAAATATTTACTTTAATCAGTCTTTAATAAACCTTTAGGCTGACTTGACTCCTTTTCTCCACATGTGTAGTCCCCAGAGATAAATTCAGAGACAAAGGACAAAGTCAGGTGGCTCTCGTTCCTCTTGCGTTTACCCTATGCAAAAGCTCACCATGAAGTAAGTTATGAGCATAATTTATTCATGTGAACCACAAACTTCAGCTCAGGACAGCTGCCCCAAATGAAATGATTGCTCTTTGCCCTCTAGCACATACCCTGGCTTTTGCTGGCCATTTCAGTCCTTTCCCCCTGAAGAATTTTCACGTTTGATTGAGGTTTTTAGAGCAAGTGGGCTAATTCCAGTCTCCTGAACAAATGTCTACAAAAGTAATTGCATCTTACTTGCCAAATTTCCCTGACAATTTCAGCTGAATATGGTCAGGACAGATGACTTTCTCTATAACATCGCAGTGAGGAAACCATTGGGGACAGGGAGAGAAAAGCAGAGTCAAAATGTGTATTTCAGAACACACAGATCTCATTTCTGCTGCTTTAATTAGACTGTGCTTGCATGTCAAGTGAAAACTGAAATAACAACTTGGAGGCATTTAACCAGTAGATGGAAGCCTCCCACCCAAATGCCTTATGGATCAGCAGCCACGAGTGCTCTATGCATTTTCCCCACTGGCCCCAGCACCAGAACCAGCACCATCTCCCAGTGAAGTTTAACATGTTGGTCTGACTGCTCTTGAAGAAATTGCCACTGAAGGTTCTGGCCCTGGTAGGAAGCACAAGCCAAAGGGCACCCCAGCCTGACCTCACCTCCTGCCACACACAGCAAATGGTCAATAAACCACCTTTGCAGGACACTGGAAGAAAATGGTTCACACTCCCACCATGAACTGCTGTGCACAACCACCCCATGAACTTAGCCACCAGAAGGCCTGTTCTACATCATGCTTCAAAATTATTTTATCCAGAGGTCCCTTAACCAGGCAGTATTGGAGGAAAATATATTTTTTAAAGACAATGGGTTAAATAAGACAACCCTACAGAGATGATCATGCAAATTTAACCATGCATTAAAAATCAACCCATTTATTTGCCTAAGGAGGGCAACTACCCACCTCTGATCAGCGTGGCCGTGTGTCCTTTCCACAGATGGAGCTGGCAGGGCCAGGCAGCAGAGGCAGGACACAAGTGACTGTCCCACGTAGCCTCCTGCCTGTGCTCTCCTGAGCAGAAACACTCTCTTTAAAATGCAACCTAACTTAACAAAAGCATGTTAGCAGTGTGTGTGAATCCAATGTGAACTATGAGATACTGCCACACAAAATGGCAACAGCAATCATTGGGTATGCATTGCTTTGTTTTCTGCTCCAGCCCAGACTCATAAGGTGCCCAGCACCGACTGTGTCCCCCGCAGTGGTGGGGAAGCAACGCAGTCTGTTCTGGCAGTGCATCAGACCTGATTTTGGGGGGCACCTCTGTGGGGCTGGGGAAGACCAATCTCAGCTTTATACAGTCAGTCACTGATTTTCCTGGAGCCAGTGCTGTGGATGACACCCTGAATTTCCTCAAGCAGAAACAGCCACTGACCATAAGTAGCTGGCACAGGGTTAAACTCTGCTAGTTCAGGTAAAAAAATAACCTCCTTTTCTTTGATCCTGTTGAAACCCCTTTTTGGTGCATCATGAGGTGAGGTATTTTACTGTAGGACGCCTGAGTCTTTTTGAAGCCTCCTCCCACATGAATTTGACCCAGTGCCTTCCCTCACGAGGGAAAGGTGCAGATGGCCAAGCACCTGTGCAAGGGCAGAGCGAGCTCCAGGCATGTGAACCCCAGAGCATGAGCAAATTGGTGGCAGCTCCAGAGCAAGGCCCAGGACAGGTATTCTGCTCTTGGATGCACAGCCCAGCCTGCTGCATCCAGTCAGGATGGGAGGGAGGACTTTCTATCATGTGGAAGTGTCTCTGGGCTTCTTCCTCCCAGATCACCTGGAATGATTTTTGTCATCACAACAGGTTGATACTCCTGAGGCTATGTTCAGAGCAGCTGGCAATACTGCACTTGAAGTGTTTTTAACCTTGTTAGCAGATGAGCAGGGTGACTTTTCCAGCCTCATTTCACAGGTGACATGGATTATAAGTAGTACAAGAGGAGAATCAGCAAGTCTTTTTCTCTTTTTTTTTTGATTTTCAGTGACAGATAATCTGGAAGTCCTTATTGCAACCTGATTTCAACTCAAATAGTTGTGGTTTAGGAAGGAAAATTCTTTTAAAAACTGCTGTAATTGAAGTATAGGGTTAGCAATGTCTTGAACTGCCAGTGAGCCTTGGCACCTGATGTAGTCTTTTTGTGTTCAGACCTCTTTATTCCTCTGTCAGCAGTTCATCCCCTCTTGCATAGCCCTAAGCACACAAATACGTCTAGGCTAATGGAAGAGTGAGGTTAATATAAAGAGGAACCTTATTACCTCTATGTTGTAAAGGTCTCACTTACCATGTCAGAATGTTCCTGTTCTCTCCCATTTTTCTTTTATTTCTCATCCTTTTGGAAAGATTAATTCCTACTTAGGAATTATCTCTGGGGACATATGGAACATGCATCTTGCCTTTTGGCTGACTGACACATTAGACCTGATTAGTCACTTGCCCTTTAGCTGGGAATAAATAGCAGACAGTGTCAGAGTGGGACTATAGACTGGTGTGGAGTAACGCCAAATAGTAGTTAGTAAGTGCCCTTCCTCTAAGCAATATTTAACTACGTTTAAGACAGCATATAAACTTTTCAAAAAAGCACAGAATTCAGTTACTGGATATATATATGTCACAAAAGCAAAACCTCATATTTGATAGTTGAGTAATTTTCTTTCTTTAGTAGAGTATCTTTCAGGTATTGCCAGTATTATTTTTGTTATCATTATCATAAATTTTATGTAGTTTTTAGCCTGGAGTGTGAATATAGGAATTGAGATGAGTTTGGATATGTTACATGTCTTTATAAGAAAATAATCGAAATTCACGATCCTGTTCCGTGAACCTCAACTGTCTGGTAGGAACATCACAGACAAAGAAAGTTCAATACAGAAAAGGTGTATTTTTCACTTCTTCCTAGAAGTAGCTCAGTTTATGCATAATTGCACAGCTCCATTTTCATTTGCTCCATTAATAAAGCATAAACACTGAGAAAACGGAGCAGATAATACTCGTAAAGAGGTAGTAGCACCACTCTTAACAAGTTTCTGAAGCTGCACTGTCGGCGCTCATGCCCATGGCAAGGCTAATCTGATGTGAGCACAGGCTGCAGCAAGCCGTGCCCCTCCTGCACTGCACTCCTGTCCCCAGGGTGCAGATCACTCCTGCTATGGAACAGCAATAATTGGCTCCTAGTCTGCATCATCAAGCACGGGATGACAGACACAGAAAGATGCCGATCATTCAACTGGTTGCTGGCTCTCTGCCCAAATCGCCTTTTTCTCACACGCACGCAGAGATCCAGTAAACAGTACAGAGTTTGGAATTATTGGTATTACTTGGTATTTGTTTGCATTCAGACACATACTCAAGCTCCCCTCTGCATGTGGTCTGCGTTCCAAGAGTTTGCTCTTCTCTGCCTCATAAAAGAATGCTCTGGTTGCCATTGTTGTTGTGTACATTCTGCATTGTATCCTGGGCTGTTGCATAAACAACATCTCTGAAATCCCGGTCCACTGCTAATAAAAATTTTCTTTCCCACTGTCTGCAAAGAGCCCTCTCTTCCACCCTGACAGCTTGGGGGATAGAGCTGTTGTACCTTCTGTGCCTTAGGTGTGGCTTTTTCTTTTATGTTGAGCCAGGGAATCTCAATACATTAAATTCCCACAGTGAAAAACATATGCAAAACGTGGCTGTCGGCTGCATTGGCCCCAAAGCTGGCTGTGGGGTGCCCTGCCATTTCAGCTGCCAGGGGAAGCCGCCATATCCAGTCCTTCTAAAGAAATCTGGGCACAAGTTTGATTTTGGAGATTGTTTGGTCCAATTCTGACTTGCATGACTGAGTAAACCTGTGTGGAAAATGCAGAAATGAGTGTAGTGATCATAGTTTTATGCATATTCATCACAACAGAGCTTTAATAAATACTTTAATTCATATTTTTAAATGAGACTTAAAGCCTCAGCTCTCTTGCCTTTCTGTGCTGGAGCAATGTTTTTGTTTTTATTTTATTCTGCACTTAACATGGTCACTAGTCTTGTCAGCAGATATAGATATGCTAATGTGGCACTATGGCATGAAGTTCTGCTGTATTTTATGAAAGTACTGAAAATCTCAAAATAGTTTCAATGGGGCACATGGTAGGGACTGCAACCAAAACGTCACACTGGTAATGTGATGCTGGGACTGTGGCCAAAATACTGTCACTGCCAGGTGAGGCAAGGCTCCAGCTTTACATCTGCCTCTGAAAGTCCAAGATGGAAAAGGCAACACAGCTCTCCTTCCTCAGGCAGAGGAAGAGAGTGTCTGAAAGCCCTAGGAGCAACAGGTGAGCATAGTTTTGCATTTCAGGACACACACATTGGTGTAAAAAGAGCTTTCCTAAATGTACAGGAAGCAAAGCAGATCCCACAGAAGCTTTCGTTTAGTCTTGTTTGTGCTCTGAAAGTTTGAAGACGGGTTTTACCCTGAGGTAAAACTGTCTAGGAAAATTTAGTATTAGATGTGTTACTTTTTTATTCTTCTTCCTTTTCAGGGTAACTGACCTAGTAGCCAGGAAAAATATAATGTATTTCGACTTTCATTTTCAGACCATTCCTTTCTGGTCTTTTCTGACATTTTATAAGCAAGCTAGGCATGACCCATTAGAGAGGGCACACTGCTGGCTGAGAAACTGCACTCATAAAGTAGCTTTCAACAGCTTACTGTTGAACTGAGAAGCTATTTCAAGGACTTCACATGGATCTATACTGAGCCCATTAATGTTAATTAGAGAAATGTTGAAGAACATACATGAAGGGTGTGTATGAGTCTAGGCAGAAACGGGATGAACCTTGGCTGAAAGAAATCAGACTTCAAATACAACACTTGCAAATACTGAAAGGTTTTGAAATCTCTGAGATAAAACTGATGTTGTGAAGTGCTGCACTTGGAAAAGAGGGATTAAATGAGCAATTGGAAAGTAAAACTATCACTGCTAGCGTGAGAGCTCTGTAAGAGAAAAACAAATGACTTTGCATAGTATTTCTACCTGATCATGATGAAAAAAAATGACAAGTTTTGTGGTACATTAACAGGCCTTCTAGCTGTGGGTCACTAATGGGAATTAATTATTCTTTAGACAAAACTTTTGAGGCCTCAAATATAGAAACTCTATGTGCAGCTATAGACATATGTCTAAAATGTCCTTCATTAAATCTCTGTGCCAGTGATTTTTATTACCAATCCAGCTATTTTGGTTTAGGAATTTTCTTTTGCTATGCCCAAAACAATTACTGCAAATTATTCTAGAAATTTAGAAGAAAAGAAAAACACTGAAGAACACAGAAACACAAAAAGAAGGACACAGAAAGAAAGCAGAATGGGACTTTTGATTTGATTAGTCATGCATAAAGATATACATATATAAATAAGTTTAATACATTATTTATTGTTGTGTTTTTTATGTTCGCAGGGCTACAGCTACTCATAGGGGCCAAGTTATATTCAAGGATGCCTTAGCACAACAGCTGTGTGAACAGGGAGGTAAGAATCACCATAATTCTAAAAATTTCTGTCAAATGTGGTTTTCCATTGTACCAGCATGTCAATGTTACTCTTCGTGAAAGCCATTCTGTAGAAAACCTCACACCAGGATCTTATTTACATTCTTGAAACTGAGTTTCTTTGGCTTTGTACTTCCCATTAGCCATCCAGGAATCCCACTTTTCCTCTCTGCTGAGTGTTGGGGAATATACAAAACTTGAAGTAGCATTATGCACATGCCTGAAATCAGCCTGTAATAGCCAACATTTCTTTTCTGTCAGAGCCACAAGCTGAGTTTTAGCCCTCACTGTATTAACTTTAAGCAATATGCCTGCAGCAAAAGCTTTGTTTACTATACAGCTCACACACGTCCTTGTGAAAATTCTTCCTTCTGATTTTGTGAAAGTAGGCCGTTGAATTTTTGCCCGTCACATACAACATTTGATAATTTTTATAGCTAAACAAAATGTTTGACTTACACAAACTTTAAAAATCTAATTGTTTTCACAGCTTCCCCTTTCAATGAATAACCAAAAAAAATAAATGTCCTGTTGTCATCTGTTGTCTACAAACAGTACTTTGCTTTGAACCTGCTTCATTAAAACAGTGAGGAGAGAAGGTATCCATCATTTTTGGTACAGGAGAGAAAGGAATTTCCAGTTACATCAGCAAAATTCCAGTGATATTTCCATGTGAAAAGAAACAATGAAACATGGGCCAAACGATTTAAAATAAAGGTTTTAAAACTGGGAATGTGCTGTCATATTAACACACGAGAAAATCCTGTAAAACACATCTCTTGGGGGCATTAGAGCTATAAGGGGGTTTTTTTTGCTATGAGTTTGGGAATACGGCTTTTGCAATAAAAAGCTGTTGAACATTATGTCAGGAGCATAAACTGAGTTATTCATAGAAGGTATCAACAGTAGCTCTGTGATAACGAGGCAAAAGTATTTCAACTTTCAATATTCAAGTTTTCACTTTTGTTCTAGTTCAATGGAAGTAGGAAGACGGATTAAAAGAGGTGACAGAATGTCATCTGTCAAGTTAGGATGTTTGCTATACTTTGAAGGAATTAGAAATATGTAACACAGGTGCTGGCAATGAGAAGGGAGTGTTATGGTGATCTGGATGGAAGGTGATTGGGCCAGCCACGTTTTTGCTGTGGGGAAGGAAAAACATCTGGGAAATTAACAGGAGATAATTGTACACCCATAATGTGGGTGTGAAAGAGTAGTGTTTCAGTGACTGGTGTACAGGGACCTGGAACAGAAGTGTTGGCAGGATTGCCAGGTGGGATGTGCTAAGGAGGATGGAGAGGATATCTCACACAGGCTGCTTGCTGGATGGACATGAGTCAAGAGTGGAAAACTGAATATGCAGAGTAATCAGCACAAAGTAACAAAAAACCTCATAAACAGATTAAATTCTCCAAGGCATAGATGCAGAGTGAGCACACCACAGCCAAAGACAGGGGTGGCCAGAACAGGTAAGGAAGGGAGAGGGAAGTAAGAGATGTATTGATGGCAGTGACAAAGAGCTGGCAGTGACCAGGATGGTGAAAGCTATGCACAAGCAAGCTGAATGGAAATACATGGCTGTCAGTGTCAGAACTGGCAGCATGGTCAAGGAGAGTATGGGCAAAGCAACAAGATTTCTCCCTGCTAGAAGAAAATACCTTGGTAAGCAGAGACAAGTGGGTAGATATCCATCCATACAGACTTGACAGTCCTTCTTCAGACATGCTGTTCCCTGAGATTTTAGTAGCAGAGCTGACAAAGAAATTTCTATTCTTCCACCCCTCTCTGCTTTACAGTTCAGCAATTTTGGAGCATAACCTAACCTAGGATCAACATTTTAGCAGCACTTGTGTTGGTTAGAACAGTAAGTCCTTATGCTACTGTGTGCTGTCCCTGAGTTCACAGGAACTCCGCAGAACAAGGAGAAAATAGAATTTGGGTATTGATTGTGTGCAGAGTATAAAGGATGGTGAGATGACCCATTGGCTGCTCAGCTGTGACAATCCCTTTGCTGCCTCCTCCTCCCATCCAGCCACTGATAGCCACATCTTGCACCAGCTCCCTGAATGGACCTTCAGCTTCCCCACCTTGTCACAGTCTCCCACATCCTCATAACTTGTATGTTTCCCATTATTTTCCCAGCATTACTCTTTGCTTTATACACAGTCACTTCAGAGACTTCCTGGATTTATCATCCTCGAAATATGTGATGTCACTGCAGTACCTCTGCAAACATTAGATTTGCTTAGGCAGGATCACCCAGAGGAGCTGTTCTGTGAGCAGTGGACAGTGCATGACAACTGTAGCAGTGATCAGATTTCCCTGCAGTACTGATGTGCAAGCTTCTCAGTCATTCTCGTGGTTCTTCTCCCACATTTTTATCCTCACCATGGCTTCTCTCCCCTTAGTTTCCTAGCTCAGACACAGTTTGCTTGGCTTGGATATTCAGCCACTGCATTGCCCACTACCCTTCCTCACATCCCTTCCAGCACCAGGCTCTCCTCTGCGTTTTTGTTCTTATTTCTTCAGCACACAGTGTGCATTGCATTAGTCTCTAACCACTGCATACTATTATCATCCATATACAATTAGAATTAATTTTCCTATTCAAAGAAAAGAGGCTTTCTTTGAAGTAGACCTTACTTCATTTATTCCATTTTCATCAACACCCCTAATATAAACAAAGGATTATTTCAGGAAGAATTAGTGAATTTATTTAGATGCAAATATCACATTAATATATATGCAAAACAGCAAGGTAGATTGACATAAATGAGGTTTTATAGTGTTTCTAGCCCTAAACATTGCTATACTGAAATAGTGCACTGAATGATGTGACATATTAAGTAAAGAAAAATAAAACCACAGGGCAACTTCATAGATTTATTATGGGACATCTTAATAAGTATGTTCACTGGAGGTGATATCAGACTTCATAATGTCTAGTAAAGAGGATATACATGAAGATGTGAAAGTAGCAAGGAATCTCAAAAACCATGTTCCCTGTGGCTGTTCACCCTCAGATGTACGTTAATAAATCCTAATAGAGTTAATGGAATTTGTGCAGTGAAAGGAAAGTGGGTTTTTGTATTTTGAAGAGAATTAGAGGATGATAAAGGGTGGTGTTAAGGGATGGCAATGCCATATGTATAATGTAAATGGAGTAAGAAATGATACCATAGGGAAAGACACCAAAGAAAGTATAATAATTGCTTAAAAAGCTCTGTGTTCAGAATATAATACATGTTTTAGGAAGCTAGGGAGATGTTTGAGAGCTGATGTAAGCTTTAATTTTTATGAGAATTATATTGAAGAAAGGATACATAAAAATTATCATGGAAAATGTTAATCCAGTACAAATAGGAAAAAACCCAAACAAATATAGAAGAAGCTAGAAAAGATGGATGTCTTATAAATGCTTCTAAGGACAAATACGGATCATAATGACTGATGATATTCTTTCCAGTAAAAATATATTTAATAAACCATATATTTAACTCATTGATATAATGGTAAAATAAATGGAAAATAAGGTAAACTTAGTATTATGCATGTTGATTCATATGTATTCCTGGCTTGAGTAGAACAAAAATCACACAATAACAAACAGTGGCATAATTAAAATTGAGTTTGCAAGACATCAGACCTGGCTGCATTGCATTGTAGAACTCAGAAGAGTTTAGGTCTGCATGAAAATAAAAACGTTTCTGGGAGGAACAGCTTGTGGGGCACCATCCCACCTGCCTTTGCCACACCAAGTAGGGTGATATCAGTTAAGGAGGCCTTTCCTTTATACACTGTAACTTGGACCAGTACAACCATTCTTTGGAAAAAGGACCCTACTGGGAGATTTGTGTGTCATTTAGTTCTGACTGGTTAGCAGAGAATCTCACAACAGTAAAACCTAAGAGATGGAAAAGATGAAGGAAGCTGTTCCCTCTTAATGCAGTATCATTGCCTTCTGCATAATTCCCAGAATTTTATGCAATCTCATGCTCAATGCCATGAATTGTAGAACTGGGTTTCTTTTCTTAAGAGACCCCTCTACAGTCTGACAGATATCTCCATACTGAAAGCAAATCCTGAGAACTGGCCCAGACTCCCTTTTATTTGAGAATTTTTGCCTGAATGTTTGTGCAAGACCTTTTACGTGTGTTTTGTACCTTGTAAATTTTAGGAACACTCTGAAAAAGAAACACAAAACAGATTTCAGGCACTCAGGTTTGTATTTTACAAGCTCTCAGAGCAGTATTTTACAGAGCAGAGGACTGGAGCATAGAGCTGGTGTGAAGTTCCTCAGTTTATGTGTCAGCAAGAATAACACAACCCTGGGGCAACGCACTGACTCTCCCTAGGGGATGCTCAGCCTCTATCATTCAATAGCAACTTTGTTTACCAGTAGAAAGTATTGGAGAGAGTCTAAATAAAAGCATTAATTTCCTTTTTTATCTTCATCTGGCTGCTAACGACAAGGAGATTGGACTTCATAATCTTCGAAGCAGAGGATACCTCCCTCCACACCTCATTTGTCATGAATTGATGAGCAACAGCTGATGGCCCCTGGCTGTAGAACTCTAAGCACAGTGTTTGTCTGGGAGCATGTGGGCATTTCTGTTACTGTAATTCACTTTCTGTTTATATTAAAAAACCTACAAAGTTCAGGGTTCTGAGAAAAAAAGAAGGTATATGTTTTAGTGAGTTTTAAGAGTATTTTCTTATGCTGCATTTTCTACCTATCCCTATATACAGTCTTGACCCCAGAGCTCTATGGAATATGGGTGTCAATAGTACAAATAGATTTTTCTGGGTCATGTTTATTTTATTTTGCCTTATGCTTGCTCTTTTTATCTGAATGGAGACTAGTGTTACTTAACAGTTAACTATTACCATCTTTAATGATTTTGGTTCTTATTTTTTCCTGAAAACAAGATCACCACCAAATTGGCTTTTTCCTCCTCACATTCAAATTTCTGGAAGATGTCATTCCCTTCCCACTTCTTTCATATTTCCCTCCCTTCCAGTTTAACCAAAAAGGGGCATATTTAAATTGGCTTAACCTTTCAGTAGCCTTACCTCATCCACAGAAAAATTTAACTTTTTACTCCAAAAGATGCCTTCGTTCTCCCTCATTCCATTGACACAGAACCCCACAATGTCCCCATTGACTTTGGAATTCCCCATTAGCTTCCTCAAGATTCTCAGGCTTCCAGTTTGACTGTGGCCTTTCTCTCTCTGAATCACCTCATATTGCATACTTTCTTCTCTGCCTTTCCTTACCAAAGGGATTGCCTTGTCTTACAAGGCAAGCACTCTACATTTCCTTACATTTTCTCATATTGTATTTGCTCATGATTGTGACCTCACTTGAGCTCTGCTTCCTTTCTTTGCCCACTACAATTCATCTCTTGTAAAGCTGTGCACATACCCAGGGTGCTAGTTAAAAATCAAATAATAAATTCATCTACTTTACTTTTTAAAAAGGTACAACATTCTCATTCAAGCTAAGATGCATTTTGGAGCCACACAAATACTGGTTCTAAATTTAAAACCATCCAACCATGTGCCTAAGGAACATCTAAGAAAGTGAATAATGGTTTAAAATATGAACTGAGATGTTCTTTTTCCCTTTCAGTCCGAAGTATTGTGTAATTCTTTTTAAATTATAAATTTATATCTTTACACTCTATAGCTACTCTACACTGTATCATTTCTTTTAGCTTTGTCATATTGTACAAAAAAACTCCATTTGACATTAGCCACAGTGTATGGCTTATGGAAAAATCCACGTTACTTTAAAGTACGTAGTTCTATAAATTGATTAGAAAGGCAGATCTGAAAATATTTTAAAACAACTACAGTTAGTTTTGTGTTGTGTTCTGAATTTCTATTATTTGTGGGCCTTAAATTACAACACTTGAAGATCAATACAGTGCTGTTTTGCAATGAAATAAAAAAATGTAGTATACTAATTGTTTACAGAGAGATTAAAGTCTATGTTTATCGCTCATTGAATAGTACCTTCACTGTCTTTCGTCATATTCAGCTCAGGAATTTGAATTACAATCAGAATACCTGAGGCAAAAGCACCTGGGCTTCTTAGATCCTGCAAAGATTTAGGAAATGTAACCTCTCCCCGACATAAAGTCTGGTTTTGTAACAACAACAATTTTGTCTAACATTGTTTGCTTAGTTCCACCTCTAGATTTTTCAATGATTGATCAGTAGCATAAATATGCACCTGCACAATATCCTTCTTTTCATTCTATTGGTAAGCAGTTTTGTTTTGCAATGTACTATGCATGTAGTGGAAGGGCTGTTTCAGGAAAAAATCTCAGATCCCAATTCTGTATAGTTTAATCACATAAACAGCAAGTTTTGTTAAATAATGGTGAGGTCGAAAGAGTTTGCAAATGTAAAGATGCCAAGTTTGTGCTATACCTGTGCCTTTTTGCTGAATGCTGGAATTTTGCAGAATAACTTCAGAAAGTGTCATCAACGACTGTGTGTATCCTTGGCTGGAGCCCTTTCCACAGAAAGCCTCTTCCAAAGAGCCATGCCAAGCAACCTGGAATGAATGATAATGCAGTCCTTCATTTTCATTTGGAGGTCTGAACTGCTCTCCTTGGAGCAGGCGGTCTCCTTCAGTTGAGTTACTTTCAAAGGCCGATGAAATTTGCTTGGGCAACTGATGAGTCTGCCCATGATGTGCCCTGACATGACAACGCTCTCACCCACCCTTGTGTTCACAGCAGATCACCCCTCAGTACTGCTCTGGAACTACTGAAAAGGGGTGATGCAGGATATCAGAAACAGAGATTTTATTTTAAACCTAGCCTCTTACAACATCGGGAGTATTACAAATCCCATGCCATAATGTGCTTCTTTTCCTGCTGGCAAAATCCAGAACAGTTGCTCAATCTGGGAGATAATTCAGTTAATCCAGTTCAATCCATTTCTTCAGTACAAATAATTTTTGAAAGGTTTCTGGTGAAATTTACACATTCCCATGGAGAAAAACAACACCTGGGGCTGCAATGGACAAGTTCAGTCTTTTTCACTGTAGGATTCACCAGTGCAATCCAGCACTATACTGGAGGTAGTGCCAAGCTTAACATGCAATAGTTGTATTTCTCCAGATTTTGTACCATCATGATGAGAGGTCTTGGCTGTTGTTAGAGTCATTATTGGCATTTCTGCTAGGGAAGAAAAAGCAGCATGGGTGAATTCCTTGTATAAAAAATGGAGTGAGTGTCACGCTGACCGCTGGCCGCCCGGTGGCCTTGGCAGGTGACTAGCTCAGAGGCGCTCGAGTGGCTGGAGCAAAGCAAAGTCACTGGCTCAATGGGAGCCTTTTAGCCCTAGGCTCACAATGGAACAGGCTGCAGATCACTGGTATATGTGACAGGCGGAGATAAAGGACTGAGAGAAGGGGATCTCCGTTACAGACCAGAGCGTTTATTGTCCGATCAGAGGGGAGGAGATAACCAGAGATAACCGAGGTTCAGAACAACGTGCGCAGGGTTTTAAGGGGAAGGAAAAGGGGAGGAGTATACAACTTGGGCCAATAGGGAAGGATTGAAGGGGAGGAACCAGGGTACAAACAACAAATCACAGAGCCACAAGGGAGGTGATAACCTGAACGAACCAATCATAGATGAAATAGGACAGAATTTTCTGGAAAAGGGGGCTGGTATTAACACGGGGGGCAAGGCCTTCAGACCAAGGATCCGCCCAGAGGGATGGTCTGTAGGCGGATCCATCCGCCCATTGGGTGACGAGCCTTGGAGGGACAGGAGGCGGATTCCTAGCTGGCCAAGGCGCACCCCAACAGTGAGTTAGCCACAAAAAAGAAAAAATATTTCGGATTTCTGAAACAGCAACAGACTCTTAAGTAGGTCTTTTCTCTCAGTTGCGGTAAAGTTTTCAGTGGTGGTTTTCAGCGTTGTGTGTGTGCATATATATATATATATATACACACATATATATACACACATATGTATATATGTACATAAGGTTAGTAGAGATATGTGTATATATACGTACATGTATGTACTTACCAGGTTAGTGAATGGTATAAAACATGTCAATCTTCTAATTTGTAAGTCAGTTAAGTCAAAGTTTTGTGTCTAAAGTAAATGCAGATTGCTTGCCATCATTTTCTGGTCTGCAGATACCTCAGTTCTTGGCTGCTCAGTCTTCTGCATCACCTACTTCCCATGAAATGTTGCAATTTCATTACAGAATGTCATGCCTCCTTCCAAACCCAGTGTTTAAGGAGTAAGCAGGAAGAGAAAAACAAAATTCTTGAGATTTGTGTTGGACTTTCTATTCAGATGACTATGTGTGAGAGCTCTACACAGATTGCTGCATTCATTTTTATGTTTATTTTTAATCTATTTTTAATTTGTCAGATGTTATGACAGAAATTGCAGTACTTCAGTACTTTATTGCAAATATGCTGAAGAAATCAGGAGTACTGATAAAATTTAGGTCAGTGCCCAACAAAAAAATCACAGAATCATCAAATTAATCCTGGTTTCAAATAATCTCTCTTTTTTTGGGGTGGTTTTATTTTACCGAAGCCCAAAATACAGCTGGAAACATAGATCCATGGCTGAGGTACTGATAGACAAATAGGTAACTGCTTCCCAGGATTTTGATTATATGCACCTGCTTGGCTTCCATGAAAGAGATGTAACTTCCTTTGGATTTAAGGTCGAGTAAGGCTATGGATGGAGTAGCTGCCATGGAGTATCTAACACACTGTGTAGCCAGTTTCTAGACTTCCCCATATATTTTTATGTCACTGTGCCCTTTCAGATCCGTTTTGGTTCCATTTGTGTAATGCTACACCAAGACTCCTCTTTCAAATTTTTGGTAGAAGATTACTTAGTAAACTTTTGCTATTTCACACACATGCCCCTCATGCAGTATGTTTTTACAACATTTTGCTGTTTCTTGGGAGGCAGAGACCTACTGGGGAATTGATCAGCACTGCCTGCAAAAACATGCTTTGATATAAGTGTTTGATACAGTGATTTGCAGAGTCAATCTGTTACTTGTTGCCCTAGGAATATTTGGATTATTTCCCCCAATAATATGCCCAGTAAAACGTTCAGTGCAGTATAAACAATCAAAAGTGTGGCATTTTTTGCCACTCCTAGACTATTTCTCTTGTTCAGCCTAATTCTCACTCTCTTTGTTAGTCCTTGAACTACTGAATCTTAATCCAAATTATTTTTAATAATATCTCATAATTCTAGACTAGAAGTGATCTTTTTACCTTGCTGTAAAACTAGTACTGACTTTCATTTATTTTGATGCTTATTTTAATCAAGAGAATAATTATTTTAGTATTCCTATTATATTTTTGTAACTTTTGGGGTCTGTCATGTTTTTCACAGTTAAACTATCGGGATACCTGATTTAAGAGAATATGTACTGTACAATTTGTTTTAAGCTGAATCGATTTTTAATGCTGCAGTTGAGCCCTGATCATGGAAGATATTAATGCACTGTGTGTCTTTGTTTTCCACAGCCCCAACAGAAGCTCCCCTACATCCTCACCTAGGTAGGTGATTTATCATTCTTACTACTTAAACTCAGAATCACTGACTTTATTATAATAAAAAACCTGTAAGGTCACATGAAACTAGGTCTGAGGAATTCAAATAAAAATGAGATTCATATAAAATGAATTGAATTGTGTCTAATTCTGATTAGTTGTTTCTTCATTGTGATTTTTATTGCTCTTTATTGCCTTTGAATCCTGGCAGTGTGAGTATACCATGCTGCAGAGCTTTTGTTCCTAGTTATGTATTAGAGCATCTGTTTGTGTGAGAACCAGGACTGGATCACCCGCTATGAAAACGGGCTGGGAGAGTTGGGGTTGTGCTGCCTGGAGAAGGGAAGGCTTCAGGGAGACATTAAAGCTTAAAGGGGCTACCAGAAAGCTGGAGAGGAATTTTTTACAAGGGCTTGCAGTAATAGAACAAGGGGAAATAAAGGGCTTTAAACTGAAAGAGGGCAGGTTTAGATTAACTATCAGGAAGAAATTCTTTACTGTAAGGGTGGTGAGACACTGGAATAGGTTGCCAGAGAAGCTGTGGATGCTCCATTCCTGGAAGTGTTCAAGGCAAGGTTGGATGTGATTTTGAACAATCTGGTACAGTGGGAGGTGTCCCTGCCCATGCCAGAGGCATTAGAATTAGATGATCTTTAAGGTCCCTTTCAACCCAAACCATTCCCTGATTCTATGACCCATAACTCTCAGTGTGGGACAGCACCTCACACCAGAGCAGCACTACTGTGAGGAAGATTTTGTGCCAGTGAACCTCCAGGGTGGACCCCAGAGCAAGGCACTGCTCTCCTGCTCCTGCACTCATCCCTGCTCTCCATGCCTGCACCCACCAACCCTTGTGCTGCAATTTGATTAGTCCACCACAGATTCTGGCATTCTTGCTTAGTTTGAATAGCAGGTGACAGCTACTTCATTCATTTAGTGGAAGTATTTGTAGAGAAGGATCTGTCTAATACAATCACAGGTGCCAAAGTTTTGGGATTTTAAGTGAGTTTATTGGTCATCATACATAAATGAGACAGTAAATATGGGTGAAATACTGGAGTCCAAAGTTTGTAGAACAATGGTGAGAAATATTTGCATAGCATAACTCACAGATTATGTTCCTTAGATGAGTTGACCTTTACTGCCAGGTCTGCTGATAGCAGCAGAGAAATTCCAGTGAGCTCACGGACTTTTGCTTATTTGTTTTCAGAATGAATGCCCTGACTATAAGAGCTGTAGGACACATTAGGACTTCTCATTCATTCTTGTGCCCATGTTTTCATCTGAATTTGGAAGGATTTTTTTCTAAACATTCAGAAACCCAGCAATTTGGAACAAAAGTTCTTAAAAGATTTAGTATATTCTTGATGACTTCATCTTTCCATAGCCATCACAATTTCATGATGGGGGCACTTCTTAATTTTTTGTGGTACTATGAGCCATAGCAAGCAAAAAACCCTGTAACTAAGAAACCACAGATTTTATAACTAGCATAACCTAAAAAGCAGATTTTACAATGCATTACTTTAGCTAAGGCAACATTTAGAAAGCATGGGATGATTGCACTGGATTTTCTTTCATATACTGCTTTATTTTCTTTGCAGCTGAAATGCACAGTGACAGTATTATCTTACGAGATGACTTTGACTCTTACCATCAGCAAGAACTGAATCCTACCATGTGGTGAGTTTCAGACTTCTGCACTCCTTTATGGGCATTTGAGCAAATGAAAACATTATATTTATTGAATGAAGTGGAATATAAACTAAAGTGTGGGGTTTGCTTCATTAGGACCTAAATATTTTGGTTTATTAATTAATTTATTAATGAGGGACTGAGAAATTNCTGGCAGTGTGAGTATACCATGCTGCAGAGCTTTTGTTCCTAGTTATGTATTAGAGCATCTGTTTGTGTGAGAACCAGGACTGGATCACCCGCTATGAAAACGGGCTGGGAGAGTTGGGGTTGTGCTGCCTGGAGAAGGGAAGGCTTCAGGGAGACATTAAAGCTTAAAGGGGCTACCAGAAAGCTGGAGAGGAATTTTTTACAAGGGCTTGCAGTAATAGAACAAGGGGAAATAAAGGGCTTTAAACTGAAAGAGGGCAGGTTTAGATTAACTATCAGGAAGAAATTCTTTACTGTAAGGGTGGTGAGACACTGGAATAGGTTGCCAGAGAAGCTGTGGATGCTCCATTACTGGAAGTGTTCAAGGCAAGGTTGGATGTGATTTTGAACAATCTGGTACAGTGGGAGGTGTCCCTGCCCATGANCTGGAGAGGAATTTTTTACAAGGGCTTGCAGTAATAGAACAAGGGGAAATAAAGGGCTTTAAACTGAAAGAGGGCAGGTTTAGATTAACTATCAGGAAGAAATTCTTTACTGTAAGGGTGGTGAGACACTGGAATAGGTTGCCAGAGAAGCTGTGGATGCTCCATTCCTGGAAGTGTTCAAGGCAAGGTTGGATGTGATTTTGAACAATCTGGTACAGTGGGAGGTGTCCCTGCCCATGCCAGAGGCATTAGAATTAGATGATCTTTAAGGTCCCTTTCAACCCAAACCATTCCCTGATTCTATGACCCATAACTCTCAGTGTGGGACAGCACCTCACACCAGAGCAGCACTACTGTGAGGAAGATTTTGTGCCAGTGAACCTCCAGGGTGGACCCCAGAGCAAGGCACTGCTCTCCTGCTCCTGCACTCATCCCTGCTCTCCATGCCTGCACCCACCAACCCTTGTGCTGCAATTTGATTAGTCCACCACAGATTCTGGCATTCTTGCTTAGTTTGAATAGCAGGTGACAGCTACTTCATTCATTTAGTGGAAGTATTTGTAGAGAAGGATCTGTCTAATACAATCACAGGTGCCAAAGTTTTGGGATTTTAAGTGAGTTTATTGGTCATCATACATAAATGAGACAGTAAATATGGGTGAAATACTGGAGTCCAAAGTTTGTAGAACAATGGTGAGAAATATTTGCATAGCATAACTCACAGATTATGTTCCTTAGATGAGTTGACCTTTACTGCCAGGTCTGCTGATAGCAGCAGAGAAATTCCAGTGAGCTCACGGACTTTTGCTTATTTGTTTTCAGAATGAATGCCCTGACTATAAGAGCTGTAGGACACATTAGGACTTCTCATTCATTCTTGTGCCCATGTTTTCATCTGAATTTGGAAGGATTTTTTTCTAAACATTCAGAAACCCAGCAATTTGGAACAAAAGTTCTTAAAAGATTTAGTATATTCTTGATGACTTCATCTTTCCATAGCCATCACAATTTCATGATGGGGGCACTTCTTAATTTTTTGTGGTACTATGAGCCATAGCAAGCAAAAAACCCTGTAACTAAGAAACCACAGATTTTATAACTAGCATAACCTGAAAAGCAGATTTTACAATGCATTACTTTAGCTAAGGCAACATTTAGAAAGCATGGGATGATTGCACTGGATTTTCTTTCATATACTGCTTTATTTTCTTTGCAGCTGAAATGCACAGTGACAGTATTATCTTACGAGATGACTTTGACTCTTACCATCAGCAAGAACTGAATCCTACCATGTGGTGAGTTTCAGACTTCTGCATTCCTTTATGGGCATTTGAGCAAATGAAAACATTATATTTATTGAATGAAGTGGAATATAAACTAAAGTGTGGGGTTTGCTTCATTAGGACCTAAATATTTTGGTTTATTAATTAATTTATTAATGAGGGACTGAGAAATTCTAAGCCCATTGAAGTGGGTGGCAAATTCTTGTTTATTTCAAATTTTTAACTAATGCAAAAATAGAAGGACTAGAGCTGAGCTCAGTGAATATTTATGGATGAATATTTTGGTTTCCTGAAAACACAGCTTTTCATCAAAAAAGGAGAAGAATTTCAATAATTAAACTTCAGTGTTTCAATTTTTTTTAAATTTTGTGTTGTACATGCTTTTGGTGAAGCTAACTATAGCAAAAATTCCTTCCAAACTGAAATGAAGTGTTTCCAAATGATTAAAAAAATCGTAAGAAAACCCCCCCAAAACCCCCAACTGGAATTAAATACTTCTGTCTAATTTTCAGTTGATGGAAATATTTAAGGTTGAATTTTTTTTCCCTTTTTTTTGTGGCACACTTTTTCAAAAGTTTTGTACTGTATAAGAAGGAAAACCCTTCCCTTCTAAATTCTATGTAGCAACTCCCAGTTGCTGCATAGGGTTTGGGGGTCTTGGGAATTCCTGAATAGGGTCATTTGTATCATCACAGTCTATGTCTGAAACAGCCAGCACAAGATGTTACCATTCTTTAACCAGTAGGTGCTATAGAAGAATCTCAACACTCACATGCACAATAAGGCAAGTACAACTTAGGACAGGTCAGGCAGCAGCTTTATGAACTCTGACCATAGTGAGAGAGCTCTCGGACTTCATTTCTCCCTCTGCTCCCCCATTCTCTGCCAAGTGATTGCAGGGACCCAGCTCATGCACTGGTTCAGAAAACAAGGGAAGAGCTGAGGAAAAATAATCACTTCAATGTTAATAAAGTGAAATATCCATCCCTGGGTGGGATGGGCTCCTTAAGTCACTGCCACAGTCCTAAGTTGTCCAACAGTAAATAACAGGACAATGTGGAGAGAGGACTGCTGGTGGAGCCTGCAGGAGCAAGCCCCCAGTGCTCCCTTAGCTCAGAAGAGGGGAGTTGGAAACAGTTGCAGACTGTTAGCTTTTAGGCAAAAGGAGGGTTGTTTTAGCAAAGATAACTCTTAGACAGACCTCTGAATCTTAAATATTAGTAATTTTAGCACCACACTGGTCACAGAGACAGAGGACCATTTCATATGGTATATGTGTACAATGTCACAGAAGAGGAAGTTATACATCTCTCTTTGTACAAACTGATTCTATTCTGTATAGTGAGTATATATATACAGCATATAACACCCAGATAAACACGTCTTGGTCTTAATATGAACTTTTGAAGGTTGTAGTCTCCTTTTTGTATATAAGGTTGTTTCTGAGTTTTCTATTTCTTCCAATCCTATTTCATAAATATAACTAACTTTATTGTTTTAATTCATACAAGACGCACAACTATTTTACTGGGTTAGTTTATCTTGTCCAAATAAATCCTTGATGAGCATTTTAGCACTTACCTACATTTGTTAGTTATTACATTTGTTCTGTGACATTTGACTTAATTTTCCTTTTTATTAAGGACTGCCACAACTTCCCTTCCGTGTAGGTCTTTCATAGTTTAACCATCTCATGTAAAAATGCTGTAGTTTACAGAACTTTATGGATATTTTTATTTTGTACATACTCATTTTAATAGTTTTTAATACGTGCCTACAATTTTTGCTCCTTTTGTTCATTTTGCATCAGCTCTTTAAATGTTTTTCTGGACTAGAGGCATTAAGGACCTGCAATACTACAACGTAAATACCCCTCTTTATGGTATGAACAGATAAAGGACTCTTAATGGGTTGCAGAATAGCTGCCAAGGCAGATAGCTTTAGCAGCAGTGTGTTAAATGGACTTGAGTGGGAAGAAATGAGAAGAGGCATTATTTCCCTGCAGATGCCTCATAACTCACGGAGGGCTTGTCTGTTGGGAGCCTCCATAATTTATTTATCCATTGCTCTCAACTTTAAATTCATCCTTGCTTATAGAAGTCTCAACAGAGAAATTTCAGACTAAAAGAGTCCCTAGTCTTCTGCTCCTTTTGTCCCCAGGCTTTGGATTTGGTCCCTCTGGAATAAACTTTGCCCACCTTGTTTGGTGAGTCAGTGCAGAGAGTTGGGTGCTGGGAGAGAGTTCCAAAACTGACCACAATCCTGAAACAGATTTTCCAGTAATAGCAGAAAGCCAGCATTTTCAGCAGTGCTAAATACAAGTGTAGCACAAATAAAAGAAAACCATAATGAGCTATCATGAGCTTTTCTGCACAAAGGATTTCTGCAGTAGCTCTGCCTCCAGTGAAGACCCGCTTAGTGGCAGAAAGCTCATTCTCATTTGATTGTCTAGTGGGAGTAAAATCAGGAATTATTAACAGTTGCTGCCATCCACCCTAAAATGGGGTTTTTTCCCCTGGCAGCTGCTAAAATCCCATCTTTACCACAAACAATTGCAGTGAGTGCTGGAGCAGCATTTCCAGCCCTGCTCGGTCTGGTCTGTGCGGAGCAGCTGCCTCGTGTGTGAGACACCCCAGCAGGGCCATGCCACGGGGCCACTTGCACTGAGCCACTCTTATCATTTCTGAAGCCATTATTGGTGTACAGATGAAAAGAGAAGTGTTTGTGTTTTCCTACAATTTTTTTCTTCCCAAATCCTAAATAACACTGGCTTGGAAGTGATTAATATTTTCCCACTCCTCCTGATTCCCCTTCTGGCATGTGCAGCTGTGGCAGAGATGTACCATCCAAGTGCACCAGCTAAGCAGTTTATAGCTTCTCTGTGTGCCCAATTTTATGTTTCCCAGCACAGCCTGTGTGTCACTCCATTGCTGGGACAGGCCTCACATCAAATAACTATTTTGCAGTAGGGCACTCTATGATTTTGAGAGTGACTGCCTGGTTTTTATGGAATTCTGCTCTTTCAAATGCATTAAAAGACACATTCTTCCCAGCAGCCATCTGTTTCTTTGGAGGCTCAGAAACAGGGGAGGAGCGGCTACGAGTGTTTTTGGAGCTGCAGAAGGAAGAGAAGGGGAAGGTTGGGATAAGGTTCTTTGTAAAAGAAAAATCACAGCACCACAGTTCCTCACCTAAATCAAAATTTGGTGATTGAAAGAAAACAGGAGAAATTGCTAAAGTGGGAAAGGGACAGGGAGAGAAGGAGGCAACAGGAGTGGACACATAAGGAGAACAAAGAAGGAGGATTTCTCTGCTGGGAATGCAGGAATGGGAGCATTCATGTTTCTCATTTTCTTGGGAGCCCACCCATGCTGAGGATTTTCTTGTGTGGTTTGTCCAACTAATGTTTATAAGCTTTTCTTCCAGTGTCCAGTCATGTCAGAATATGGTCATTTCCAAAGTGCCCAACCCATAGGCAGAAGTCTGCTTACTTAAGCAAAGATTTCCTCATTTGTTGGGTTTTATTTGCCACCAGTTTTACAAAGATTTCTAGTCTTGTGAAACAAATACGCTTCACACAATCATAAGTGCCCAATATATTATATATCTGACATGTACTAGCTGTGGAAACTAAGGTAGGTAAGTGATTCCCACACCACTGTAAATGCAGCACCAATGTCCATGCTCAGCCGGTCACTGCTGACTTGTGGAACTAACTAGAAAGTAATGTTTAGTGCATTTTTCAATTAGAAGCCCAATAATACAGGTGATTAGTGTCCATGAGACTTTCTGAAAACTGACAGGACACTGTTAGATCAAAAAGCTCAGGAGCCATGGAAGTAACTGATTTCTTCAGTAGGGAAAGGGAGCCTGCACCATGTACCAGGGAATGGCTGGATGAGTAGAGGTCCAATATGTGTGGTGTGAGGAAGACTGTCGAGGTCATCGAGCACCAGTTCCTGTGACCATCTTGCCTCCATGTAACCTCATAAAACTGCAGTGGAGAATATAAAAAAGGTGCTATATAAGAACTAAACCAGGCCAAACAAGAACAAATGTAAAAAAAAAAAATCTGTTTAAACCTATGATAAATGATTTAATGTTAAGAAGATGCATAAATTAGTCAAGAGTAAATGTTGGCATTAATGTATGTTTCTGTATAAAACAGTTTTAACAGTAGAACTGTGGAAAACAGGGGATTCAGTACATTTAAAAGAGAAAGAGCCCGTACAGAAGTGTATTGCTGGCTAAACTCTCCTTCCCAATCTGATGTCATGTTTCATCTCAAAGCCAAGCAGCAGTCACTTGCAGAAGGCACACTTGTCAAAGATGACATGAAGAATAGCTGAGCATGTAAAATCAATCAATAAGAAATAGAGATTCTCTTGGTCATCACTTCTTCATGGCATATGAGAAATGTACAGGTACAGTGATATTTCCAGTGGCAAAGAGGTTGAGGAAAGCTTTGTGACAGGAGAGAGAGGTCCTAAAGTGGTTTCCAAATTGCACTAAAACTGTGGGATTAAACTTCAGAAAGATTTATGTTTAAAAATCTCTTGGCAGTTTGAGATGTTTATCTTCTTTATGGTTCAGACATCACAAAAGACATCAGTCAATATAATGTCCACATACTCAGGTATTGTAGAGGGAAAAGAAATGACAAATGGGGTGGGGAAACAGCAGATGTTTCCCCTTCAGCAAAGTGAAGAACAATAGCAGAGAGAGGTGGGACTCTCTAAGCCAGAGCTGAGAGCGATGGCAGGTCTGCAGAGAAGTCATCTCAATAAATGCGACACATGTCAGCAGGGGCAGCAAGGACCAGCTGTGAAGAGAAAGCTGAAGTGATTTTAATTTGCTGAGATTTTAGACCAGGCAGGTGAGAGGGATAATGTAGAAAGCTGCACCCAGCCAGGGCAATTAATACTGTCTTCTGTTTGTATAAATAGAAAAGAAATTAACCTTCCTGTCTGCACCAGGAGAGGAGCAAACTGGATCATTTCTAAACACGTAGTACTATGACGATGATCTGAGGAACAGCAGATCAATTATCTTGCTCTTCATGCATTCTTGTCAAGCTAATGAGCAGTTTATTGTCAAAGGTAATGCATTTCAAAGGCAGCACAAAGGTTTGAATCAGGATTACTAACAGCCATTCAATTTAGTATGAGAGGAGTCATCCTAGAAAAGACAACCCATGATGAAACGGCTGTATTAGCAGGACAGTGTTTCTGGATTTCCAGACAATATTTCATAGACCACATTACACAAGTAGAACAGATTAATCACTTTTTATTCATTGAAATATGAGAGTTACAGAATTAAAATACCCCTTGGATTATGCAGCCTGACCTTTCAGGAACGACTAAGTGGTCCCTACAAAGTATTCATGGCAAAGTTTTCCTGCCTTGTCTGTCTCTTTGCACATATCAGGAGTTCGGGTGGATGCTCCACTATAAAATTCAAAAATGTAGAGGCAGACAATGAAAATAATTTTTATAACAGCCAGGATCCTACAGAATTCCAGGAATTCTTCTAGTTCCTGTCTCTCTGCTCTTCTGTTGTCAGAACTTCGGGATCAGGTGAAATTTAGATAGCAACAAAACATGTCCTCTGTGAACTCTGCTTCTGTTCTTTCTCTGGAAGTACCATTTTATTCACCCACATGCTCTCTTCTTCCCTTTTATTGAGAAATAAAATTATTTGCTGACTGTGACTTCTATAAGTAAATATTAATTCACTGAAATTGATTGGAGTCCTTCATATTAAATTAAGAAATATCAGGGGAGGTGTACTTACTTGTCTCTGCAGCACTTACAAGCCTCTCATAATATTTCTTCATAGTTTTTCCCCTAAAAGGTGAGCAGAGTGGCAGCTCTGTTACTAGGAATGTGGGATATGACAAATACAAACAGAAGCAACAGCAGTGCCAAGCCTGACCTTTGGGGAAATAACCCTGCAAGCAGGAGAGGGGCTGATCCCAGCCCCTGGTCCTCAGCTGTTCTTTATGGTAACTCCATGACAGTGGGTTTACATATGGTAAATCAAATGTTCGCAAGGGTTTTGTGAGAAAAGTAGCTTCAGGGTAAATTATACATGTAAGATTTCAACTTGGTTTCCCATGGTGAGATGTTTTGCATTCAGTGAGCAGGGACATCCCTCTTTAGAGGAGGGGCAGTTTGCAGAGAGCAAGTACTAACTCACCAGGGCCTTTCACAAGAGGCAGATCTAGTGGATCATTCTTACAGTTGCCCGACCTTTGTGTTCAGCACCGTGATAACAAACAACTCAATTTGAGCACCAAGACACACCAATCTGATTTTACAGTTTCCAAGCCCAACGCGGTCTCCAACGTGCAGTCTCTGGTTTCCATTCTGAACACGGTGTGCTCTCCCTGCAGGTCTGAGTGCAGTAACTGTGAGGTCGGGGAGCACTGCGGAGTGATCATGCACGGGAATGCTGCCACGTTCTGCGAGCCATACGGTCCCAGAGAGCTGGTGAGTGAAGGCTGCCTCGTCAGCTGGGGCTGCAGGCTGTGAAGCGTGTTGGTGTGCTTTGAAAGTTCAGTTTTTAGCAGAGAGGCTCTTGAGCAAGGTGATAAGCCCATAGAACGCACCCAGGAACATCCCAGTGTTTTAAATGGTAGATGCTAACCAAAGGTTATTGCAATAGTTTGCAAGGGACAGTCTCTTGATCCAGCATGTATCCAAGTCATTTAAAGTATCTCTGAAATACTGAAAAGTCAAGGACATAGAACTGTGTTGTCAAACTGGCATCATTCTCTTTTTATATCCAACAGTTAAACAGAGACAGGGTTCATTTCTCTTTTATTATTTTATTAGTCTTGTCCCGTTTTTTCTTGTCCCTGTTGACAAATGTTAATTGGGTTGTAAAACATCACTTGTGAACAATGCATCCTACAGACTTAAATGCAGCCTGGAGCAAGCACCTGCCAGTCTCTGGGAAGTGTATGTAACAGATTGAGTCATGATGAATGGGACAGAATTAATTTTGTTGGGGGGGTAATTTGGCCATAAAATTGCTGTAAGAAACAACATGGTACAATTTACATTAACTTGGGGTCATCTGGGTGTGGAAAATGAATTGCAATACATAAACCAATGCCCACATGCTGATGCTGGGCAGCTAGCTGCAATAATGTACATAAAAGGGGAGTTCTGGAAAGAACTGAAAAATTAAAAGGCCAGATCAAAGCCCATGTAATTCAAAATTAATTTTCGTGTTTTCGACAGTCTTCTGAATGGAGGGAGAGGCTGATTAGAGCTATTTGAAGAGCAAACATGGAAGAGGGCCATAAAACAGAAGTGGTTTTGGCCAGGCATCTTCCCTTCATTTCAGACACTGACAAGTCTTTTCACAGGGTTAATTTTACATCCTTAACTGGGGCCAGAATTACACAAATGCAATATAGATATTGCTGATGTGGTGCATAAAAGTCATAAACACATATAAAACTAATTTAGAGATTTTACAGATAAAGGAGAATTTCCCTCGCAGCCAGCACCAGCCAGGGAATCCTGTCAGGGATGTTAAATGGCCTCTCTGCTACTTTGCATCCTGTTTGAATATGCTAGGCTTTGCTAACTGCCTTGAGAAGGCATGCATTCATTTATGTCCTGTGCAAAAGGGAAGTCACACCACTAGGATGATTTCCCATTTTTTACATTCATTTTCAGTTGTAGTACTGAGCACAGGTAACACTACTTGGAAAAAAATCTACTTATGACATTTCACAAACCAAGGTCCCAGATCCCAGGGTTTTGAACTGTCATTCATTAGCTGTCTTCTCTCTGCTGATAAGCAATTTAGACTATCCTTAATAATCAGGAATTGGCTTCAAAATCCAGTCTTGGACTGTATTTGTCGCATGTGTGGTAAAGTAGCACTACTGTGGCATCAGGAATTTGGAAAAAAAATTGTTACTATACCAAAGTGGTGTGATTAAATAATCAGCTGAAAAAAAATCATCATGCTTATAAACAGTTACCAGCCTAAAAATGAAAGTATCTATAAATATTATGGCAGTGTTGCAGAAAAATCAAATTCTTCTGCAGGAACGTGCTAATGGCTTAACATTATGGATGAGCACAAGACTGTTCAGGCTAGAGGTGTGATCTAGTCTTATTTTTGAGTATGGACATACATGTAAATGCCTATTGTCTTAGAACCAACCTGTTTCTCATTTGTAGTTGTTTTGGCAATTTCACAACATATCTCTTTCTGTCACAGATTTTAAAATCTGTTTCATTTCTCCACGATTTTCATTAATCCTATTCTGTCCCTGCTTGAAATGGACCACGAAATCTCTGCTCCTGCTAGCGGCTCCTAATACATGAATTACTGCTTTAAAATACTTAGTCAAGAAGAGTTGCATTTGCAAAATTTATTATATCAACAGCTCTAACAGCTGCTGGTTTGCTACCTTGACCTTCTCCTTTTCTTCTGATTTCCAATAGCCACCTGTTACTGCAGGCAGAGGGTTTTTAATACCAACTGTCTCTGTCTGTTGGTGAGAATTTACAGCTGGCAAAATCCTGGAAAGGTGTATAGCATCAGAGATGTTGCAAGCAAAGGAAAATATCTACTAAAAGCTCCCTACCATGCTCTCTGCAGTGTCTGAACTAAGCAGTCCTATGCAGAATTTTGCAAAAAGCTTTTAGTAAGTCTAATGCTTTTTCCCCAAGCTTTGCTGAAATGATTCACAACACAGTCTGAGTCTACATGAATGCCTCTTCTATGATAACTGATATGTTTAATTTTTTGGTGACATGAGCTACTGAACCTCAATAAAGGTTTTGTTTTCAAATTATGACTTGCACAACATAATTAATTGAATGAAAACTAATATAATAGGTGCTCTTAAATCAGAAAGCAATTTATTATTTGGCATGATAAGTGTGATACCTAATACTGAATCGATCCTGACAGAATGATTTAAATGGGAATGTGACTGAATTTTTAAGGGGTTATGTAAATGCAGCGTCCCTATTCTTGTTTAAAAGCTACAATTACCTGTTAGGACGTGTAGTCTTTTTATCAGCTAATCTTCAATGCATTTCAGTGAAGATCCCGTTCCTTAATATTTGTAAGAAATTCTTTTGTGTATGCAATAGGTACGTAGAAAAGAAACAAAACACACCAAAACCTCATGCCAACTCATGCAGATCTCCATTCATTATTTTCAGAGGCATCATTTAATGAATACCTCAACTAGGTGTGCACTGGCACTGGAAGAAGTCCAGTCCCTTTTGCTCTTCTGCATCACCACCATCGCATACCTTGCTTGTTAAGCAGAAGTATTGTTAAATCCAACTTTCAAAACAGATTGAAAATAATTAGGTGTCCTTCACAACACACCAGGGCTTTTTATTTTATAGGATTTTTAGGAGAACCATTCTAATTTGAACTACTGAAATATGGAGGTGTTCAAAGAAGGGAGAAAGAGAGGCCTCAAAGGAGGGTGGTGTTCTGAGTGCAGGGTGAGCTGCTGGTGTTTTCTGTCTCTTTCTAGGTCTTGGCTGGATGTCAGCAGTGGGTAGATGCTGATACAATATTTCACTGTACATACCATATAGTATCACCAAGGTTTTTTGTTTGCTTTGGCGTGTAAGATTTAAGTTCTGTTGTTTCCTCCTAATATTTCATTATTTTAGGTTTATTTATTTTTATTATTTATTTATGATCATTTTTAGTCCTTGTTCTGTTCTGGGAAAAGTGAGAACCATTCCATAGATACAGATTTACACTAAGCTGACCATAAACCACAGAGTTCATTTTTTCAATCTTCTAAACAGTGATCAAATGCCAGTGTTGCACATAAATGTGCTTTTTTTTTGGTAGACATTAGTATGGTGGAAAAAAATTCTGGCTTTGACATATGATGAGATTTCAATAATCAAAATGACAACAAAAATGTCCATGATCACTCAGCCTTGAAAGGGCTGGTGATTAACAGTCCTGTGCACTGGAGATGTAGGTATCTAGAGATTTTCCATGCTTTCAAAGAAAAAAAAGTGATGAATGTATTCTTTTGCTGATCTAACAAAACTATTTGCTTCTCTTCCCATAGACCACCACTGGCCTTAACACAACTACTGCATCCGTCCTTCAATTTTCCCTTGGTAAGTTTAAATTACTCTTTCACCCAAGAAAGGGCAAAAAGTCATTTCTGCCAAGGAAAATGGCCCTAAAGTTTAGGGCTACCTTTCTGGTTGATGTTATACTCAACATGAGGAATTAAATAAATCTTTTAAAAACTGCAGTGTATTTATTCATCTCCTGATATGAAGCTAGTCTTTTAAATTTTGGAAATGAAAAACTCCAGTGAATACTCTGATGAGCCATGTTTGAGTTTTGCTTTTTCCCTCCTGTTTTATAACCCGATGTTTAACACAATAATTTCTTGTTCTTTCTCTGCAGTGTGATTATGGTTGCTAAAAAAAAAAAAGAAGGGTTTTAACATTAACCCCCCTGATACATTCCAAGTTACACCTAAGCAGTGCTGTTTTTAACACATTTGTACAAAGAGAATCGGTAGGGCAGGTGAAGACTAAATGCTATTAAGTCCACCTTATCAACAGCATGGTTGTATGCTGTATTACTTAGAATACTGTGAGTTATTGCACATTTCACTGGGCAGTTGTGGCTATAAATTATGGTAGAGGCTGTGGCTTGGGTTGAGGGCAAATTTGGAACATACCTAATTTGTTAACTCATATCTCAGTGTTCAAAACATGAAGGAAAAATGTTCTTTTGATATAAATGGTTCAATAAAAAAGCAAGCAGGAAATGTAGCCTGTTTCCTCTGTGGACCCCTAGACAAGTGTTTCCAAATCATATTCCTATTTTTAAAAAAGTAATTCTCCAAAAGTATCTCAAGAGACTTGTGATTAAACTCTGGAAATCTCAGTTGAAAATAAGAACAATCATGTAGCTTGGCAAACATCTTGGTTTTTTTAATGGATTGGAAATCAAAATCCTAGAAGGCTCAGAAATACATCATTTAAATTTGCTTTTTACCTGAAGTTGTTCATTGGGGTATTTGAAGTCATCAGTACCTGCAACTGACTGCAATGTTAATACATCTGAGGACCGGTATCTATCCTTTTGTTTTGAATAACTGGTTTTAAAAAGCCAGAAAAATTTATCCAATCCTAGACTGAATTGTTGCATAAATATTGGGTGCCTCAGATGAAAACCAGCCTGTTGCTGCCCTGCAGTTTCATTCAGAGTGGAAGGGTAGCAGCTCACTTGGTCCACTGGGACATGTTGCTCACTGGCAGAAGCACAAGGAGATGTGACCTCTATAAAGCTGCAAGTTTGCAATGATGGAGGCATTTCACGTTTCATGAAAATTTACAGAAATCTTCTTTGGATTATTTTTGCAGTGACCCAGGGTGGTTGACAGCAGGGTAATGGGTTGGTAGGTGTATGTTTGCTGTCACAGCCCAGTGCCTGGTATCTGCTGCAGGTGAACTGCAGAAGGGTGCAGGCTCCCAGAAGTTTCAAAATGAGACTTTTTATTTCACTAGGAGCATTTGTGCCTATCAGATGGGAAAGGTCAAATTAAAAAAGGGTAAGAAAAGGCTGAGTGGGAAATACTCCACATGACAGGATTGTCATGAATATATCTTAAGAATACCTGAACCCGTACCAGTAGGAACCAGTAAAATCCTCAGTATGACGGAGCAGGAGAGGGGTGGATGCATGTCCAAGTAAATTAAATTTCAGCCTCCAGTTGAAAATGTATCATATTCCCCCATGTGCCTGTGTTGAGTTTGAAATACAATGCAGATTGGTTTTGTAACTGATAGAAGCCAGCATGAGCCAGGGGACTGCTGCTGAGCTCAGCACTACTTGGCTTTAGAATCCAGTCTCCAGCTTATTCCCAAACGTCCGATTTAATCATAACCCTTTTTAGGGATTGATCCAAGGGAATTGCCTTTTTTTTAAAGAATGTTTACCACTTTCTATCAACCACGGAATAGCTTAAGCTGTAGCATTTGGGGGTATCTTTATGTTAAATTTGGCCTCATTAAAGAGCGCACTCTTTAANGGGGGTATCTTTATGTTAAATTTGTCACATAGCTTTGGCCTCATTAAAGAGCACACTCTTTACTTTCTCTTGCCGCTAATTATCAGATGGAATTTTGTATTTGCAGGTATATAGGCAGTAAAGAACTAGGAAATGAAGGTAAAAAAGAAAAGATTCTGGTTTTACCATAAATACCAGATCCTTTTAAACTCTGTGGTCAGGAAGGGTAACAGAGTAGTGAATTTTCAATTAGTTGATATTCTGTGTGGTTTCCTTCATGTATCACACATTTGGTAGTTTAGTTCTTTAAAGGCCAAGGCAGTTGAAAAGGTGCACTTAAGAAGAAGGCTTAATTAGCATGAAAATGTAATTAGTAAGGCGTTTTCAACACACAGGACAACATTAATGTGCAGTAGGAACTCGTCTGTCATGCAGCATCCACTCAGAGCTGGTCCAGAGCTGGGGTGATATTTACATTCATGCACTCTGTGCCCAAGTGTGCAGAAAATTTTGATTACTTCAAATGTCTTAATCATCCATCACTACATTTCTCCAAGACCTAACACTGACAAGTCTAGCAGCTTCCTTAATGTTCAGTGGGATTGTTAATTGAGATATTTAAAACAATGCCTTTGGGCTCTCTCAGGCCAGAACATCTGATTCAACAGCTTGGGAATTGCAGGATATTGCACAAAAGCCTCTGGACTCAGCTGCCACATTAGTCTGATTCATTAGCTGAAATATTCTCTATTTCTCACTCCAAATCTGAGCCTTTTCCCCTCAGCTACATCCCTGGGCTTCCCCAGGGCTGAACATGATCTGTCATTCACATGGGCCACTGTGGTGGAAGGTGACTCATAATACTGAGAGATTAGCAACTGAGCTAAATACAGGAAGAAAGAGACATAAAATCCCACGGGGAGAAGAGGAAAGGCTTTGAGGGAGCAGTGCCAAGGTGTGAGGTGTGCAAGTTGTGCTTCTGCTGGTTCCTTGGGTGCTCTCCTCAGCACGTGCTCTGGAGGCAGTGGTGTGCGTGGGCTGTGCAGGCTCTGTGTGGGCAGTTCAGCCCTGGCAGGTGCTTCCCATCCCTCCTTCCTCTGCAGGGCCTCTGCTGGAGCTGAAGATGCAGTGATGAGCATCAGCACTCAGCCTGGCCTCCAGGGCAGGTGCTCCTTGGAGCCATGTGTATCACAGCATGAAAATCGTTAATGGAAAATACTGCCTTGAAAAACTTTGTTCCATGGCTCACTCCTTATGTCTTAATATTACTAGATAATTTCTGGCTGTTTAACAGTATTTGAAAATGAGAATAACTTGATAAGGAAACCTCCCACTTTTCAGCTTTGTTATGAAAATTCTTTCACATTCCTCTGAAAACAGGATGATCATGTCAGTATCATATAATGGATAAATACATAATGTTTGTAAAGCACAATCCTACTTTAAAATTGCTTTCCCTTCAACCTTCGTGCCATTGTCACAAAGATCCTCTATCATTACTCGAGCAAATTAGCAATTCTTCTTCCCCCCCTACTTTTCTAAAAAAATCTAACCTCCCTACTATTTTACATTAAACCAAAATTGGTTTATGGGAGAAGGGGGTTTTTAAATCTTCAGATATTACAAACATTTGGCACTTCCGCTCCGTTTCTTAAGGATCAAACCATTAGTCTTGCAAACAATGAAAGAGACACAGGTTCAAAAGTGTTTTGATTTATTTGGAGATAAAGCTTGGACTTGGACTCTCCCTTCCAAAATATTATTATAAAAAACTTTTGCAAAATTTGGTTTCCTAATCTACCAGGTTTTACTTTGAGTCAACCATTAATCCTTATTTTCAGTCCCCTTCAAAACTACCTTTGTATGGCAAATATGTGACTTGCAGAATTTAAAAGCTGTTTGTAATTATAAACCATCTTTCCCTAACTGATTTTAGCTGAGTTATGGTCATTTCACATGTGTAATATTGGTCTATATGCTCATCTTGATGAATGAAACCTCTTACAAGAATCTCAATATGATGCAAAATTACTTTTCCTGCAATAAATAAAATAATAAGCCTGTCCCTAAACTTGTGGTTGACCCTGATAATACCACTGAGCTGGCAAGGAAGGGGCTGCTCTCTGAGAGCATTGTTTGCTGTTAACATTAAAGATTTGAAGATGCATGAGCAAAGGTGATCTTCAGTGCCTGAAGGCTGTCAGGCTTTGACTCTGAAAATTCCTTAGGCATCTTTGCTGCATGGATCATATGCTTAGTGCCTTAGCTATTGCTAAAGAAAAGACTTGACATGAATCGAATTTAGCACATCAACCTTCAGAAAAAACAATTTTCAGTGAGGTTTTAGTAGCAGGCTTTAATCTGTGAGAATGCTTTGTGACTTTGCCAGATGGACTCTGTTTGTCCTCTCAGGAAAATCCCAGTAGGTATCATCCAGAAGATGGGTCAGTCATGCTGTGATTTGCTCACTGATCTGGAACCACAAGCATTTGGACCTTGCTTGTAGATTAAGAATTGCCCTTTTCTCCTGCTGCTTCTGGGGTAGAATAGAATAGAACAGAATAGAACCATTTCAGTTGAAAGGGACCTACATTGATCATCCACCCAACTATTTCAGGGCTGACCAAGAGTTGCAGTTTGTTGTTAGCTTCCTTAACATCCTCCAGTCACTTCTCTGTCATATATTGCTATTGCACCTTCCATTGTTCCAAATTATTTTCTCTAAACATCTATCAGATGACCCAGTTAATTGTCTATTACAGCATTTGACAAGAATTGCATACAGAGTTCCTTATGTATTAAATTAATCTCTTACAATCACTAACAACACCAGCCAGCAGTTTATCAATCTCCCTTAATATCTTTCTAATGGAACCCTATAGCAAGGATAAATGTGTGTATCTATTTGTTTTAATATGGTTAAAATATTACTGAGAAATATTACTATTGGTATTCGACTGTTCACGACTTTTTGGTAATTCAGGGTGCAGATATGTTGCTAGGGTGATCTTCATTCTATAGTACCCACTTTGTCCCCATTTTCTATCTTCCTCAAAAGGAAATCAAATGCCAAACTTTCTAGTTTTACATGCATAAATATTTCATTCACAATCTTACAGTATAATCACTTAAACCACTAACAGAATTAATAATTTCTCCAGTCTTGTTCAACACATTTTCCACTCTCGCAACTTTATTTTCTGGTTGAGTAATCACCTCTGCCTTCACTTCAAATTTCTTGAGCTTTTAAAATCCATCAGACCATCAGCTGTACTTAACTGCAGAGTAATTGTCACCTGTGATGACTTTACATTTATACTGTCATGTTTTTTAAGAGGTGAGGTGTTTGTGCAATCCACATACCAAGGATTTCCATATGGCTTAGTTTATTTACAGTCTGTTTTCAGTGCTGCTGATTTCACAGTCCTCTGTGACTGTAATTCAGAAAACTATTTAAAATACACTATTGATTGCTTTTGGTTAGTATACAAGCAAGGGTCACTGAGTTGGAGGCTGATCTTTGACATAATGATTCCAAAAGGATTTTCATGTCATGTCCTGCCTCACCCTAAGACATCAGGTTAGTGAATCATTAACCAGCGGACTTTATTTCTCCCCCTGAACTACCAAGGTCACTAGGATCTATGTGAAAGCTCTTTTACTCAGAAAAATCTGTGGCCTAATGGTCTTGGTGATGGTTGTTGAAGACAAAGCACAGGTAGTGTTCATCACATTTACAAAGTAAAACGCAATTTTTTTCAGGCTTATTTACTTCACTTTTTATTTGTAGTGGCAATTTGCCTTTGTTACCAGTGCAGTCTTGCAGAATTAAATCACAAAATTTATTTGCTTGTGTAGATAATGGGAATAGTATTTTGCCTTGATGTGTGCTCAATCTACAGATTATTATTATTATTATTATTATTATTATTATTATAACATCAGCATCATCATTAGAATTGTTGAATGTGCCCTTTCGATTAGTCCTTACCTGACACGATTCTGTGCTTCAGAACTCACATTTACTTCTCTATTAAGCTCAGCAAATAGAAGATCATGATTAACAAAAAATAACCTTACAAAAATAAATAGTGCTGCTGATTCACTGAGCTCCACATATTTCTGTGGAGGAAACAGCAGTCTCTCACTGCTAGGGCTGTCCCCTGGAGCAGCATCCAGAGGTCTCTGCAGATATGTGCATGGGATGATGATCCCTTCTCCTTCCCTACAGAAACACACTGATTCCACTTTGGCTCAGCCTTGTGAACAACAATGGCCGCATTTGGCCCCATGTAACAGTCTGAAGACATTTATCATTTATCATGTTTTAATTCAGTTCTGGTGGTAGCTGTTATTTTGACAGTAGTGTTTTCATGCAGTTTATCCTCTGCTTGGATTCAGACCACTCGACAGAACAGGTCCAAACATGTTTTGCTAGATAGGTCTTAGCTTTGGCTGAAAGGAACCACTGCCGATCATTTTCTCTTAATTTCCAGTTTTGTTTAGTCAGTTTTACAATTAGCAGAAGCTATTGGATGACTGACAAATGCTCAGCAGAACTGGGTAGAGATGAGAAATTTCCTTCAGATTTGCTATAAAATGTCTCTAGAGAAATACCAAAATGAAAAATAAACCCCTTCTGAATTTAGCATGGAGGAGCACTTGTTCTTTTAAATTCATCACTATCTTGTTAGCTGAACACAAAACAACCACACGGAGGAAGCTGTGATGCCGAATGTTTTGGGCACATTGAGCCCCACCTCCCTCACTTTAGTCACCTGTATGGATGATTTCCTTCAGTCACACAAATTTCTCTTTCTCCAGTGCCTTCCAGGAAGCACCAGGTTTCCAGTGAAGAAATGGCACATCCATACAGTTGTGTTGATCCTGGTACCAGCAGGGAAGGGCAAGGGCAGTTCTGGTGGCCACAGATTCATTGTTACTAGAGTTAGATTCTGTCCCTTCTAAGCAACAAGAGCACAGCATTAAAAATATTTGAACCCTCAGGCTGTTTTGTCTCAATTTCTTTCCTATACATTTGGGAAGAGCTTGAGAATTTAATATAACTCAAAATTGGTGTCATTCGCCATTCTACATTTCTTTTGCTTGCTTCATTTCCTGTTTTCCTCCAGTAAAACAATGTTACATTTTTTTGATTGGCTACCCAAATTGCCATTTGCTATTGTCTGACATGAAACCTACCACTTTCCCTTTTCTGGTGGAAAAGCCCTTTGTGCTGATGCATAGGTTATACATTGCATCTAATGAGAAAGAATAAGACAGGTAAGTAACATCATCAAGCACTCTTCACATAGCATGTGGAAATGTTAGGTGGTGTTTATTGATTTTGCCGAGTTTTACAAGAGGAGCTGCCTAGGTAATACCTAGATTGAAACCAGGGTTTAAAGTTGATGCTGTAGTTCAAAGACATTTTAATGGCCTTGGGGCAAAATGATTTGTGTTGTTTTGGCTAGCCCAAGGTTACAATGAAATATTGTCTTTATTACTTCTGTACCAGGGCTTCTCGGCCACTGTTGGGAATTAAAATGTGAGCGTTAAAGATTTACTACATGGAGAAAAGCAGAAAAGATAAAGAACCTCAGGATTCAGATCCACGGCAGGTGGCTGTGCCAGCATCTCACAGTAAAATGTGGGCCATTATCGAATTGGTCATTGCAAATAATAAATGCTGGATTACAGACAGACTCATCTTAATCCTGCTCATATCATTGTATGAGGATAACACTTTTGTATGATTGAAAAGGTCCATTTTTGAATTAAACAGCAAAGCAGTTGTAGTTACCGGGGGGGAAAATGAGAAGCCCCCAGCTCAGCAAAACAGCCCTGGCTCTTTCTCCAGTGGGTGAGGGACTGAAAAGTAAAAGCAGATAAAAATAGAAAAGCCCATCGGGAATTGCAAAAACCAGTTTTTACCAAACTAATCATTATCTACCTGCATATACATTTAAAGGCAGACAATCACATGATTTCAGAAAAGAGAGACACCTCAGCTCAGAATTGGCTTGAGAAAAATTATTTTCCAGATTTTCTTGGTGCCAGGGAATTTCACTAAAGCAGCCAAGGAAAGGACTTTCATATCTATATATTCAAGATATCTCCTTTTACACAGCAGTTCTTGGGACCAATGTGTGTTTTCTACTGCCTCTCTAGAGTGGACTGACTGTAGGGATCTAAATAAAACTTCATGTATTTTAATGCAGTATTTTAATACCCTTACCAGCACCTTATGGTGCTCATTTTCTTAATTAGAGACCTTCACAGCTGGCCCAGGCTGCTAAACACAGTTACACAAAGCATCTATTTACTGATATGTGCTAGTGTACTACTGAACTACTTTCAGATGATACCATTTACATTTTGCCCAGCTTCACTGAAAGGTCACCCTCTCCCTTAGAGAATCTCCACATAATCTGACATTAACTATTTAACGGTGTTAATGTTGAAGTGTACAATGTGGGTGCACCAGTAGAAAATGCTTCCTGAACACAGGGGTTACTATTTTGTCAGACATACAATACTTACAGTTGTTAAGTATTTTGGGAGCATTAATGATCCTATTGTTTCAGTAGCTACAGTTCCTGGGTGTCCATTTCATCCAGGTCTAAGTGAGTTTACTCACTTTGCCTTCAGCAAGGTGCTATATGATGTTGCTGCACTTAACGTGGTTAAATTTAGCATCATGTAATAATTATTTATTTGGCAACAGACCTATTACCCAAGCACATACCTGCTGGCTGTATCTCAGAAAGAGACACTATAAATAGGTGAACAGCTTTACATCAGGATAAATTGGAAACTGGCATGAGGGAAATACAGCTTTCTGCTTGGTTTATTTTTCTCTCCTTAACGTTCTCAGCACAAAAAGCAATATGATTTGTGATCTGATCTTGTTCATTAGAAGAGAACAAATTTGTGTGAGCGCAGGAAGCACATCAGATCTCTGAATATAAATAGACTAAGAGGAAGTTGAACTAGATAAGTATTTCCTCAGATTTCTCATCTAAAGGAAATTAGCTGCATTAATTCATAAAAAGTTCATTTGCTGTTATTGGGAATCCTGGCAGGAGGTGGATGGGAAGGGACCCATGGGTGATCACCTGCTCCATGCTCCCACCAGGATGACACACTGGGCAAGGACAGCTTGCTCAGGGCCCCATCCTCCTAGGGTTTAGCCTCAGATTAACTTTTAGGACTTCATTTACTAAGTTCTTCTAATTTATTTTTATCAAATGTATTTACTAATTATTCTTCTCCTCATCTTTTATGGTTTCACAGTGGAGGCTTTTAGCCTGCTCATCAGCCCTTTAATTTTATTGAGATGTAAATAACTACCCAGCATTTCCAAAATGCAACAACAGCCTAAATCTGCCAGTGGAACAAAAGTTAGCTGCTCTCAGAAATGTGCAGAAAATAAATGGTTGAGACTTTGCATTAAAAAATTTGTAATTCTCGCTAATGCTAAAGTAGATCTGACTTTTATGAAAGGCAAACACCATTGGCATTTTTTTCCCTAGTGTCAGGTATTTATTTCAGATTGTTTATCGAACACATACAAGAGGACAGACAGTCAAAATCCTTTTCCCACAAGGGAAAGAAAAGCAGCCAGCAATAAAAGTATTTGTTTCCATTAACAGCTAGACTATGATTACAACATAGAATGCAGTTGTTACAGTTTTTAATTTGAATATATTTTACACTCAAAATATCTCTTTGTACTCTGAATTCATTCTATAAACAGGGAAATGCTGTTAAAAAACAGTCTAAAGATCTAAAAGTCATAATTAAAAATCACATTTGTAACTAAATTCAAAGTTGTGACTTCAAAGAAAAATCAAAATGCTCTTGTGACCTTCTCTTGAGGAAGTTTTCAGAGGCAGAATGGAATGAACAGTGCATTGTATATATTTGTACCAGTGCTTCTGGTACATCCAGCACTAAATATTCTGTATTTTAAGATGGTTAAAATAATTTAGTTCTTGATCAAAAGCCAATATAAACATACATCTGAAAAAAATCAGAATCCATGGAGCATTCATTATACCAACCAGTATGGTTCATTACTTTGGAAAAAACTATTAGCAAGCCAGCCAGATTTGACCACAAGTAATTTACACGATCCAGTTTGGCTTAATTCAAGCGATATCAGCAAATTATAATCCTTAGCAAACACTAATCATTATTCATCCCATTAACAAAATTAATAAAAGTAATATTCTCGCATTAGATAAAAGGGATTCTTCCCAGCGCCCTTTTGTTTCTCAGACTGCATTCAGGACAATTTAAACCCTTCTGCACAATTTTTGTGTGAATCTTTCTTGTGCAGTCCCCCATTAAACTCACTCTCCTTAAAACTAGCATTAGATACTTCATCTGCTTATCCACAGAAGCACTCGCAGGAACTATCAAGAGGTTGTCAAGAGGCAGAGGACGTCACACTCTATAAGGAGCAAAATATTGCTTCCCTTGCAGATGGCACCCAGTTTTATCTCAGCAAAACACCAGCTTTTAATCAATGTTGTTAAGAAATCTTAGAGACCAACAGCTGTATGGCTTGGGTTTCTGTAAATCTGACACAGTTGGAGGCAAAGCTGTAGTGAGAATTAATTTTGCCTGCTATTGTCAGCCTGGATAGAAATAACTGAATACCTGGATACAAACAGCTGTCATGTGGTGCCTTCATAACACCTCTCCTGAAATACTGTGCTCTAAGTACTGCTACCTACATGACGTTTAAAAAATAAGGTAGGTAAAATATTCACCAGTACTTTAGATGGCCTTGGAGGAAACCAAAATAAGCTTAAAAGGACCTAAAATTAAAAAAGACAAAAACCGTGACTGTTTCAGTAGGATATGCTGAGAGTGGGCAGTGCTAGTCAGGTCCTGGCTATGGGTTACCGGTCCTGTGAAACAAGCAGCAAAGCAGTTGAGAAACATACTTTTGTTACACTTTTCCATTCTTTCCTGTTTAGCTAAGCAGAATTAACAAAGCAGCTGTCAGAAGATGTTTAGCAATCCCATACTCTTGCAGTCAAAACCCTCTTCTATTAGCATCAGTGCCTGGATTCAACTTTGAGAAAATTCTATTTTATTGAAATTTGGCTTGGGAAAAAATCCAAACATGTAAAGCACCAGCCAAATAAATTAGTGTTCCAGAATATTCAGTATACGAAAATGGCTGGGTTTTATAACTGAAGCTGCTCATAATTTTTTATATCAGACAAAATTGCTGTCTGAGCTTCAAATGTATCATTTAAAACTAAATTCATGAAGGTTGTCTCTACTCCAGCTTTTCTCTGAAAGTTTTGGAAGTCTGTGAACATCAGAGGAAAGTCTATCAAAAGGAGTAAAATAACTCCAAAGGAAAAAAATACTTTGTTCCTGAAACACAAGGACAAGCTTGCCTTGTATATATGTAAAGAAAAAAATCTGGCTGTTCTTGAACAGAGGATGGTTTGGGGTGCCCCCTGCTCCCAATAGATAATTACACATGAAAGCCCTTAATATTGAAAGTATAATCCTAGCTCTTAGTCAGATTTGTCTAGCAATAACCTTACCAAGGCATCAAGTTTGCTGTGACATACTCATCTTAAGAAATGAGCAGCACTTTTTCTCTAATGCAGTAGCTTACTAACACAGACTTGTTTACAGTAATCACTGTGCAGGTTTTGCTACACATTTTCAGAGCTAATTCAAATCCTGGGCTTTCCTGATTGAAAGTAAACCAAATCTAATCTCATTCAAAAGGTTTTATGTACAACTTTTCCTTCAGAGGACAGGCAGGTGTGAAGATTTATGGCATGACATCCTGCCCCTGCTTCTCTGCTCGGGGCTGACAAACTGTTTATTACCATCTCTGGGAGCAGTGGGAAGGACACCTCCCTCCCAAGCTCCATTCCTGAGACGTTACTACTTGAGTTCTGATCACCTATTTGTGGAAAGTCAGAATATAGCTTTGCTGGTCAAGGTAGAGGTAAACGTCCAAAAAGCAGATGTGTATTTTAAATAATCCTAGTTTAGGATTACTGAAATAACAGTGATATGGACTAACAGCCATAGTATTAAGTATTAGTAATATTTAAAGTAATATTGAAAATTATATTGAAAGGCAGTGACTCGCGAGACCATCTCAGTAAACCCTGTCATGCAACTGCATGTATCACCATCCTCCCTTTTCTTGGGAAGAAATTCTTAATGTAAACTAGGATGTATATTAGTTTGTAAAAAATTCAAGTACCAGATACATACTTTTAAATTTTTCTGTCAGTTTGAGTTTCGCAGAATTAGGTAGGTACATGAAAAATAATCTTGCGATTTATAATCTTAATAATCTGAATAATAATCTTATGATTTTGCATCAAGAACATACATAAAGAACGTTTAAACATTGATAAATACACATTTGTCATTGCAGCCAGTAATTGCTACTTGAGGACTTTCCCAAACTAACTTTAATTTTAATACAACCCCCGCTTATTAAAATAATAATAAAACCAAGCATTTGTCTCCCCTCTTTTTATTGTCTCTACTGCTCTTTTTCCAGTCTCACAAGTGGAATACCACATCTACTTTTCAAAGCCCTTTCTGAGTGGCCCCATTTCTTTTAAGCAACAACTTTGATCTTCATTGCATAGTTGAGGGTGTTCAGATCTAACAGACAACATTTTTCATGTTGATTGTGCAGCAAATCTGGCCTTCTCTCCTTTTTAAGCAGCATATATAGACTCAGCTTTGTTTAAGAGCACTGTACCAAAAGTTGATTGTAGCACTAACTGGAATGGCACATGTTATAAAGTCTATATTGCTGGTTATTTTTACTGGTTATGTTCTTTTAATTTCTGTCTGACATAAAACTCAGTATGTTGCTGTTTTACCTCACAGCCTCTGACTGGCCAAAGAGGTCAAACTGGCTGCAGTTCCCTGATTTTTGAACAGAATTCCTCTAAAATAAAATGAACGAGAGTGATTAAGGGTTGGAACTCCTAAATTCCACAGAAGTAGGAACCGACAGCAGATGTCACTCAGTAAAGTAGACCATCTCAGCAGATGGGCAAATATGAAACGCAAAGGCTTTTCCTGACATCATTTGGTTTTAATATGATAGAAATAAAATGCCTTGTCAGTAAAATATAACCAGACAGTTGCTTTGTAGTCATTTTGGATACATGGTTGGTAATTCAAAGTCCTGCTGCCTTTGCAATATTAATTATTCTGTGCCTCTTTACAGCAAGAATACGTGTCAGACCAGCTGAACATACCGCTCGCAGCTGTAGTGGCTCGGAAGTATCTGTTACTCTGTTTGCAATTTAACATTAGTGAAAGATAGAGGAAAGCAACTTTGTGGATCATTTCCAGGAATCTAGTTGATGTATCACACAAAATTATAGAGACAGGACTTCATCCATCCCATGTTTTGGAGTGGTTTTCCCTCTGTTAGAGGTATGTGATGTGTGTCTCAGAGCAGAAAAGCAGTTCTGTAGGGCTGAGAGCTGTGAATCTGAACTGCCTCCGGGGAGCTGGGGCTGCAAGCACCGTGCTTAATGACATATGTTCCCATTAAAATGTGTAAGTTGTTCTCTTGTACAAGTGGTTAACACCTTTTTAATCAGGCCATTTATTTCATTTACAAAAATAAGCACCCCGGATTCGAAAATGATAGTATTTTATTGTCAACAGTGTGTATATACATATTTTAAAATATGTATTTACACAACTTTCAGTGTGGATGAACATATCTGAGACACACATAAACATAACACACTACTTGTGGCACATATAATATGTATTCATACTGTAAGCAAAGCTGTGGTACTCACTCAGTGGTATCCTGATGCCATCAGAGGTGCTGTTTAATTGAGAGCTGCTTCTCTTCAACATGGAATGTACATGATGTCTCCTGCTTTGAATCTCACATGCTTATGAAATTTTGATCTTTGGAGCACAGGCGAGGATGTGTCTGTTTCACTGAGCATTGAATTTTCTGAGATGGATGAGTTATCTGGTGTCTGAGGAAAAATACTATTTTTAGTGTGTTTAATTACCACTCAGGTTGTTTATCATGTTTTCTAGGATGAATTTCTCAGTCCTGTTTTTGTGATATTTTGACTGCCCTATGTATTAATTGTAAAGCTCATCTTTTGTGACAACACCCAGAAGGCACCCTTTTATAAATCAAAAGTAAATATATTACCCTACCTTGCAGGGGTGCCATAAGGCTTAATTAGTTCCTTTTTGTAAAGTGCTCAGAGATTCCCAGATCAGCATCAAGTGTTTGTTATTAATTATAGGATCTACAGAGTATATTTAATGATTTCTTAATTTAATTTTCTTCAGGCAACCTTAAAATAACTGATTTTGTAACATCTTTGCTCTTTTAAATTCCTAAAGCACATTTGCTCTTGGCTCAAGTAATTCTGTGTCTATTTTCCTCTCACTTACTGTATTTTTATTTCTAGACTTTTTTTTATTTTATACAATATTTCAAAAAACAGTCTTTTACTGCTTTCCCTGTGAATTCAGCTATGTGGATTATTCTCTAATAAGAAGGTTTTGTTTAAACATTAGATGGTGGGTTTTTTCCTGCAGTTGGGGGTGTTAAGTAATTTACTTGGCTTCCCCTGGGAAATTTGCAGAGATTACATGGCACTGCTGTGATTTATCATTTCCACTTTATTTCTGACTCATAAAGCATGCATTATTTTGTGTTTACCTTCAGCAACAGATCACAGGAAATTTCATCATCAATCAAAGCACTTTAAAATGGGGAGAAGTGATAAGGTGACAAAGGCACAGTCAGCAACTGTGGTTATTGGAGAATCATTTATGCTTCATTGTGTCGTAACACTTCTCATTTTATTGCTTTCCCAGGATCGGGTTCATGTCGATTTAGTTACTCAGATCCCAGCATCACGGTGTCCTACAGTAAGAACAGTTCTGCAGATTGGACTCAGCTGGAGAAAATTAGGTTTGTTACAGCTTTTTAATCATTTTCATGTTTTCCAGCTGAGCAGGTGGTGTTTAAACCTGGCTCTTTTAAAACTTGTTTTATTTGTTAACTTTTCAGTTCTCCTTGTTCTTACAAAAGATGAGGGGTGAAATTCCTGGCTAATTGCAGAACTGCCACCAGATTTGGTAAATCACAAATTCATCCACTGAGTATGTGGGAAGTGGGTAAGAGAATCACTTCACACTTTAAATGCAACTCCAATAACCAGCAGGTTCATGTGCCTGAAAAAACAAAGCTTTGATTACTTTTTGCATTTTAGCACCATTTTTAATGTCAGCAATGGCCATATTTTATAACGTTGCAAGTATCTACTTTGGTAGATTAAAATATTCAATAAAAACATTTTATAGTTTGATATGAACACTTGGCTCTTAACGCTCTTGTAATAACAAGATTACGGTGAATAGTGCCTTGCTTTTAAACCAACTGGTGTACATGAAAACGCAAAGGATTATGAATGGAAAGTTTAAATGTTTTTATTGCAGTATCCACACCTTTCAAGAGAGAGTCAGGGTCAGAGATGGGTTTTTCTAAGAGAGCATATTTTATTCAGTAATAATAGGAAAGGCATTTTGTGCAATGGCATATAAACATAATTATACAACTGGGGAAGAAAAAGCTGTTATTTATATGCAATGTGCTCATAGCATCTCAGTCTGCCTTCCTGCATTACCCGTGTCAGTGCTATACAAGTGACTTGCTTGAGCCTATTTTCAGTCCATTGAGGCAATTTGCAGAGCAAAAGGCTCCCTAATTTCTAATGAATAAGCAAAACTCGAGCTGCAAGGTTGTGTATTTCAGTATCTCATCCTCCAGCTCCTTGGGGGAGTGGGACTACAATTTAATTGAAAAAAGCATAAATTATTTTCAATTTTAGTAAAATAATTGGTGCTAATTCTTATCTCAGAAAAATATAAAGTAAGAGTAATTCACTGCAGGCACTGAAGTTGCCTCAGAGTAACCACACAATACATTCTATTTTTCTCACATTGATGCAAAATTATACATCTAGTCCATAACATCAGTTCAGTTGATCTCATAGCTCTGCAAGCCAGGAAACTCAAGAGTTGTGAGGATGCAAACACAAGCCCTTGAGACCAAATTTTTTTGAAGTTAATGTGCATGCAGTTTGACCTCTCTTTCCTAAATTGATGCTGGAGCCAGCAGTAGAAAATAGGTCAATAGAGCAATGTCGTGCGAAGTGGAGAGGATGAATTATGGAAGGATGCTCGTTTCTCCTGTGGTCCGTATGAATTGCAGTGTTTATTCAAATGTGCTTCAGCAACTTTCACAGCACTACGTGCAGCTCCAGGGAACGGTGGGACAACTGGGGAGAGATGGGACAGGAGGGCAGCTGTGAAGGGAGGTGTTGTGTTGTGTCAGTGGGATTTCAGCCCTGGGCTCCTGGGAGGGAGGGCAGAGATCTCTCGGGGAAGGCGGGTGCTGCGTGTGGGCTCCGGGAGCAGCGAGGACAACGCCTCAGAGCAGCGCCGCACTGGAGGGTGACAGACACAGCGTTTAGCAAGGGCAGAGCCACTTGTGGGGGTAGATCCTGGGTGTGAATATGGGACAAAGGCAGTTGCTTTTTGGTATTTTGCTGTGCTTTCAAAAGAGAAGTTCCTCTATTTTCTGTTATAAAAGGAAGCTATTGTTACCCTTTTTCCATAAAAGCTCTGGATTGTCTCTGACAAACTATTCACCCTTCAAAGCATCACTACTAAGGCAGATAGAACGTTGAGTAGCTGACATCTTGCAAACCTCAATTTTGTAAATCCTTGCAGCCTAAGGTTTGAATGTAGCTAATGCACCTGCTGGGTGGTTATTGAGGGTTAGCCCCACCCAGCAGCCAAGCCCCCCACAGGCTCTCACTCACTCCCCCACCAGCAGGACTGGGGAGAGAACTGGGATGGTAAAAGCCAGAGAACTCGTGGGTTGAGATAAAGACAGTTTAATAGGGAATGCAAAAGCTATGCATTCCCATGGGCAGGCAGGAGTTCAGCCATCTCCAGGAGAGCAGGGCCCCTATCACCTGTGACGGTGACTTGGGGTGGCAAACACCATCACTCCAAACATACCCCCTTTCTCCTTCTTCCCCCACGGTATATACTGAGCATGGTGTCACATGGTCTGGAGTATCCCTTGGGTCGGTTGAGGTCACCTCCTCCTGGCCTCCCATGCATCCTCACCTTCTTCGGAGTGCACCTCAATCCTTTCACAGCTCTGAGGACAGGTCTCTGGAGAAGAGCTCAAGCTCCTAATCATTGCCTAATAGCAATATTCCAGGTCTGACTCTCCACCCCTGATTCTCCATTTTCAGCAGCAAGAGAGAGGACAAATGGCTTGTTTCTTCTGTATTGTTCTTGAAGCAGAACATGGAAACAAAGACAACCTGGCCCTCCACATGCACAAAATTATCCTGACAGCAGGGGTGTGAGATAGGAAGGACATGTTTGTCAGAGAAAATTCCCAGCTTTTCTCTCCAACCATTCTGCTCCTTCCAAATCTTCAAGGGACTGAGACATCAGAAGTCAGCAGATTCTTTTGATGAAGTAAAAAATCACATTTTGTGAGACCTGTTTTGGTAATCAGCTTCCGTAACATTTCCTTTTGGCCATACCTGCAAAATACCTGACCATACCCAGTCGCCATCTGTGATGAGCACTGAGCATGGACGTGATCCTGCTCTGTCTTCCTGCTCTCCAAACATCTACACTGATCTGTTGTTTATTGCCTTAGCTTTCACTCTCTTTGAAGCAGTGCTGCCTGTTTGGGCTGGATGTGCGCTGCCTGGCACAGTGGGACTCTGCCTCAGGGCAGGTATTTTCTGATCTCCATAGAAGCTTTATCAGCATGCAAGGGATGTCAGCACAACCGTGTCACACCTAGTAAATGTGTTAATTGAGGGAAAAGTGTTCCTGACTATGACTTAAAATTGGTCTAATTCCCTATCATTGTTTTTCAGTGCCCCTTCCAACATCAGCACAATCATCCACATCTTGTACCTTCCTGAAGATGCTAAAGGGGAGAACATCCATTTTCAGTGGAAACAGGATTATGTTCATGCTGGTGATGTGTATGAAGCCTGTTGGGCATTGGACAACATCCTGATCATAAATGCTGCTCACAGAAAAGTTGTGTTAGAAGATAATCTGGATCCTGTGGATACTGGCAACTGGCTTTTCTTTCCTGGGGCCACAGTTAAGGTTAGTCTGATTTTCCATGGCTTAATGTTATTATTATTCTTGTAAGTAGAAGAAGCCAGTAACATCTAAGCAAACTGTGATCACAAGGGTGTTCAGGCAACTCTATCTGATTCTAGCATTGGGCTCTTTTTAGCTTTGTTTTTACCCTTTCTCTGTCCCGTTGGGGCTCTCTAAAACAATACAACTTTTCTGCCATGACCAAAACTAAAAGTCAGTTTATACTGTCATGTCAAGAGATCATGTAACAGAAAATGGAAAACGGCTTCCTTTTAGCAAAACAGTGTAATATTTTTGAAACAAATTCAAGTCTTTCTGTTAGATATTTTAAATACCTTTTTATCTTGGTGTTGTTCAGCTACAGCTACTCACTTCACAAATTATCACCAAAAAATAAGGTTCCCCACTTTTTCTTTCTGTGAATATCCCATCTCCATTGCAGCATGCATTCAGGCTGCTCCCTAAGATTCTCTTTTTCAGTATAATCCTGTTTTAATATGTGAGATACAGCAAGACCAATATCCATTCTACCTTGAGCAAAACTCTAAGGAGCCCAACAAGATCTCTGTGCATAGTGTACCTTCACATGCAGAGTTGTGCAATATTTGGAAAATAGCTGGATTCTTGGTGTCTATGTTTCCAAGAAGCCAGAAGTTCGACAGCTGAGGACTTTCTGGTTTCATCCTATTTTCATTCACAAAAGCAGTTTTGATGTCAGGGTTCATTTATGATGCTGTTAATGGTTTTGGCAATTGCACAGGAAACAGATGTCGAATACTGAGGGCAGTTAAGAGGTTGGTTTTGGTCTCATCCTTTTCCCACAGAACCTGACACAAATGGCTTCAAATTAATAGTTTTCGAAATAAATATTCCCACTAATGTGCTTCTCATAGTACCATCTTATTGACTCTTTTTTAACTTCAGCAAGGTCATTTAAACTACATTGGCAAAGCTTTTACATGAGATTTTAGAATGAAATAATGTCCTGCGTATATAATGAACATTATGTGATCGGTTCACACTTGTTGTTTTGTCAGTCTTATGTCTGGATTTTGAAATCCAGCCCACATATGTGAAGGTGTGAAAGCAAAGCAAGGGTTAATGTACCACAGGCACAGTTACTTTTTCTCAGTTGACCAACCTTAAACACTGCTTGCTCTTTCTGAAACATGGATAAACAACATCTAAATTTTAGCAAATAAACCTCTTATTTTGTTGCTGTTTATGATTTTTTTTTTTTGTTTGGTTGTGGAGGTTATTTTGGAGTATGTTTAGTTAAACTCAGCCAGTTTGTGCCACCACACAACTAGGCTTTTATGAAAGACAAAGGACCTAAACCTGGAGATCACTGAGCACTGAGCTTTTCTAGACAGAAATCCCATCAAGTTCAAGCCTTATATGTGACATGAGTGAGGTTTCACCAACATGCCATTCCTCCAGGCTTATCTTCTGTTTCAGGTACAGGTGAGATGTGCAAATGCCTGTTCACAGCTGACATCTGACTGTGTGTAGCCACTTACACCAGGTTGAGGCTATGTGTAAGACTGTGGCATAGGCACACTGGATTAAGGCTGTGTGTGAGGCACGGCTTTTATTCTTCATGGGACCCTGCAGTGTGTCTGTGTTGTCACCAGAGCACTCCTTCACTCATTTCATTTTTGAAGCTCTTGGTGCAGTCTTCCTCAGATTTTCAGGAACAATCTTGCCAAATATAATTTGAACAGATTTTGCAATGTGAATTTCATGTAATGTCAAAAGCAAGACTATAAATTGGGTCAAGATTTACATCAGATCAGCATAAAACCTGTCGTAGCATTCTAACACCAAGAACAATTTTTTGACAATTTTTTTTTAGCTTTTTGGAATGTCATATAAAAATTTACAAAACCTTTTATTATTTTCTTTAAAACGCTTAGCTCTAATCTCAGTTCATCCCAAACATGGTATTTTGTTTTAAGTAGAAAGGTAAGAATCCTTGTAGATTGTGCTAATGACATTAAATATGACATGGGGGAAGACTTTAGATTTCTCTCTCCCAGCCAAAGTCATTGGCCTACAGAATAATGTTTGAGAAACCCTAACAGTGTTACAGGGGTAGCTTCCATCACAGATAATTCCAGTTCCCTTTTTTCTACAAGTCTTTTTGCTTCCCAGACATCAAGAACTTGCTAAATAGTCCTGATTTTTGTCCACAAAATCTGTACAGGAATTTAAATTTTTTCTTTACATTTTTACTAAGAGATCAGCAAATTGTTGTTTCAATAGCTGACTGCAGCTTCCTCACTAGGGGAGCGAAGGGGCAGGCACTGATCTCTTCTCTCTGGTCACCAGGGGTAAGATCTGAGGGAATGAAGCTGTGTCAGGGGAGATGGGGCTGGCTATGAGGAAAAGGTTCTTCCCCCAGAGGGGCTGGGCACTGGAACAGCTCCCCAGGGAAGTGGTTACAGCACCAACCTGACAGAGTGCAAGAAGCATTTGGACAATGTTCCCAGGCACATGATGTAATCCACATGATTACACCTTGTGTAATTACACACAAGGTGTAATCCTTGGGATGTCCTGGGCAGGGCCAAGAGCTGGACTTGGATAATCTGAATGAGTACCTTCCAACTCAGGATATTCTGTGATTCTATGAAGTTTCATTGCTGTATCATGGTACCTTTAACTCTCACCTATGTGCCTGAAGAAGTTCCCATACTATCACAATGCCAAACTTCATTTCAATCTCACAAGACCTTTTCTCTGACACCCAAGCCTTGTATGTTTGTGCCATACAAGTTTAAATTCCTATCCTCCTGTCCTCTCTCAATTAATATTTTAGAAAGACTAGCCTTAAAAATATGTCTCGAGGCTCTAACACATAAGATTAGGCCATTAGACCACTCTCTGTTCTTGACAGCAAATGACATAGCAGAGTTTGCATCCACGTAGGCAGACTGTCTTCTCCCAGAGGAGTGGTGTCATCCTCGCTGCCTACTGAGTCCCTGGGTTATATATGAGGGTGCATCCCTTGAAGATATTGCCACTGGAATGGACAGTGCAAGTATTACTGGGAATTTTGAAGCAATGCATTCACTCCAATTTGATGGGTTTGGATGCTGTGTTCTCAAGAAACACTGTGGGAACTTTTCTGTGCCCAGCTTGGGAAGCAGTTTCTCCTCCTCTCTCAGTCTGCTTGAGCTTGGCCCAGGGATTTCCTTGCGTTTCTTGTGGCCCTCAGGAGCAGTTGCTACTTGTTTGAAAGCACATGGCTGGTTGCAGACGCAGCTGGACCTGGCTACTGAAATAGGATGCAAGCTGAGAGATAAGCCATTGAACTTGTGTGTTTTGGTTCCAAAGAAGACAACAAAAGGCAAGAGAGATGCTGTTAGCAAGGCCAATCAACCCTTAGGAGATTAATTGGATCCACTGGAACGTGTTTATCTGTGCCGGACTGTGTGGAAGGGTGTTGAACAGGATAAATTCCTGACTGCGTTTCAATATTTCCAGTGACAGCTCTGAGCATGAGCCCAGCCCCACAGCTGAGCATGGTTAGGATGCTGCTCTGGTGGTTGAGATTGCTGAAATGCATGGAAGAGTGCTGTGCTTTTGTCAATAATGCTCCTTGGATCTCTACTCCTATAGAACAGAAAAGTGATCTCAGCTTTCAGTGGGCACTTCATATATATTTTATATTTGACCAGAAATTGTTGAGTTTTGAAGTACAACTTTTGCAAGTTTTTTTGTTTTCTCTGATTGCCCTAGTCCAAAATTGGTTGTGCAAGCTCAAAAACTGAGTTTCAGAAGGGAGGCAACCTCAGCAGTCTTGCAGTTTATGTTTCTGCAGTGCTTCGATTACATAAAAGTAACATTGAGACCAAACCACTTGTCCCTGGAATTTTTCCACCTTGGGAAAAAGCAGTATGGATCATTACAGACACCAGTGACAATGTGTTTGGTCATGGTGTGTTAACCCAGTGACACTTACCATCTTTGAGAAGAGGCATTTTACAGAATTGCTGTCTCACAGTAGTTGCAGCCATTCTTCACTTGGTGGCTGGACAGCTTGGTTGGTTTGGTCTGCAGGGTTTGGGGACTACAGCTGAGGCTGTTGGTGCTGAGCTCTGCGTGTGCAGCCTGGCATGAGATGGGGCAAGGGGGGCAGGTGTGTGCCAGCCTCATTGAGCAGGTTGGGTTTAGGACAAGGGAATGGTAACTGATCCGTGTTATTCACCACTGTGGACATGACCAATAAATGCTGAAAATGTTCTAATCCCAGTACTCTGATTCAGTAAGCTACATTTTTACATCATTTAATGTAAAGTAACAGGTCATCATCATACAGCTCCCAGAACATCCATTTCCCAGATAAGCATGCCAGTATAACAGAAGAGAAAGTTGCATAAAAAAAGTGGGAGAACTAAACACTCACGCTCAGAAAACTATGCTGAAAATGTGTGTAAAACACTGTGACCTTCTACCACACCCTGAGCAGAGCAGGGCTGTGCACATCCTAGATCTGTAAGTCCTTCCTGAACCTGTGTTGTTGTGTGTTGCTGAGCAGAGAAGACATGCACGCAAGCCTGGGAGTTTGGCAAAAAGAAAGGCTGATTAAGCTATTTGACTCTCCCTTGTTCCAGAGTAGATTTCCAAATGTCTGAATACTCTGTTAATTAATGGAATGGCTTTGGATAGTCGTCTTCTAAAACAAACATCCTGATATTCCATATATATCTCTTTTGGGTTTTGGCTAAAATGAATGAGATTTTTTTCCTTTTCTTTTGCTTTCAAATTCTTGTTTAAAAAAACATTCAGGTATCCATTTTCTGAATAAGATCAAATAGTTTGAAGGAGGAGAGGTGATGTTCTACGAATGCCAGTGTGAAAATGGCAGACTGAAATGGCTATGACCTTACATTGGTCAGCATTACAGAGATACAGGCACGTCTGACAAGATTCCTTTGTTTTTTCAATAGGATATAGGGCGGCAGTATTTGGTCTGTGGGCCAGACCCAGCCTTCTAGCCAGCTGCTTGCCTCGCAGGAGCCCTTATCCACCCCATCTTCCTGGGAAGAGATGGGCAGACTTCCTGCTGCACCTCATCTGAGAGTCATTCCTGCTTCTCTGTGGGTGGAAGGAGGAGTGTGAGAGGGGGGGAGAGGTGAAGAAAGCAGTGTAGGGTGCACAAAACCTGTCAGCTGTCTGCTTTAGAGTGTGCCCATTCTGGGCTGTGGCCATGAGGAGGTATTGTATATCCACAGGGCTGGATCTAGCCCATGGATGGAATTGTTTTGCTGCTTTTTGGGGGGTTTTTTTGGCAAAAATCACGCTTTTAATTAAAATAATAATACTTAGATACAATGTCTAGGGGTTAATGAGAACTGACAGGTGGTTGGCTGTGGTGCTGTGTGTCGTTTGGGCAGCTGAGAATTGATGTTGGGCAGCAATGCTGAACCTACACCTTTCTCCATGCCAGTTCCCCATGGCTTGGAAGTGTTGGGAGGGATGGCAGGGAGCCAGCATTAGCTCTGAGCTGGTGTCAAAGCACTGGGGGTCTTTCCTGCCTCCTAGAAGGAAAGAATTTGATCTTCACAGGTCACTGTGAGATGCACATGCATAAAAACAACATGAATTGACCCATTAGATGCCGAAGAGTAGAAATGACTTTGCTTGATTCTTTCTCACTCTAATTTTACGGTGGTGTAAATGCACACCATTGCTTTCAGAAGAGAAGATGATGCTCACGCCAGAGTGCTCCAAACATCAGTAGTTCCCATAACATAGAGGAATAGTTCAGTTCATGCCAGTTAAATGACTCATTAAGGAAACTGGTCATCACCGGAGTGACCGGTGTTGTACAAAGATCATGAAATGTCCTAGAAAACTAAGAACCATATGAATCACTCATAAACAAGCAAAGTGTTTTAAGCACTAGCCTTTGAATAACAGTCTATAATCAGAAATGATGAGTGAAAACACACTTTATAAAATGTTTCTTGCTACATCACAGGACAAGTTTCATCCCATTGTTTTGGAAAGGGAAAGTGCACTATAACCCTCTGTGCTCCTGGCCTGCTTGTGCAGCCAAGATTTTTCGTGTGTAGCCTACATTAAATGATGTAAAAATGTAGCACGTGGGAAAGACTAAAGCTCTGTTTTTCTCATGGGAAGGTATTCTAATCACATTGTGTTCTTTTCTTTGGTAAAAGAAGGGATGTCAGGCCAGGAGCATTAACAGCCAAATCCACAGAATTTAGAATTGGAAGTTGTCCCTAAATTCTGACCCCATGCCTTTGCTGGCTGAGACATTGCATACAAAGTATGATTTTATCAGGACTTAATCTATCCTTGTACCTGCTATCATGTCAAAACTTTAAAATTTCTAAAACTTGCATGACTCATTTCCAGAAAGATACAACATCTAATTTATAGCTCCATTGACAATGCTGCTTCAATTAATTTTCTTCATCTTCTTCTTGTTCCTCTGCTTCTCATATCTCATCTGTTTGCATTGCCTAGATTTTAATTAAAAAACCTCTCCTCTCTAAGGAGCAATCTGAAGTGGCAAAAATAATCACTTAAAATATTACAGTCATTAAAAAATTGGCTGCGGTCAAAGCCACGCATTTTCAATTTGCCGACAAATTATATTTTTGTTTCTTTTTAAAGTGCATTTTGTATTTGAATAGCATACGCCAGCCAGCCTGGCTATCAGAGATGCTCCTCCAGCTGGGTGGGCTGCGTGACAACTCCTTAATGGGGGAAATTGATGGCCCTCTGCTCGTGTAGAGGTGAAGGCATACTGGGCAGATTTCTTTCCATCTGCCGTCAGCCCTTTGCAAGCTGGCACTGCCCAAATGCCCAACACATTCATTCCAATGCAAGAAATGTCGCCAAAAAATAAATTGTGAGGCTACAGCTGTCTGAAAGAATCATCAGGGCCATTAGGCCCAGGGGAGATAATATGAAGAAGAGCATCAGTGTTTGCCACTGATAAAAAGCTAATTAAATGATGGTAAAGATGACTGTGAATACTTTAAAGGCATAGAGGTGAACAACATTTTCATGGGAGTGCAGGAATGAACCTCAGGAAGATGATATGCAAGACCTCAGCCAAAAATCTGTTACACTGAGGAATTTCACACTAGTGTTTCCTGTTGATGCTTTGCCGAATGGCACAGTTGTATCATTTAGTTGCCCTCTGTTCCACTCTCCAAGTAAAGAAATCCCATACTGTAAAGCCAAGAGGTATTTATTGATTCACAAGTTTGACTTGAACAAGCGGGACAGAAGCTGGTTTGGATGAACTTCAGTGCTTCTGTTTACATTCCTAATATTTGTCTTTTGAGTTTCTAAAAATCTTCAGGGCTGTGTCCTTAGCTGCAACTGTGACAGAGGCTGATCTGGTTGAGGCTTGTGCTACTTCCCATTGCAGGGTGGACTGGAGATCTGCAGATCCTCCTAGCCAAGAGGTCATGCTGAGGGTAGCTGATGTCTCCTTACGTGATGCACACATGCACCACGTAAAATACGGAGATTGTTCAGACCTCTTACATGATGTAGGATCCCAGATCTCACCTGGGGCCCTTAAGCCATTTAGATGCTACAAAAAGTTGGTCATTTTTCAGTTATGAAAACTTAAAGAGGTCCAGTTGTAAAGTGCCTGCTTCACCAAATCTGACTTTCCTGCTCTTGTTGGTTTTCAGCAGTCATAATTTAAATACTTCTGCATCTCATATGGTCAAGAGGCTTTCCTAAAAGAACCTAAAATCTAAGAAGTGCAGTGTAGGATAAAGAGCATGGAAGACTCTTGACAAAAGTTTTGTTCTGAAACCATGTATTGCTCTCTCTCCCATTAACTAATGTCTTCATAATGTGTATTAGAAAGGTCACCTGAATTAATAAGACTTGCTGGGTCTTATAGACAATTTGGCTAAGAATTGTACTCATAAACTAGAAATACTGATAGACAACAGCAATTTTACAGTGAAAAATGTATTTTTTGTAATAGTGGTACCAATATAGCATCAAAGAACCCCAAATGTACCATTGCTGCCTCTCCAGACACAAACCGAAAAGATAGCCTGTGTCCCAGGACATTGCCATCTGTCTGTAAAACAGGGAATAAGCTGGGGATGGGGACATATGGGAGTAAAAGGAAATACTGCAGGAGGGGAGAATGCTCATCCTGGTCATCAGTGCACTCTTCAGTGTAATTGTTTATAAGGCTTGCTGAAGAGAGCACTAAGGAAGCGTCTGAAGGAAATCATGTGGGAATTTGACAAGTGCAGTGGGAAGAATGGGCAAGGGCATGCAAGTTTGGTTGTCTCACCAGCACATGTAGTGACAAGCATTGGCAGTAAAGGAAGAGTGGCCCATGAGATGGGGCATATGGGAAATGGTGGGGGCAGGTAAGGATGAGCCATACAGGGCCTTGAAAATGGGGAAAAAGCAGTGATACCGTAACTATCCAGTAGACAAAGTTCAGAAACACAGCAAATTCAGAGTGAAGATTAGATTGGAAGTAAATCCAAGAATGTTGAGATTTGGGAATACATCTAGCCAATTTTCATTTTGCCCTATTCTTGCAGAGCAATAGCTTAACAATTACAGCCAGTGAATAAGGTAGTGCCAGATTAAATTAAAGTATTTGTTGATTTGTTTTTTTTTTTCCTCTTGGGATCACCACAGTCTCTGAACAGAACCTGGCTTCTTTCCTTTTGGCAACAGGCAGGGGTTGTTTATTTAGGAATACAACAGTTATGGAAGGCTGATAGTCCCGTTCCAGTTGCAAACAATGGGAAACAGCTACTGTTGTGAAGTGGCTTCATTCAAGTGCCTGTGTCTTATGTTCTATTATGAAGGTGATCTGCGAGTAAACTTTGTTAAAGGATGTTTATCAGATTTGTCAAAGAATTTATTCTCTAAATTAACTTTTCCTTACAAATTAGTTAATGTTTCCATGTTGTAATTTGTACAAGGACGCACTAAATGTTCTACATGCATTTAATCCCCTTTAAATAAAATTGAACAGTGGATTAGTTCTGGACCTACAGCTGATGCTTCCGTGGTAACAAGGACAAATATCCTACAAGTTGCTGTCATTTGGCCCTTTTAGTTACAAATTTTGCATAGCAAGGTAATTTCCTCTTATAAATTATTTAAATTATCAATTTAAATTATCAATTATCAAATAAAACAAAGAACAAATTTAATCTGGAATTCATGAAAGAGAGCTGTGCAACTACATAATCCACAGGATCTCCATTTTAGGGATAATTTAATCCAGATAGTTTTAAAACTCATTACATGTCCATTCCACATTGTGAATAACAAAATAAACACTTGTGAAATTCAGTCTTTAAATACTGGAAGTAGTATGTAGACTACCACTGCCAGTGCAAAGCCTTTAATTTGGGAAAGAGGTAGCAGAGCATGTAAATTGTACTTTCGCTGGTTTTTTCCAAAGACTTGAATTCAAATCTTGGTTGAACCCAAGAGAAAATGGGTCTGATGGTTTCAATTCTGTCTTAAATCTGTTCAAGCCCTATTGCAAACCCACAAAATAATCCAACACAGTCAGCAGCCTCCTGGATGCTGAACAAGACTGACAAGGTAGCTGGGGGCAATGCTGATGAGCGACCATCTCCTGCAGAGTTTGCTCCTGGAAAATTTGGCTGGGTGCTGCTTGAGGTTTTCCTTCCCTCCGCAGCCCATCAGGTTAAAAAAAGCAGTAAAAGCAGTGACAGATAGTGATTGCTTGGAAAGTTGAAAGAAAAAATCCTGAGGGTGATTGTTATACAGGCAAGGTAAATGTGACAGGTGGGAGAGAATAAGATCATGAGCGGAGGAGCCCTGGCTTGGGCTGCTGACGTCATGGAGCTCATCCACATCTGCTTCTCCCATGGGCAGGTGCCCCAGATGGGGGAACTGGGGCAAAACCTTACAAGAAAATGATGGCACTCTCTCAGAACTTCTTTAAAAGCTGTACCTGTGTTCTGAGCACCTTTCTTACTCTTTTTTAAGGCCGTTAAAGGTCATGAGCTTCTATTACAGGTTTCATAGGTGTTTAGGATAACAGGGGGAGTTAAACCCCAGTCTGAACTTCGCTTCTACATAGCTGTTTCACATGAGCCAAAGCCGACATGAGCAGATTGTGATTTGAGCCATACGTTGTGTGGTTCATTAACACATAAAATATGCATAAATACATATTCATAGATAATATGGAGCTGTGCATAAATGCATAAACATAGCTTTATAGAACTAATGAAATAAATTATGATTTTGAGCTTTTGTAAAGGGTTGATCGTACACCACTGTATAAATAATTATTTATACCCCCCTTGCCAAAATACCCATTTATTTATCTTGACAACCTAAATGAAAACTCCATTCAGTAAATATCCTGCTAGACAGCAGAAGGATGTACAAATATTGAAAGATAATGGGGTTGTATCTGGTTTCTGTTTATTTTAATAGATGGTTTTCATCAAGCAAGAGATTACTAATTGCATACCCACTATCAAATGCATACTTACATATAACTTAACACCTGAGATGTAAGTAAGACTTCTGAAGGATTTTCCAATGCTTGTATGCAATTCTAATATCTAGCTCAGTAGGATCTATTTACCTATTTGTTTCCTGAGATGAAGGGTTACATATAAATCTGAATTATGTTTTAGCCTGAATATTTATTTTTAGTGTATTTATTTGACTGCCTGCAGATAATAGGGGTTTTGTGTCAGATTAATTGACAGATAAAGAATACTTTGTGTTCAGCAAATGAAGAAAATTCTGAAAATCAAGAAGCATAATAAGCAAATTATTCTTAAAATTCTGCTTAAAATTAGCAATACCTATTAGTGTGAAGGTTAAAATCAGTAAACAAAAGCAATTTCTGTGTCAGTTATAAATAACAGCGTAGTACAACTGCTGTTTTTCAAAGAGAAGATATAAAACTGTCTTATTAATTTCTGCTAGTTATAATACAGTTGATGTGTAAATTATTCTGCCTTTTCAGTGGCATATATGGTGTACTGTGTGTATGCTGCATTAACAGAGCAAGGAGAAAAGAGACTTGTGACAAAATCTATTTCATTTCTGTGATAAATTATCAACACTTCAGGATCTTTCTATTGCTTTGACCTTTCTTTGGAAGAAAAACACTTTAACGGCAATTTGTTTATTTTAGCAGCTGAAACAGCCTTTACATTTTTTACAGTGTGTTATATTTTTAAGTGATATTTAGTCTGTGTTAATAAACATAGAGCTGTTGTCATTCAAGTATAGACCAGGAAGTCCCTATACAAAAATCAGCCTTTAAGTACTCACAGTTTTTTCTAGCAATATGTAGACACCTCTAGAAATACAGTCACAAATTAGGTTCCTCAATATAAATTAATTGCTGAGGTATTGGCAACCATACTTGAAAATTATCAATAAAAGAATTTCAATTATGTCACTTTATTGCATTGATAAACACAGCATTATAGAATATGACAAAACGTGTTATTTTGTACTTTGCTCATAAAAACCCATAGACGAAGATGTACTGAGCAGTTTTCATTTCTTGCCCCACCTTTCTCTTTGTTAAAAATCTAATTATTCCCTTATGTGACACTACCATGACCTTTTTAAGTGCAGAAGATGTGATTGTCATATTTTCCCCTGGCGCGCTACGAAGGGGTTCAGAGACAAGAGGGCACTGCACAGACGATACTGAAAAGGTCAATGCAATTTGGCATTATTGTATCTCTTTTTTAAATGCCGAAATGTTGTAAGAATGCAGAATTATTCTAATTAATAATTCCTTTATTTCCCTTCCAATTTTAAGAAGAGCAAGATGCCACACACACACACACACACAAATAAAAGAAGTGTTTGAGAGAATTTTTTTTTTTTAATCAGTACTTTTTGTAATATGAACAATTCAGCAAAATGCCAAGTGCTCTGCTTGCATTAAGACCAGGTAGATCTTCTTTAGAAGTTTCTGGTACCTGTTTGTGCCTCACAGATTTGGCAGACTGTCATTTTATCAGACACACAAGAAGGTAAATGTAGGATGGGCAAAGAAGAAAATCGGTACTGTAACCCCCATGTACTCCTCAGAGGCAGCTCCTTCCAGGCCAGTACTCCTGGGGAGTTGTGGTGGTCAGGGCATGTTGGGGGAGACACGCGGCTTCATTTGATGCTGCTGAGGTTGTATGTGCAGAAATGCAGTAGGAAAAGCAGACACACTGGGTTTGGGAGCAGCCTCAGGATCCCTGGGATGGCTGTATCAAAAGAGTTCATTGCCTCTAGAGCTGTTTGTTATGCAATTTGGACTAAATATGGCAAATACAGCCTTTTCACTGACACACTTGAGGCCCAAAGTTTACTGTATGGCAATGCATAGCAATTTTGCATACAAATACCTCTTTTGGCAAAAATTCAAGCACAGAGATCTGATGTATTTCACAGCACAAAACTCTAACTTCTACAAAATCCCCATAGCAATATTTGATATACTACTGAAGTTATTTGCAGACACAGTTGTGTGTGGACCAGACATAAGGGTGTTACTTTAAGACAGAAATAAACACGCAGAGATGTGGCACATGACCTTTCAATGCAAACACAGTATTAGCATGGTCTGTAGTGGGTTTGTAGGGAAGCAGGTACGAGATTAGGACGCAGTAATTGTTGGGGCGGGACAAGAAAGAGAACAGATCTGGTTTTTATTTAGTTTCAGGCATCAGTGAGTCCTTAGATAAAGTACAGCTCATGCTGAGATCTGGGGGTGTGTGAACACTGTACAAACCCAGCGTAACCTCAGCTTTCTTCTGCCCACAGCACAGCTGCCAGTCCGATGGGAACTCCATCTACTTCCACGGGACAGAGGGCAGCGAGTTCAATTTCGCCACTACCCGGGACGTGGACCTCTCCATGGAGGATGCCCAGGAGCAGTGGGCAGAAGAGTTTGAGAACCAGCCCAAAGGGTAAGTGTCCCCGACCTGAGTAGGGCCCTGCAGAGGGGGGCAGCATCACTCCAGGGACGAGGAAATGGGATAAACAGAGAATTGCATTTTATCTTTGCTGTGTAGTCAGGGAAGATTGTGACTAGGATAAATAGCAATACTGTAAATAGCACCTGATTGCAGATTTTAGGAAGAAACAAGTTCAGGAAGTCCAGGAGGAACAGTTTGTCTCTGGACCATCCTGCCACCACTGTTTTTAATGAAAAAAAGTTGTATTTGTGACTTATGTAGCCATTCTAAGGAAACATATGATGTTGATCTGCTTTTTTAATTCACACCAGAGTGTTGTTAACAAACTCATGTCCATATGAAATCAAACTCCTTGAGAAATTCATCCCCTCTGGATCACTGCTGTGAGCCTCACTTTACTGAGAGAGAGCTCTGCTTATACAGATGCCTGTAGGTGCTGGAGGAGGAAGAGGAGGAGAAAGTAGAGGCAGGACAACTGAAGCAGCAGTCTGTTGTAATCTAGCAGCACCGAGAGCATAGCCACACCTGCTGGGCAAGAGCTCAGGGTCTGGCTGATAATTCACTATTTCTATTTTGGATATATGCTTTGTGATTCAAAGGCTCCCTGTAAAGGCATATCCAGCAGGGACTGCTGCAAGAACGCAGAAAATAAACAAAACTGCCTAGGACAACAATATTACTACTCTTACCAAACAAAACATGAGTGAGCTTTAAAAAATGTGTCTTGATAAAGAAGTTTCATTTTATATACCACATTGTATAAATTCTGACAAAAAGGAAATAACCTTCAGTAGGGTCTTGATTCTTTTCCATTAAAAAAAAATCATTAGTTGCTGTAACCCCAGGGCAATGAGAAACATACACTGCTAATTTATGGGTCTCCACTGAATGTTGATTTTAACCTGCAAAGTGCTTCAGATCATTAGCAACTGATTCAAATGCTGCTTATGCTGTGCGGAAAGTAAAGAGCACCTTTTAAGAAATACATGCTAATGTGTCCTGGGGACACGTGGTGTATTTGGGATTTACAGAAAAAATATTCACTGTGAGCTCTGTCCCAGTTCAAATAATCAGCCAGTGGCAGCAGGGGCTGCTTCAGACAAAGGGAAGAAAATGAGCACATGTGTGTTGTGTTCTACGTGACCATGCGGGACACCTTTGAGATGTGGTCTCAGTCTTTTTTCCATCCTGAAAAAACAGGGTGGGAGTGTTGTCTGTGGACATCTGCCCTGTCTGTAGATCTTATCTCTGCTGGACTGGGTGTTTAGTTGAGTACTTGCAACCCTGGTTAACAAATGTAGAGTTTCTTCTGAATTGGGAAAATTACACTTTCCCTATCACAACTGCAGGTGGGCGAGGGAGGGTGCAGCCAGCGCATGCCTTCAATTCTGTTATTCTGTGTCCAGCAACCAGGTCCTGATCTGCCCCCATTCTGCCAGCCCAAGGCCTCACAACTTTCTCTTTTTTTTTTCCTTTGGAAATGTTAGTCTATATTAGAAACTTCCTTCTTTCAATTGTTCTATAAGAATGGAGATTTAAATTGCATGCTGCCATAAATAAACACTGAACTCGGGTGATGTTATGGACTACATCCTAATTATATAAAATTGTCACCACTACTGAACAGTGGAAACATTCTTTTCAATGTTTCTCTGAAGTTGGTGTTGGGAGCTGTATATAAATGCAAATATATATGAGTTTCCTTAATCACTTCTTAGAGAAATATTTTTGAATGCTATTTGAACTATATTCGAAATAAGTTTTAATGTAATCAAACAGTCACCAAGCACGGTACACCTGAGACAGAGCTTGCAGGAAGTTCTCAGGCTCTGCTTTGTCATGTCAGCTGGAGCCTGCCAGCTCCCAAGGGAAAGGCAAAAGCATCCCTCATGAGGGAGAGCAAAAGGAAGCTCAGGTGCAGGGGCCCCCACTACTCTCCTCTGCACCAAATGCTCTCGGAGATGAGGGCAGAGGAACTTACCACAGTTTTTAATAAGCAGTTGATTGGCATTTTTGCATGTACCACCTCAAGTGGGAGGATGTGTGGATAGGTGTTGCTGTTGTACGTACCAGACATATTTCCACTGTCGTTCTGCTTCTCTTTAGTAGCATGATTTAGAGCCTGATCCTAAAAGTGGGCAGATCCCCACATCAGGCTGCCTTTGTCGCCAGCAGGCACATTGTTGCTTTGGACCTCCATGTCCAGCTGGTCTAGTTTAGGTCCATAAATCACCTGTTTTATAAAGAATTCCAAGAGTCATGCGAGGATTAAATTAATTCAAATGTAAATTTTAGTTCATGCTATAACCCAGGATCCTTCTCCATTTTCTTTACTGGCAGTGTGTTGATGTACTTCTATTAAAGTGCCTTTTTAAAAAAAAAAAAAATATGTAGAATTCTCTGGTTTTCATTTCTGATGCTGCCTAAAAGGAGAGGATCCCTGGAAACATCCATGATCTGCATCATTCATGACCCCGAGCTGTTTTGTGGGTCACTACAGAGAGTGTTTTAATTGAGCTAAATAGAGCATATGAAAGATCAATGGAGCATTGTGTGATTTTTTTTGTGTAAGTTAAAGTACGCGCAACTGTTTAATTCTGTTCTTGCCTTCAGCCCAGGAGACCCATTTTCAAAATTGTGTTTTGATTATATTGCCCATTACCTTTAAAAAATCTGCACAATAGAATTAGGGTTAGATTAAACTGTGCTTCCATTAAAATATTTATATTTATATCATAAAGCTTTTCAGTGATGTTAAGCTTGCTAATTCCTGTGTAAATGACTGACAGTTTTAAAGCAGGATTTCCAAACCGGCATGTCACCAGTCTGTCTCAGCTTAGGTCCATAGGGAAACTGGCAGCTTTTAAGAAGATCCTAGAAATGCATTTTGAAGTCATTGGAGTGGTTAAACTAATAAATAGACTGTTTAGTTCTCGAAATGACAGGTTTTGGAATTGTCATATGGCACATACCTGCTACAGATTGTTTCTGGTGGAAGGAGACAGGAAAAGAGTCTGCCCCTCCGCAAAGGTTTCTGAACTTCCATGTTTTCTCATTCCTCCTGAGTCATGCTGGATAGTTAAATGACTGGATTATCAGGATTTAGTGATTCTAAATAATTTCATTGTTTTATCAGCCTTATAATTCTTAAATACTTCATTATGAATTAATCCTTCTACATGAATAATAACAATGTATCAGAACAAAATAATGCACAAGTTTTCAACACTTTCTAACATTTCAAAACATTTTGATCAAGTTTTGAAGTAACCATCACTTTCATGATGAAAATGTATTTTCAATGTAAAATATTTAATTGGAAAATTCTGCAACAGCTCTTTTAATTATCACTGAATAAAAACAAGATAAAATGTTGTACAGAAAAACTGAGAAAGATCGTATCATCACATATTAGAAACACAGCAGTCTTTTTTCATACTCTGTTCATGTGTTAGTTAAAAACTGTTAACCTAAATGCTCAAAAAGATGAAAAGACAGAATTTTCAGCTATTACCTACATATTTCATATTTGTATAGCAGATAGGGTGGACGTGTGCCTTTTCAAGTTTCATTGATCTATAAATCTCTTCTTATGCGAAGTGAAGCAGAATGCATTTCTATTTTAAACATTATAACACCAGAAAAAAAAAATGAAGATGGTAGAACAATACAATATCGCATATTTGCTAACAGCATTCATTAAAAACCTCATTTTTTTATTAATTCATGCATTTCTGCCAAATTCTTTTAAATATTTACATTAACTTTGCCTTAGTTGAGTCAACTGAGTTTAAACGCTGATATTGAGTATGTAAATAATGGCTTAGGGATCACATTTGAAACACTGCATTTTTTGTCCTGTGTAAGAGTAGAAACAGCTACTTTAGTAAGTACAAATGAACCCCTCTGACATGTTTTGTATGAGTTGATCAGTAATGTGCTGCTGCACATTCTCCACGCGTTGTTGGCCTCTGCAGATGGGACATCTTTGGAGCCGTCATTGGTACTGAATGTGGAACTCTGGAATCTGGCTCAGCTATGGTATTTCTCAGAGATGGAGAAAGAAAAATATGTACCCCATACATGGACACTACAGGTTATGGGAACTTGAGGTTTTATTTCAGTATGGGTGAGTATAAATTCCTAATGTAATACAAAATGTGAAGCATGTGAGATTTACATAATGCAGTGCCCCAGCCCCACAGCTGAACAATTCTCATGTGAAGAAGCATCTTCTTGTCTTGTATGTACTAATTTCACTCCATGCCCCTTAATCCATACTCAGAAGAGACAGTCATATCTTTGTCATCTTCAGAGGTTTCACAGGTACCTCTCATATCCTCCCATAGTGATATCCATGTAGACCCTGGTGTTAATCCATCCGAGTCAAGAGACTTGCACATGAGGATGAGATGGGAGTAGCACAGAGGTGGGGCAGCCTTCCCTGATGAACCCATGGAATACTTTCACCTCAAAAGCTCTTACTCCATTCTTAAAATCCTTCCTCTGCTAATGTGTTGCCCAGGGTGAGATTCACATGGAGTGTGCTATAGTGTGCTATGATCTTGGAGGAGGCGTGTTCTACATGTGGCATCCCTCATGAAAAGCACTGGTATGGTGTTAGCATCATCTGTGGACCTTCCTTACTGGGGCAAAGTGCAACATCAGTCATTTACCAGGGCTAAGAAAGCAGCCAAGAACCAACCTGTCCTGTCACTTCCCCTCCCCGCTGTTGTTATCGGTGCAACTGCACTAGTTTGATGTTGCAACAGATCAAAATCCCCATGAACATGGTAGTTAACACCTACAGTATTTTTCCATTACTTTTATTTTGCACATAAAGGAAGTTCCATGAGGTTATTCTCTCAACACCATGTTTAGAGAAAGTGAGTATTTTTGCTTAAAAGAGAATAATAGAATAATAAAGGAGGAAGCAGAGAATAAACCTGTGACCTCCACAAGCAACCTTCTGTATCAACAAGAAAAAACACACTTTATTTAATGAGGGGAAGACCTCATGTTGTTGTCCTAAATTGTTGCACATCTCCTCTGTGTTACATGAATTATGAAAAAAGCACAGGAAAAAGAGGATGCTTTTTCCAATTTCTTCCAAGCATTACAACACCTGCAAGAGAAACAGGAAAGAAATTTTGTCAACCTTCTGAACTTAGGGGAGAAGTTGTCAGCAGATGCAGGCACAGAGGATAGCGGGATATTATTTGAAAAAATGTATTCTGTGCATATTTTTAAATTAAATAAATAATAGTTTAAACATTCAGACAAGGAGAATTTGAAAGGAAAAATGGATGTTCCTTATTACGGTATAAAACACATTAAAAATACACATCTTATCCAATTCTCTGGACTGTTTTTCCAAGTCCATTACAAACTGGCTGGTTGTAGCAAATAAAAATCAGAGAAAGTGTTCCAATATATGCAACCTTTCTACTCTGCAGTCTTTTCAAAGAAGCTTCCTCATTCTGTTTTTGTTTCTATTTTGGGGTATTTTTTTTTAATACCTGCAGTACCTATACTGTACAGGAAAATAATTAATTATTAATTCCTGTTTCAAATACAGAAACTTTGTTTTAGAAACTTGTTTTGCATAATACCAAACTAGTGAGATGATGTTCATCTTGTAACTATAATGCAGAACTTAATGCTCATATTTGCCAATACATCCACTCTTTCACAGAAGGTTAATGAGTATTTTGGGTTCTACTGATAGGATGATATTTCAAATGCTTCCCTGCTCCAGTTGGGCAAGCATGCCACAAGTGTTTTGTGTGGTACAATAGATTCCATCCAGCCAGCCATATCCCTTTTAGGATATTGTGTAGACAGTAGAAGGAGCAGCACAGCAAATAAGGTACACAGCAGTCTTTTTCATTTCCTACTTAGAGCAAGTTCTCGGCTGCCAGACTATCAGCTGAGAAGTATTTAAGAGATTGTTACATACCTACATGTGTGACTGCATGACATGTGAGGAGTAAACAGCAGTTTACTGATGACAACTCAAAAGCAGAGCATTTCTATGTAAACAGGATTTAAAGCACACAGATAGAAGTATTGCTTGAGGCACAGCATTTTCTATTCTAAATTGTTTTGATAAGCTGATTAAAAGAGGTACTTGAGGTTTTCCTAATCGTCAACCCCCTTGATCTCTGCCATAGTGTATCTGATCAAACAGTTCCTATACACTATGTCCTTAGGGATGGTGCTCTTTTGTTTCAGATCCCAAGTTAAATAGCATCTGATTGTAATTATTTTCATAATTATGGCTGCATATATGATTCCACTTTCCAGTAACAAGGGCTTCAATTAATTTTTTTCTCACTCAAATGTGTGTTGTACAGGGGGAGCTTGTGATTCTGGAGAATCCCATGAAAATGATGTCATACTGTATGCCAAGATTGAAGGCAGGAGGGAACACATACCTCTTGATACCCTGACCTATGCTGCTTACAAGGTAAATCATCATGAACAAAGCAGGTGGATGGGATGGATAGACCGTTCTCTTTTCAAGCCGTCACAGGAATATTGTGTGTTGAATTCCACTGGGACACTCAAACATGACCTCCCAAACACATACGCAGACCTGGGAGCAATTGGGTGCCTTTGCAGCACAGCTCTGCAGTTACTGCTGGTCACTCCAGCCCCAGGCAGGACTGTTGGCCAGGGTTGGGGAAATGGGCAAGGAAGCAGTGGGCAAAAATTGTCAGTTATCAGCTGAAAACTTCAGTGGTAACATCTCCTCACAAAATACAACTCCTGTTTCCACTCGAGCTTGTTCTAGCCACAGTGTGATACTGAGGGGCGGGGTCCTGAGGGGGTCAGTCGTGGTGGTGTCAGGGGCTGGGAGAGGGCCTGCAGTGGTGCAGGCATGGACAGCCGTGGGAGGTGGCTGCGGGCAGAGTGCACAGGCAGCATCTCCTCTGCCCAAACTGCAGCCGCCTTCCAACCATATGCACCACCCTCAGGCAGGACAATAAAGACCTTGAACTTGCCTTCAGGATCCTTCCTGTCTAGGGCAAGGGAGCACTTAGACCACGTCCACCCTGAATAACCCAGCCCTGAGGTCTCCTTATTCTGCTGCTGTAAAACAGGCAAAATTTGGTATTTCATACATGTGCACATGGATACACTAGATATTGAAGTGCAGTGTGCTTACATATTGTGCGGGAAATTTGGTGGTAAAGATGCAGCTTATTTCAAGCACAGGTCTGTGTGCATTTTGTCTGTAACTTTAGCACTTAGAAACCAAATGTTTACAATAGCGTTTGGCGTGAGTTCGGTTGAGTCACTTGCATTGTTTCATTGTGCATGGCTTCCCTCCTTGCCTGCTTCTGTGTGAAAGACAGGGTAGAACTTTTGTAAAACTAAGGAAATTGTAATTGTAAAATAATAAAATATTAATTAGGGAACTTGGGGAGAGATAGGATCTGAAATTACATGGAATTCATTGTGGAAGTTTTTTAAAACAAGCAGTTTTAAAGCTGACATCCTCTTCTGACATAATAAAGTTCTAATTACATTGCTTTAGGACAGAGGCTAGGCTTTGTAAAGCAGTGCTTTCATTTATTTCAGTGACATAACATCCTCCCCACTTATGCCCGTGAACTCCTGCTGTTACTCCATTCTCACATATCCGGAGTAGACATGCCACTACCCTGCCTTAGCTTCTGTGAGCTGTAAGGCTCCAGGACAAATATCATCTTCCCTTCCCAACAGAAACTGACAACATAAACTCACCCTTTTCAGAACACAGAAGGTACAGTCTTTTCTTCTGTGGCTTTACAACTGAACAATCTGATCCCTCTGAGGTGATAAGCATCACTGGTATCCAGGGTGTTAATACCTGTGCACATAATAGTAAATGATTTCATTTGGGATCATGTGTTGAAAAAAGCGCCTAAAAAAGTTAACAAAATGAAGGAAGGAGAGAGAATAGCACATTTGGTTCAGCACAATTACAGTTTCTTTGTTATTTTAGATGGTACCTTGTGACCTTTTTAACTTATTTAAGTCTTACTTAATTTCTTTTAAAGGTGCCGTCTTTGGTTTCTGTTGTCATTAGTCCAGACCTGCAGACGCCTGCAACCAAATTTTGCCTGAAGCAAAAGAGTCACCAAGGCCACAACAGGAATGTCTGGGCTGTGGATTACTTCCACGTCCTTCCGGTGCTCCCTTCCTCAGTGACTCACATGATCCAGTTTTCCATCAATTTGGGTTGTGGAACTTACCAACCTGGTAACAGGTAAAACTGGCAAAATCATTCTTTTGGTTATCAGCTTTCTAGTATATTTTGGTTTACAAAATCTATGTGAGGATTTGGAAATCTTTTTTTCAGTAAGAAGAGATCCCATTAAGAATGACAAATATAAGCTGCTCAAAAGCTAGTGTTTCTCCTGATCTTTACAGGCCCAGATTTATGTACCTCACGTGCAATAAAGAGTCATTTAATAGCTTTCCAGGTCAAAACTTGCTTTTCTTAGCCCATTATTCTGAAATATGCTCATGATTTCAGAGAGACTTTTGCTTCAGTTTCTAATGGATATGAGATTTACTTCTTAATACTGTGTAAGGAGGAAAGCATTAAAGGCAGCAGCAGAAAGCTGCCCTGCTGACCTCTCTGAGATTACTGATGCCACAAGCATATCTAATTCTTGTAAGACTGGTGATAAATGACCCTCATCTTAATGACCATCAGTGTGAGGGTCTCACTGTCTGTAGGCTGATCACAGAACTCTTTAGCTGGCTTTACTTCTTCAGGACATTCAGTGTGAATTTTTCCATGGGGAAAGGGAGAGAAGGGAGTCATTTTAGGCTCCATGTTTTATAGAATCATAGAAATGTTGGTTGGAAGGGACCTACACAGGTTATCTAATGAAACCTGCTGCTGCAGGAGGGATTGTTACTGGGCAGGTCAGACATGGTTCTGCCTGTCCATGACTTGAAAAATCTTGATGGATGGATGCTGTGCTACCTCTCTGAGTGATCTGCTCAAGTGAAAAAGCGTTTCCTAATGTACAATACAAAACTGTGAAGACATGTCTTTATGATCATTGTCCTTTGTGGTGTGTCTGTGACACTATTGAGGAGACTTGGATTTCCTTGTGAGTCCCTCTGCACCATCACAGGATGCTGTAGCTCACCCCTCCTCACCAGGCTGAGCAAGCCAGCTCCTCAGCGCACCCTAGCTTGGTGCTCAAAGCCATGGACATCTTGCACATCCTTTATTCCACTCTCAAAATCCTTAATATCCTTCTTCAAACAGGGAACCCAAAACCAAACTGCCCACTGTCCCTCTCTCATTATATACATATGAGAGTATTTATCTTGGTATGACAATTAAGTTACTTTATATTTTGCAGAGTTGAGAGTTTAAAGTAAGTGACTATAAGTGTTTTTATTTGTGTCCCATGGCATCTACTTCCAGCTGGAAAGAGCTCCACTAACAATGACAGTTCCTGCATCCATGCAGGGTAGCAGAATTCAAGTGGATGCAAAAATCAAGGCACTGCACTTATATTTGATAGGAAGAGAAGGCAGCAACATTTTCCTACATGAAAAGCGAAAACTTTGCCTGTAAACACTCCTGGCCAGTAAACATGTTATATAAAGTCCGTGTCTCAATCTGTTTTCTGATGGAGATTAGTATATATTTTGAAAGATTAATATTCTTCCTTCATTGAACTATTTTGAAGGAGAAGTGAGCTTCTCCATAACTAAAGAAGCATTAGGTCACCATTTTCCCTATTTGTATTTCCCAAATACTGCAGCATTTCACATCTCCCAGTCTTCAGCATTATTCATAATGTGTTCATTACTGCAAATGTGAGAGACTTATACTGAATATATGCAGTAAAAATGACCCTCTACAGCTAAACCTGAAATAAATTAGTCGAAACCTCCATAAACTGTTTTAGTAGACACGCCATCACAGTGATGGTACATTTAAATAAAGTAATAATGTCAGCAAATTATCATAAAAAGAAAAATTCAGAATCCAAAAATTTAATATTGAGGAGATGAATTATGACTTTTATAATGTTCCACTGACATTACTTAAAATAAAACAGAATATTACAAGCTAATTATATGGAGGAAATTACAAGAGTAATTCAGTACAGTACTAAATCTGTAGTAAATCAAGCACTTTCTATATTACTTTTTCAAGGTCTTCAGATTGTAAGGCATCTGAGAATTTCCTTATAGGTTGTAAACAATTTTGGGTTTTTTTAACCCAGGAAAGAACCAGCCAGTGCATTAACAGCTAGTGGTCTTTTACCACCTTCTGCAGATGTAATAGTTAGCAGCTGGCAGCTATAGGTGTCCTCTGCTCTCACGATGCTGTCTAGCTCTGATTAATTCAAGTTTTCTCCTCATACCTGAAACTATTTCAATATGAAGTATAAAAGTAATGGAGTTTATTTAACAGCAGCACCATAAAAACACTGGCTAGATGGTGGCCAAACAAGAACTCTGTCTTCAGGCAATCCTGAGTCTATAAACCTTTGGGGTTTTAAACACTCATGAAACTTTGTCTCATGTTTGCATTTGCAGGATTTTTTGTATTCAAAGTCCGCTTAAAATTATTTCCTGTTTCCTCAAGAGTTATTAGAAATAGCAGATTTGGTGGTTTCTCAATGTTGGTACTTGTGCATTGAGATCTATGCCAGGTACCCTCATGGTGTCTTTCTGATTTCTTTCCTTCAATGTGTTACCAGCGTCAGCTTGGAGTTTTCAACCAACCATGGTCGCTCGTGGTCGCTGCTCCACATGGAGTGTTTGCCTGAGATCTGTGCTGGGCCTCACCTGCCCCACAGCACCATCTACGCCTCTGAAAACTACAGCGGGTGAGAGTGTTCTCTGCAAAACTGAGATGCAAGACTAGAGAACTGAATTGTAGGTGGCAGAGGGAAGCAGCAAAGCATGCAACTCTGTGTCATCATTCATTTTTGACTAGCTGGGGACAGCGAGGAAGAAGTGTTCTGGGCTCCCTGGCTACCCAGTAATGAAACTTGAAATGTATGGGGCTGCTTGTGTGGTATAATAATAATTTTTTGATTATAAAGACAAATTACAAAAAATCCAATAATCCTCCTTTGGGACAGCATGTTGACAATAAGAAGAAAACTTGTACCTTGTCAAAGCCACAAGAGTTTTCTTCTTAGTCAGAAAAAACACTGCTCAAAGCTGTATTTACATCCCCAGACACTTTTACTCACGTGGAATCCTAGTACTGGGTTACAGTGAAGCACATCCTCTGTACTTCTGCAGATGGAGATGGTTGTTAGTGTCACTTTCTTGTATCAGCCCTTCTCAGCGTTAAGTCTCTTCTCTACCATTCTCCCTGAAAAATGAACTGTGGCATCTTGCTGCATAGCAGAAAGCCCTGTGTATCCCAACTTCCCTAAGACTTACAAAATAAACAGCATTGCTATGATCTGATGACACACAGCCCCTAGTCCCATCCAGTCTTCATAGGAACCATTACTCCTGGTGTGTGCAGGAAGTGTAGATGATACAGAATGATGGCCCAGACCAAATCCTCTGCACCACTATTCTCACCCCCTCAAGGGTTTCCACCAAACAGAGTTCAGTCCTGCTGAAGGCTCAGTATAGGAGATATTCAATGAGATGGAAAAGTCGCTACAGTAAAGGAGGTTATGGTCTTTGCCAACTTCATGCATTCCTACATGAATGGCTGGGTTTTATGAGATAATAACTAACTTTCATATATTGTATGAAAATATGGACTGTGTTCTTCTTTTTAATTTGTATTTTCTAAAGTTGCTATAAATTTGTGCTTCATTTGAGCAAATTTTAAAATTAATGCTTCTCACAAAGCTTCCAGAGTACGTAAACTCTGTATATCTGCAAAATATACAGTTGCTTAAAATAACTATCAGTGAAAAATGCTAGAGTTTGTGTTGTATGTATTTCAGGTGGAACCGAATAACTATTCCCCTTCCCAATGCTGCACTGACAAGTGACACCAGGATTCGATGGAGACAAACAGGACCAATCCTTGGAAATATGTGGGCAATTGATAATAGTTAGTATTCTTATCATCATGACACATCAGAAAAGTAAATTTTATATGCTGCTCTAAGTACACATATTTTCCACAATCACAAGTCAATGGATTTACAGTTTGTTAAATTCCTGTTCTGCTTAGCTGCATTTGGTAGCAGGTGCATTTTGAAGCTAGAGAGAGATTCTGCCATCAGAATAGACAATAGTCTCATAGAGTATCTTTCCTTTTCTTTTTTTTTTTTCTTTTAATTGAATGCTTTCCAGGAGAAAATATTGGTGAAGGGCTTAGTATAACATTTCTTCTGTCTGCTTAGTCCTAATTACATAAATAGATTCCACACTGGCTATTAAGGACATTTACTGCACCAGCCTAAGCAACAACTGCAGCATCTCGAACGTATTTTTGCTTCTGGACATGGAAGACCATCTTCAAGCAATGCTGCTACCAAAACACTGACAAACCTTTGCATTGTTTACAGCATCTTCAGGGGAAAGTACCATCTGTTTCAGGGAACTGTTCTCTTAGAAAATTATTTTTCACATACCTTTTCTATAAATGGATGTGAAGAACTCGGAGGAGTTTATATCTATATGACTTATTGCAGAGGATAACCAGGACCAGAATTAAAAAGAAATACTTTAAAGGACAGAAAAAATATTTAGGAACACGGGATAAAATGTATGAAATGCAGAAATAAGTATCATTGAAAGGGCTAACTAACAGTAACTGCAAATTTTTTTAGCTTTCTTGTTAGCCTTAAATGATTTGGAATGAAGTAAACTATATCCAGAGTTTGTTTGGTTAGAGGCCTGAAATACGTAAGTTAGAGATTCACAGTGATGTGCAATAGCCTGTGAAATTTTGTAGTGATTCCCAGTAAGGTTTGATATGGTGCCTAGGAATAGTAAATAGTTACTTTTGCAGAATTCTTAAAATAGATTGATGCCTAGTTTTGAAAAGAAAATCTTCTTGAAGCTGTTAAGGAAATGTCATAAAGGAAATTTTGTCACTAAAAATAATGAAAAGTGTTCTCTTAATCATAATGGGAAGCAGCATAATCTTGGCATTCTGGATATGGTATTAATCCTTCTCTTTAGGGATGTGATATACATCAAAAATAAAGTAAAATTAAGGGAAAAGGTAGGTATATAAACATAAGATGTCTGAGTATCTGCAAAGATGAGTTGCTGTCTAACAAAATGCAGACTCTAAGTGTTGGAGACACTCACGAGGGGTTCACAGAAAACACAGCAAGATAAAATCAGTCCAAAGATACAAATTCCTTACAATAGAACAAAACAAGATTTTGAAAATCATTTGACAATTCATTTACCTGCAAAACCTTTGCTTATGGAACAAAGTACAACTCCATGAAAGGATGCTGCATGCTCCTGTGTGCACCATCTCAAAAAAAGCTTTACCAACCATCCGCCTAGAAAGTGCCTGCTCTGAATCTGAGGTGCAGAACCATGATAGAGGAGTCAAGTCTTAAAGATATATTTCTGAGATTTTGAATGCCTCCTTTGTTAAACACTAGTGACACTGAAGCTTTACATTGTATTGTAGGGAAAAACTCATAAATATTGGCAAGCCACGCAAATTCTTGAAGAGAGGAAAATTTTCAAAGATTCAGCGCTCTGACTTCTAGCTTCACAACTGTTTCCTATGTGAATTAAGTTTTAAATGAAATCTGGAATCTGGCCATCTTTTAGAAATTCTGGAAAAATGCCAATTTCCGTAAAGTTTTTTCATTTTGAATGACATCATTACATCTTTAACCCTTCTACTTTTACCACCCCCTCAAAAAGACCTCAAAAGACACCAATAAATCAAACAGACAGAACAGAATTTTTGCACCCTGAGAAGTGAGAAAATCTAGAAATCACATGAAATCTGATGAGGACTTAGTTATAGGGAGTAGCTGACAAGGATTTAGAGTGTGTCTGCTGGGGAGAGCTGACACCCTGCTGTGATGGGCAACATTATAAAACTAGGAAAAGGAAAAAGTACTGCTTCTTATAGAATATTTCAAATTGGTGGCTATTTCTTCCCGATGTCAGGATGCAAGTGGATAACTCCAAGTAATAGGCATTCTTCAACAGAAAATATGACATTGTTCATGGTTAAAGCCTTTTAGCATATTGTATTGAAATGATATTGCCCACAACTTATGACTTTTCTTTATTGTAGTGCAAGAGATTATTCTCAGATTTGCTCATCTTTCCATCCTTCGTATTTTTCACAAAATATCAACACTGTTGATTAGAAATCATTGGAGGAAGACAAAGCAAAAGAGTAAAACAAGTCTGGTGTATTTTTGAGCACATAGGATGTGGAGTTTTGTTCCATTTAAAGGAATGAGTGAAAGAGTATGATAATTAATAGTTACTTAAGACACACCAGGGCAGGTTCTTATTCCCCTGAGTCCAGTGAAGAAAAGGATGTAGATTTCAATGACAGAAGCAGTGACACTTTTTTTTAAGTCTACCAGACTGCTACTGGAACGTACCAATACATAGATTGTATTGCATCTCCAAACTAAGATGAAAGGAATGTCAACGAAAAATGAAGAAAAAGGTCAATGCCTACCAAATTATTTGATCTCATTCACAGGCTTAGTAATTAAAACAGTACTAGTGTCTTGAGCCAGAGATAGACATGACACATTAAATAATAAATTATCCCTGACTATCCTTGACACTGTCAAATGCACTATATCCTTTCATAGACCTTTTCCAGGTAATGGGATTAAGATAAGTACAATAATTGTATGATCAGATCTGTATACTTTCTTGTATTCATCATATTCTGTTTATCACATAGCATAACCCTCCATTTAACTGATTTCTCTTCTCTGCAGTTTATATTGGTCCATCTTGCCTCAAATTCTGCTCAGGGCGAGGACAGTGTACCAGAAATGGTTGCAAGTAAGTGTTATAATTCAGTACTCATGTTCAATTTCTGTCACATAGTTCACTTGGTGGTGTGAAAGTTGAAGTGATTTTCATTTCAGTCCTTGCTCTTTTAGACGACTAAATATAAAACTAGCATAACCCTCAGAATTCATAAAGCTCACTGGAAAGCTAAAGATCAATCTTTCTAAACAGCAGCATGTTTAATACTTTTTTTTTATGATTTTCTTTAGTTATGGTGTCTAACTTCCAGTTCACCTTAAAATGTGCTACAGAGCACACTGAAATGTCAGTGATGCATACTTTATACTGGTTTTAGAGGTGATTCGTGACTTTATCACTCTTGTATTAAATGTTGGGCAAGAATTGCAATTTTAATAGTTCTAATATTCCATAACCTAATATACTTCAAGGACAGAAGATCAGCACTCTACTTTTTTTCTGATAGTCTGGCTTGTTAAAAGGGTTCCAGTCTAAAAAATAAAAAGGTACTTACTCAAAGGCAGTATGCACATTCTAAATATTGGTGTAACTGCATTTAGGTGTTAACAAGAGCATGACCCATGGGGCATTCTCTTCTGTAACTTAATTTCTTGTAATCACATCTAGTATGCTACAGATAAAAGCAAATTTGTCATTCTATGTATGAACAACTGTAATTATGTCAGCAGGGTTTTTGTTCCAAAAATTAATAAAAATATTTCTGTATTGTGTTATGTGTAGATTCATGGGGTGTTCGAAAATATGTATTTTTTTAAATTCGAAAAGTAAATACTAGCTAACAGAAATCATTGGCTATGCACTTTACCTAAGTAAAGTTCAAAGAGGTTCTTGGGCCTTTGATTTGAGAGGGACCTTGTGGGTATCCTCAGTCCATGAACAACTGCAGCCACCGTGTTGGTTGACAACCAGGCACAGCCAAAGATGGGTCACCAGCTGTGCTCTTCACCCTTCCTCACCCGCAGGTGCGACCCCGGCTTCTCAGGGCCAGCGTGTGAGACGGCGTCGCAGACCTTTCCCATGTTCATCTCCGAGAGCTTCACCAGCTCCCGCCTCTCCTCCTACCACAGCTTTTACTCCATCCGCGGGGCCGAGGTCAGCTTCGGCTGCGGAGTCCTGGCCAGCGGCAAGGCCCTGGTCTTCAACAAGGACGGGAGACGCCAGCTTATCACTTCCTTCCTGGACAGCTCCCAGTCCAGGTGAGAGGGAAGGAGGAGCAGTGTGAGGCAAAGAAATTGTGGAGCCCCTCCCCTTACAGCTACAGCCTTGTGTATTACTAAACCAGTTGTTTTAGCAGGGAAAAAAGCCTTTAAAAAACTCCTGGTTCCATGTTTTAGTGGTGATATCATAGCCTTGCCTCTTTCCCTCCTGCTTTGTGAACAACACAGTCCAAAACAGACTGGAGGGGAGTTATTGTACAGCTTGGATGGAAAATATGAAATGTTAATATCAAACCTGAGTGTCAAAGCCAAGTGCTAATTAATTATTTATAAGGTTGTGTTTATTTGACAGCTTGTGGCAACTGATTAGATCCATTCACTATCTCTCCCTCCCCTTCAGTGCCTAATAAATAATTAAATGCAGTTGTGATTGGCATTTTTTTAACTTTATGTGCCACATTGCATTACTTGACAATAAAAACAAATCACACACACAAAAGCCCATAACAGATACTTATCAAAATTTGCCTAGGTTAAGAAGATCTGAAAACAACCTGGTTAGGGGAAAAAAACAAAACAAAACAAACAAAAACAAACCAAAACAAAAAACCAACAAAATACCCACTCTGAAAATGATACCCTGCAAATATTTGTGTAATTCTGATGCAGGTTCCTGCAGTTCACACTACGCCTGGGCAGCAAGTCGGTGCTGAGCACCTGCAAAGCGCCCGACCAGCCTGGGGAAGGAGTGCTGCTGCACTACTCCTACGACAATGGGATCACCTGGAAACTGCTGGAACACTACTCTTATCTCAACTACCACGAGCCAAGGTACATGCACAAATGTTACAAAGAGTGTAATTTACATGCAGTTGTGCTGGTTGTGGTGGTCACTGCAATGCAGAGACTGAGTATGTGGTGCAAGAGGGAATGAAGAGTTTTTATTGCACACTGAAAGTTACCACCTTTCTTTAAAATTTTGCAACTGTTCTAGGCACTTCCCATTTTGTCATTCTATAAAAATGAGCACATGGGTTTAATGGCTTTCAGGTCTCAGGTGATACACCAGAACAAGCTGAGGCAGTGCGGAGTGAGGGATAGGAGTGTACTTGTGGGAAGTAGGGGCATGTCTCTTCCCATGGAAGCAGCCACTTGTAAAGAAAAATTAACATAAATTATTTGTAGCTTTGAAGCTATAGATACCCTCATTACACCATCCTCTGGGATTAGGAGTTTGCAGGCAGCACAGGACAGCTGAGACAGAATCTGATTGTGAGGATCTCTGCAGGATTGTGAGGATCTCTGAGGTCAACAGGGAAACTGTACCTGCTCCCACTCTGAAGGCAATTGCATGACTTCATGGCTGTGCCTCTGCCCTGGGCTGGGCTTGGTGCCCTGGGAGAACCTGCTGGTGACTACCTGGGACTCGCACAAAACAAAAAGAAATTGAACAAAGAGCTCATCTTATCTAGCAGTGCCTATGTTTGGTATCAGATTAGAGAGGAATGTCTCTCTTGTATTTAGAGGTGTTCCTTACTGTTACGTTTGTGACACCATCCACAAAATTTAGTAGAGCAATGAAAAATCAGACTTCTGATTTTGCGTTGCACAATGAGCACATCTGTAGCAAAAGCCCAGAACAGTCTGGTGTGGATCTATGCAAACTCACTCAAAGCTGGCAGCATCCTCCTTCACAGGGTGCTGCAGCAGAGCCAGTAAGTGCCAATTAAAGTACATGCTGTGCAAGGGGGCCCAGAAGAGGCAGAACTGACAGTGGCAGCACTGGATTCATTCCAGTGGGTCCATTTCCTGCCCAAGGGTAGCTTTGACCTGACTATTGCCCTATGTCTTCTTCTCTACTGAATTCAAGCAAAACATCTGATCAGCCCCAGGGATGGGACTGTAAATAGCCTGCAAGTCACTTTAAGTACACGTAACTTTCATTATTTATATTTATTGAGCTCAGATGAGCGCTTTTAAAAAAAAAATTAGATTTCCACATATTGTCAATGACTCAGTACAAAATTGCAATATACAAAGTGTGATTAAGAATGTCCTAATGGAAATAAAAACCCAAAACCCTTGCAGCATTAAAATGATTTCCTGGAAGCTATAAGAAATGCTCAAAAATCTGAGAGGAGGACTGTATCTGGTAGAAATATATTGTAGACTCTAATTTTTGAAGTTCTAAATGTTTCCAAAGGAAAGATGCTACAGACTGGAACACTTATAACTCTTCTTCAAAGTTTCCTTTGCCTGCCTTATATTATAGTCACATATGTATTTTATATGGCCCTGTTCCTAATTCTTAGATTCAAGATTACATCTGTAGGAGTTATATTTCCCTAAAGGTTTTTAATATATAGCACTATGAAATTTTTATAACAAAAAGGAAAATACATATCCTGCTGACTGATTTTAATGAAGTTAAAGATATAAATGTAATAAATTACATAGATGCCAGAGACTTTTTTTGCTTTTTGATGTCAGGTATGAAACACAATTCCTGTTGTTCTGACAAGGTACAGAGCAAAGTACAATATACACTAGTTAGAGAGATTTTGCCATGGGAGATTAGATAGACAGGCAGACAGATAGATAGATAGATAGATATTCAGTCCACTCTGGGTAGATAGAAAAATGACAGACATACAAACCTGAAGCTAATGCTGGCAATAATTATGAAGAAAGATTCACCTTCTCATATTATGTTGTCTGAAAAGATCAGCATTTTTAGTAACATGGATGGACTGGTGCAAAGTTTGGCAATCAGTCTGTATCCACGAATTTAATCAATCTTCAGTCATACAAAAAATAATTACACATTTAATGTTCTTCTGAAAAGGTGCATTTAATCTGCTAACATTTGACAGCTGCATTTTTCTTCTGAGCAGAGCAGCGGTGGTTTTCAATATTAGGTATGCGCATAGCTTGAAAGAATGAGATCAGAGCAAAGGTCTCCCAGCTGGTTTTTAAGAAATCTAATGGTGGCTGGTAATGTAAGTAGGAAGACTTTTCTTCTCTGCAGTGGGAAAGTCATTAGCAGGAATCCCCCTCCCTCTCCATCTATCTTCAGCAAATTAAATCCAGATAGGAGAAGTTGTTACAACTGGAGGTGTAGTCAGGTTCTGCATACTAACATATGTGCCATACACGGTGGTTTACACCTGCATTTTTAAATTGTGTTAGCTTACTCCCCTGGGATGGGGAATTTATTTTAACATGTGTTAAATATTTTAACGTCTGATATATATCAGTGGTGTATGTCATGATTTAGGATTTTCTGTATATTACTGTCAGTGAGAATTAGTGTCCACGTGGGCAAGTTTATGAGAGGTGAGAGTGAAAGGGAAGATACAAGCATCAGAGGCAGCCACCAGCAGAGAAATATGCCCTGGATTATGGCAGAGCATTAGCTCACACAAGTGCCAGGTGCTTCACAGTGCCCGCTGGATACAGCGCTCCTCCCAGCCAGGGTGCCAGGGCTCCTCAGGTTCATGCCCCTGAAGCATGGCAGAAAAACATGGTTCCTTTTAGCATCAGTACAAATTTCTTATCATTTTTGCCTTAAAAAAATTAACCCAAAAGGTTATAGAGTTGCTTCTTATGAGGGAATCCTTGGTAGAAAAGAAGCCCTTGTGGTTTAGTCTTGTGCCAGAGGGCAGTGGGGCTTGGTCTTTCTCTTAGAAGGGTACAAAGTCATTTAAACATGTTTATTTGAGTGTAAAGGAAATGCATCCGCCATACATACATTGTGTGCTGTGCTGGTCCCATGCTGTAGGGACATGGCTGTGTCACCTCTGGCTGTCCATCCACACTTCTTTCTCCTGTCTACAGATGGCAGAAAGCAGCTCCTAGAAATGCCTGGCAGGACTTTTTGAGTGCTTCCCACCTGTTTAGCCGAGCTATTTGATTTTTTTCTGGTTAATGGATTAATGTATTCTTCTTTAAAATGAATGTGACACTAAACAACAGTATTATAAATCCATTCTTTACAAGGATGTTCTAGCAAGTCATCTTTAAGTGTGGCTTTTGCACTAAGAGCACCACAGGCACAAGACCCTTTCATATGCAGAGAACAAAACATTACAACAGGAAGCTTAGAAAGCCTTAAATCTGAAAAAAATTTGATGCTAGAGCATAAAAAGATGCTTCCAGTTTACCCGATTTATCATTTTATCACATTTCCTCTAAGAGAGAAAGAAAAATGATGAGCTACATGATGAGCTTGCTGAAAACCCTTTTGCCAGCAAGTAATTGTACCCCATTGGAGACAAATGTCCCTGTTGCCAGCCTGTCTCACAGTTGACATGGCTGTGTGGGGTACCATGGTCTTAGTGATTTATGGAGCTTTCAAGGAGATGTCATTGCTGTGGCAATTAAGCATACTCCCTGCTGCAGTGTATGAAAATTGCTCCTGGAAATTAGATAATACTCTTAATTTTCTTTGCAGTTTGTCAATTCTAGGTGTGTTGACATAGCTGCCATGACAAATCAGGTGACCTTGCATACCAGAAGCACCTGGGACTCACCTCCAGTTGCGTCTCTATGCAGCTACAAAAAAAGAAGTGCCATAAAAGACTGCACATAACCACACTGTCTGACAAGATGAATCTTTTCTGTTTGATTGTGGCAATTTACAGGGGTGGGTTCTTCTAGGACAAGAGCGCCATTAGAATGATGTCAATGCTGTGCAGGAGCTAGTGTAGATGTTTACAAGACGCATATCTTCAGATCAGGGTAAAACCCACTGAGTCTGACAGAGTGGAACTGGAATTCCTAAATACTTATCAGCTGATCATTCCTTTGCTAATTTACACCTTTAAATTTACTGAGAGCCCCACAGTGGAAGCAAAATTTACAAATTTGGTAGAAACTCTTTCTGGTTGCTTTTGCATGTGACTGGTTTTCAGTAAATGAGCTGATTACCCGGAGAACTAACAATTCCCCTGACCCTGTCACTCGTACCAGCTACACCAGCAGATGTTACAGTATTTGTGGGCTGAATTTACTCCATGATTTTTAGAGTCAATAAAGAAAAATTACTCTAAAATACATCCCCATGGAATTACTACAAACAGCAAAAACTGGCAATAATAACTGTTTTGTTTTCCAGAATAATTTCAGTGGAGCTGCCTGAAGATGCGAGGCAGATAGGCATTCAGTTCAGATGGTGGCAGCCATATCACTCTTCACAAGGAGAAGATGTGTGGGCAATCGATGAAATCATCATGACCTCTGTGCTTTTCAACAGCATCAGTCTGGACTTCACCAACCTAGTTGAAGTCACACAGTCTCTGGGATTCTACCTGGGAAATGTTCAGCCCTACTGTGGGCATGACTGGACTCTCTGGTGAGAAACATGTATTCTTTTCTGTTCTACTTCTGTTTTCCTTGTTTATTCATCCTGCTAAGCATCAAGTGACTGCTGCAAATGCATCTTTCTGGCAGCTATTCAGAGTAATTGTGTCTTATCCTCACGTTATGGACAAGAATACAGTCACTAATCTTATTGCAATTAGCAGTAAGTTTTTCACCTCGTTGCATAGACTTCAGTTTGATGAGAGCATAGAATGTAGCATTTTTTTTCCATGAAATATTGAAAGAATATCCTAATAGAAAAAATCAGAAATTTTTTATCATCTTCACTTAAAATCCAGGCAGGGTAATATGGATATGCAGGTAATTAAATAATGCCTTAAGTAGAGACTCTGAACATTTTGTAAGTGGTGTTCAGACTAGTGTACATAGCCATTATATTGTAATCCAGAAAGGAAAGGCAGCAGAATACGGGCAGAATGACATAAACCATTTGTAGTTGTTTTGTCTGGTATTTTATACACTTAGTCATTTACCCTGTGATCAGCATTATGACATATTGCAATTACACCTCATATGTGCTGCGTATTTAGAAACAAAAGCAAGAAAACATCACATGCCTCAAAGAAAATAAAGGCAAGAGAAAGGGGAAAAAAAGGAAAAAAAATTGTTAGGATTGCATAAAAATAAGCTTTTTTACTATAATATTAACATGCTTCACAAAAAAAGATTCTGGAGCACTTGAGTGCAGTATTTGGAATTAATACAAGGGAAGCTCAATTTAATCTGTGTGTTTTGATTAAAACCAAATAACAGTTTCATGCTAGTCTGATCAACCTATAAACCCAGCATAGTTTTAATTGGCATAGATATATTTCTTTGGAGAAAGTACAATCACAGTAATTATAGAAAACCTGAAGAAAATAAAATAATTTTTGCGTCCCCATGGACGCTCAGGGAAACACTGTTGGAATTTTATTAACAAGTATCTCTGAGCAATCTGATTTGACTTTCTGATCATCTGTCAAACTAAAAGGAGTTGACTTAGCAGTAGGAACAGCACCGAATGTGTCCTAGTACTGATAATGAGGCACTAGAAGCACCATTAACCACTTTAATAAGGACAAGGAAGGTACTCGCTGCTCATCAAAATGAAACAACATGTTAGGGCTCAAACTGTTTGTATCTCCCTCATCAAAGAGTTGGAATGAAAGCCCTTTAATGATATTGTTTTCCCTCTGTACTTTTAAGACCAGTTTATCATGGGGAGGAGGGCAGATAATTTAGGATAGCGGAGGTTCCTCTATTTTCCTCCCATGACTCTAAATCAGAATCAAAATAATAAACACTAAGCTAAATTCTCCATCCCATATGGAGATGGACTAGGATTTGTAGTGCTCATTCATAGTAGAAACATGCATCAAATAAAGAATCAAAGCCTTCCTCACTTTTTATGTCTAAGTATTTTTCATTATCACTGGAAAACATGAACTCTATCCTTCACTGACCTTGCTTCTCTCAAGGGAAATTTTTAAACTTACAGAAAGTCTGTACAAATGGTTGCTAGTTAAATTAATTATTGTTAGGTTTTCCCAGCTGTGAGTCCATTTGGTTCTCATTTTCTAACTCATGAGTTTCTAACTCACAATCAGATCTTGCAGTAGCACTGACACCATCCTCTTGAGAACAGTCTGACAACAGCTTTTTCATTAGTATAAGTATGGGAAATATGCCATCAATCATTTTACAGGGTGTCATCCCCAGGCCCATTTTCACAGAATTGCTTTTAATTGTCTGTTAGGTCTCCATTTCTGGTTTAAAACCTGTAAACTTGAAACAATTATCCTTAAAATTGGAAAAAACTGAGGAGGGAGATTTTAATTTTTTTTTAAGAGACGATCTGTTCTTTTCCATGTCTGGCTTCATTAAAAAAAAAGTTTGTTGATAAACATATGTTTTGATCAAAGGTGATTTTTGAGTACTTTTCATGGTCTATGTCTGAACAGTCATTTTATTTGATTGTCATCATCAACATTTGGTTTCAGAATGGATCTTAAACTTTATTACATCAAAGGTATTGGTTGTACTGAAAGGACTCTAGAACACTTTTAAAATGAAGTGTTTGATGATGTACATTAATTTGTCATTTCTCCAAAATGCTCATATTCAGGCAAAGTTTTGAACCAAATGCTTCTGGAGTATTACAGGCTATATACAGCCACATGCTGAAATTCATTTAAATATTGATAAGGATATATACACTTCATATCTATATATATATTCATCTGGACACAAAATAGCTTTATATAAATAAACTGTCTTCAGTCAGATTACAGCATTATGATTTAACTCAGTGTAGCAAACGATAGCGTGTCCCACTGTCCCTGGAGAAGCCTGGGGGAAGACTGTAAACCTGCCTTGTCATGAACTATCTTTATGGAGTAATGTCATACAGTGGTCCTACATCATCTTGGTGGTTTACCAGTGTCTTAAATATTTTGTTGTTTAGAGTAATTGTTATTCTGTAACATGCAGAAAGTTTCTTTCAGGTAATCAACTTAATTATATTAATGATGTTAATACATTCAGGAATTATTTAGCAAAGTAGGTGTGAGGTGATGTAAAAAGGCACAAACATCCCCTGCCTTTGATGGAAGCAAAGCTGCGTCTGGCACGGGCATTGGGCCATTGTGTCAATATTTTCAGTCAATGCAACTTTACAGAACAAGCTGCATCCATGTGGCTTTTCAGTATTCCTAAAAGTATCAGGCTTGAAAATACGGTAACTCTGGGGATCTCAGAGCAGTTTGGAGCAGTGCAGGTTGGCTGACATTGACTGTGATACCATTCCCAGAAGTACCAATTAGTTGGCAGTGCTTGGAGGGAGAGTGATTGTTCTGAGGGCACCCATGGGTATTGTGTTCCTGTGCCTCTGCAGGTCTAATTATATATGTGCCAGAAACCCACTCACAGCAACATATTTATACAAAAGTGAAGCCTCTGCATTCTCATTTCTGAAGATTTTTTAGTTAATTATTTTCACGCCAGGGACATTACTTCATCTTTTACAAAATCCGGAAAGGTATTCCAGCTGTGTGCCTCCCAGAACAAAGAAAACATTTGGTATTCCAGCAAAAGACCATACCCTTAACCACATACATGAGAGATCTGGAGAGCAAAGTGGCAAGTAAGGTAGAGCCCACACCTTTAATGCTACTTGTGTTTAGCTGGAGGCAAAATGTGATGATAAAGGACTTTGTGTACCTGTAATGTGATTTCCTCCCCTTTAAAGAGCATCATATACTGTCTGCATCTCAACACTATCTTCCTTGATCACATTTCTTTAATATGCATTTTGAAGAGCTGGTTTGACTTTTTAACTTACTTAATATACTTACTTAATATACTGTGTACAATATCCAGTGGCTAAATTATTAAATTAAAATTAATAGCAAATATAAAATATTGTAATCATGACCTGAATGCTATCAGAAAGAAAATATTAGGGTTTAAGACTTTTTTTTCTCATTTTACTCTAGTAGTAATTAGTAAAGGGAATTTTTTTGAAGGCAAGGGCAAAATGTAACATCTATTTCTTCACAGCTATTTTGACTACAAGTCCTTCACTTGTCTTCTATTACTTTGGGAAGACAGCTTCTGGGCAGATGTTTCATCAAACTGTTGAGTTTCAACTCCTTTATTCTGTTCAGATAAGCTTTAGGTAACTGTGATGTGCTGTGCCCAGGTTTTTGTGTGCAGTGCCAAATCCTCTTCCAAAGCAGTGCTACACATAACTTCCAGCCAATTACACTGCACATGTTTGATGGATACCTGAAGAGCCTGGTTGTACTGGCACAGATTTCCCAGCAGGGCTTCAGCCCATGTCAGATCAAATCAGCTTTAGCTTTTAAATTAGTGGATTTTTGTCATTTTGTAAAGGAGAAGATAAAGTTTAGAAGAAAAATAAATTCAAGCATTATCCAGACAAGTTCTTGTGAGATGCACTCAGGTCTAACCACGAAGCCACAAACTGTAGGTTGCCAGCTGGACTGCTGATGAGTATATGTTATATCCTCTTCTCAACTTAAAATTATCCTTCCTATTGAGAAGAAAAACACTGACAACACCGACTGAGAAGAGCAAACAGTTCAGATCCAGTTTTCCAAGATGACTTACTGCCTTCCAGTCCAGTTGTCTGTGGCAGTGCTCTTGTGCCCTCGGAGTGAAGGGAGTGTCCATCCACAGTTGCTTTGGGCTGCTGATCAACAAAATCTGGGTAGTTTCATATAATGTCATGAGCTGGATCATCCTTTAGGAAATCAAGTCACAAAAAGTAAAGTCAGAGAGTAGAAAGCAGCCTGGATTTTAACTTATGCCAAGTAACAGAAATTTGATGATGGCAAAACTAATGTCAGCTTTCAGTAATTTCTTCTAAAGCTTTAAAGCAGGATGCTGACTTTTATGGCTTAAGTGCTCTCTCTGGAAAGGACTCTATAGAAAACAATATAGGTCAGTGAATTAACTAAGAGTCCTAAGTGACACTGACTTGTATTCCTAGTCCTCACACTCGCTTTGTTGTGGCCTTGAGTTTTACAGGCATAGAGGCTAATATGTTCTACTGTATTGTATTTAAAGATTATGATTTCTTATTTAAGATGATAAACTGTAGCTTACTCAGTCATAAGAGCAGCCTTGAACTAGATTATTCTCTTCATCACCACTGTACTAAATGTAGCTTTTCTTTTTTTCCATGATGATTTGCAGTGATTTTGTTTAAAAAGAGCCAATCCCTATTCTAAATTGTTCACGTTTAAGAATAGTCTTAGAAAATATTGAAGCTGAAAGGGCTACAGTACTTCTGAAGACACTAAGTAAACATCTCAAACTAAGGAAAGGGAGGCAATTTTCATTCTATGTGAACTTTCATTAAAATACTCTGTTTTGAAGGCTAGTGAGCAGGATTCAAAGTTAAAGTTGTTATTACTTCCTCTTTATGCCTCTGTTGCATTTAAGGTTTTGAATTTGGTTGTTTCATTTTTCTTTTGAATAGAAGAAAAACCTGCATTTGAAGTGAAATAACCTTGGAATTTCAGACTATAAATTGTGTTACTATATATGTGATAACTGGGTGCCTTGCAACATATACATGCATATATGCATATATGCATATATATGTATATATACACATATATATGTGTTCCAAACATTGCTATTGTTCTCCAATCCACTGGAAAATATAACTCTTAAATCAGTACATCCTACAGAAAAGAAGCTGAGAATAGAAGATTAATTCTGAAACACAGTCAAGAGTCAGTGAATGCATTGTATATAGGATCACTTGAAAATCAATGAAATTAACAGTCTTTGTAATAAGAGTATTTTAAACTAGGATCTTAACTGCCCAGGATTAGAATGAAATTACAGCTCTGACTGTCTTGACCTTAGGCAATGGACACTCCAGAGGAATGAACTTATGTTGTTTTTTCCTTATGTTGCCCTTTGCTAGATCCTAACTTGATCCTTAATACAAAGAGCATATAGTAAGAACTAACAGAATAATTCAGTGTTTCACATTCTGGGATATATCAAGGCCTTCCTGATCATTAAGTACCAGGAGAAAGATTCTTCTATGCATGGTCTCATCCCACATGCCAAGCTACAGAAGAAACATCACTGTATTTAAACCAGAACCATTCATAATGTTCTTTTCTGAATTATTTTGGGGATCGATCCTGATTCTTTCCTTACATCTCTCAGTTTTACAGGAGATTCAAAGCTAGCCTCTAGCATGCGCTACGTGGAGACCCAGTCTATGCAGATTGGAGCTTCGTATATGATACAGTTCAACTTGGTGATGGGCTGCAGTCAGGCCTTTACTCCTCACATGGACAACCAGGTGAAACTGGAGTACTCCACCAACCACGGCCTCACATGGCATCTTGTTCAGGAGGTGAGGCTGGCAGTGAGGACTTTTGTCTTCCATAAACTCTGCTTTATACAAAGATTGTCTGAAATACACTTTTGGCATTAAAGAAAGAAAGATGTTGTCCTTTTTCACCTTTCAATAAAGAAATGCTTAGTTGTAATCAGTCAAAATTACTAATAGAGGTATTTAGAATGTTCCTCATAATATTTGGAAGAAAGGTATCTGAAAGCCTGAAATACAAAATTGTGACAGGAATGGACCAAGGCTGAGAAAAAAATTGGGCCACATTTAGAGCTACAGGGTAATGGCTGAGATCTTTCCTGTGCTGTTGCTTTGTTTTTCTAAGCAAAATGCATGTACTGTTTCCTGGAATTTAAATGGATAGAAATTCTTTCTGCCCTTGTGCGCAGCCATTTCGTAAATGGAAAGCACATTCCTTCAGGGGATTGTAATGTAGAGCCTTTCATCCCCCATCCCTGGTTCAAACACAGTCCAGGACCATAATGACCGGCTGTTTCCCCCACTCTGCTCCAAGTGCAAATAGCAGCGTTGGCTGCTCTTCCCCCGGGTGGCTCGGTGCTGTCTCAGCACAAGTGTGAGCAGTGCATTTGGCCACAGTTCGTGCTCTTGTTTTCCCTCTTAGATCAAAAGCTGGACTTTCCCTGGCCTCAGGGTCAACTAACCGAGGTCCTTTGGCTGCCTGTAAGCAGGTTCAGAGGGTGTCAGGGAACTTGTCCTACTGCCTTTTCACTGCCTGCTCTGCAGGCTCACTGAAGGATTTGTATGTCAGGTTCCACACCTTCTATGAGCAGTTAAACTTTGCCTGGTTACCCTTTGCCGTGTTGTGTTTTGCCACGTTTAATTTGGTGGGCAGAATAGAGAAATGGCAATAAATGAATTTTTAAACTTTGCAAATCCAAGTAAAGATTTCTTACCTTAAACAAAATCCAGAGGAAAGCTATAAATCATGTATTTCAAACACTGTTCATGTCTTTTATACCTAGCAGGCATCATCACAGTGGCCAAGAAAAGTTCCTAGCGGTAGGTGTTTGGGGTTTGTGCTTGCCATCAGTGGAAGATCAATTGCCTTCAGATTTAAGTGCTCCTTTCCTTGCTCAGTAGAGCTGAGTTCAGAGAGAACATGCAGCCAAATTGTTTTTCTCACACCACCCATGTTGCTGTGATAAAAGAGTATTTGTAGTATATTTCAAGGACATAATCTGGCAAATAAACAAAACACTAATTAATTGAAATGTTTGAAAATTTTGTTTGCTTTGCAAGCACTGATCAGATCCTGTTTTCTAAGATCATTTAGGGGAGATGAATCAATAAAAAAATGTTTGAAAATTGCTGGAAAGGAAACTAAGCCTTTAGAAAATCTACTGAAAAAAAACCCCAACAAAATAAGGTCTCATATCTTGGTTTAATACTCTAAGACATTTGAGCAATAAATTTCTCTGTAAAATAATATATTCTGCCTTTCTTCATATTTAATACATAACTATTACTGTATAATTTAACTACATAAATATTCTTAATTGCCATAACTTCTGTAGAGAGTCACTGCTTTATTATTAGTTTCAGAGCAGTCAAAGTAGGCTGCTTGCATAAGTAGGTGTCTGTTCTCTTGCCTGATACCCTTCGTGGGGGAGAGTGCAGCAGTGACCAGCAAAATACTCTTGGGCATGTGGGGATGGTCAGGAGAACTGTGCTGTGGCAGGAAGGGGCAGAAGGGACTCTCTGAACTGGTAGCTAGAAGAAGATCATGCAGGTTGGTAGTAACTTCCAAGCACTTTTTTAATACCTCATAGCACAAATTTTTGGGTGCTGTTCTGGCAAAATATAAATAAATTAATGGAATATTGCAAAAAATGAAGTAACATGGGAAGGGCGGCAGTGCTAGAAAACAGGTAAGAAGCTGGGATAATGGACTTCATTTATATTTAATATTTTAAAAATGGGACAATGATCATATCTTCTGAATTAAAAAAAAGAAAATAAAAATTGGGGAATAGACCTCAACAGGAATCTGAGTTAAATGCAGAAATAGTCCGAGAAGCAGGAAGGGGGAATTTGCACCACTTGCTGTAGGTGTCAAGGCTAACACAGCTGCAGAGCTTGGGAAGGGCCTGTGGACACAACTTCAGTAGGCTGAGGCTGGGGGCTCTGACGTGGCTCTCGCTGTTCCTGCTGCTGCTCCCCACTGCAGATGGAGGGTGTGGGGCCAGCCAGCAGGCCCAGGAAAAGCCTCACAAGAAGGTCTCTAAAATGACCTGTGTAAGTCCGGAGGTCCCTTTCACAGAGTTACTTCATAGTGGTCTTGTAGCCTTTCTTCATAGTCCATGATGGATGCTGGGGTGAAAATAGTAAAACACAAAGAGATAGACATTCCTCGTGGAGGAAAGCAAAACATTGCCAGCCACTAATGCTAAACTCTTTAAATAGATTCATATGGCTTTCTTCCACCCTCAATTTTACTACTAGTTTTCTGAGAAATTTCTCCGCATCATGTCAGGATTTTTCTCTTCTGGGTCTTTCACTCCAACATCTGGACCCAGACAAGCTCCTGGTTCTGTGAATGCTTGACCTTTGTTTCTGTTCCAATTTTTTCCTCAGCATTAAATATGGTTTTGAAATGTTTTATTTTAAGGAATGTCTTCCCAGTATGCCAAGCTGTCAGGAGTTTACATCAGCAAGTATTTACCACTCCAGCGAATTTACTCAGTGGAGGAGAATCACTGTTCTTTTACCACAGAAGACTTGGTAAGCAGTTATTTCCTCTCTTTAAGTTTTTTGGGGGGGTGCAGATAATTCATCTACTTTTAAATTGCTATGACAAAGATCAAGTCTCTGCAGGTCATACTCAAGCCAATAGGTGGGGTGCCAGGGCTGACCCAGTCACAGGTATTTCCTATAAAATGCATTCCTTACATAATTAGAGAGTGAAATGTTGGTGAAGTCAACAGAAACTATTGTTTAGGATTGTTTTTAATACATACTCTGGCTCTCCTAATAAAGTTCAGACTTTTCAAAAATAGTAGTGCTTGTCTATAAATGCCCTATTGGAGGAAGGCTTTATTTGGATTGTTAATTTTTATTTTGCACATTCCTTATTGTTTACATCTTCAGACCAAAGCCTTGTATAAACAATAACTAATGATTCATTTCTGGGAATTTTTTAACTCTGGATTCTTTTTATAGCATGTCTTAAAAAGTAACATTCTCTTCCGCAAAAAAAGAGAAATAAAAATTTTCAGAAAGTCTATTCATCTTGTTGTAATCAAACTTGGTTTGCCTGCCCTAAAACTTTTATTTATTAACTAAATAGTTTCTTTCATTGTTTATTTTTAAATTTTTATGATAGCATACAAGTAAAAATTTGTCATAAATCTCAATAATCTTCAGGTCATCCTTCATTTGAGAATTTAATTATTGCAATTAGGGTTACATTTTAATTATGTTTGACCTGAACCCATCACAGCAGTTGCAATGAGAGCTTGCTCAAATTAAGTTATCATTGTATTTCCCCATCCTTCATCATTATTTTTTTGCACTCTGCATGGCCTCAGCACAGCCTATTTCCATCAATCACACCACAACGATACCTTCTTTCAACACACTGGCCCTTTTTACTGTACAGCCAATATTCAGAATTCCTATTTCTAGGCAAAACATCAAAGGCAAATATAGAATCCTTAGAACATATCATATCAGATAATACCAAATGATGCAAGTAAGTCTACAAATAAGTGCTTTGTAGTTAGATTATAATGTACTAAATCTTACATGCCATTATGTGCCACCATCTGCAAAGTCTGTGGTTCACATAGGCACTTAGCAGTTTAAAAAGTGTCTGCAATTTTTCAGGTTACACTCTAAAGTAGGCTGTTATTCCTAAGTTCATTTATAAAATATATACTGTACTCAAAGATGTTATACACTGTGCATTTGATGATGATACCAATATTGTGGGCCTCTTTTTCTTTAGGATTAACTAATTCTTCTCAGAATATGAGGTGACGGAAGCAAATAATTCCATTTTAATTTAGGAGACTGCAGGGAGAAATTATGATGAAGTAATAGCTGTATTCCTGTTCTGTGCTGTGCACAAATCATAAATATTTCACACTCTGTCTTGTATCTGAAGGGATTCCCGTCTGTTAGCAGAGCTTTGTTTGTAATTAAAGTACAAATTACCACTGAACATTTCTTTGCTCTTCATAGAATACATTTTCTGTGTGGTGTTGTACTATGAAGTTATCGGGGTGAAGAGGAAGGGTGGCTGCATGTTCCCCACCAAACACAATCGAGCACACCACATGCATCTCTCTCTCACCACTTTCTAACCTTCCTTTCCACTGGCAAGGAGCAGGCTAAGGGCTCGGCAGTTCCTTTGGGTTGAAATTGCGAGGGGATTTTTCACACCTGTTTTAGAGCACACTTGTGAGCAGAGGGTAAGTTTCTGTCTTCCCAAACCCTGGGCATTATTGGTGACAATTTGATGTGCAGCTCTCTGCTGCCAGCCCAGGCACACAGAGGGCGTTGTTCCAGGGGGCTGGTAGTGAATATGCTCCTCAGGGCTCCTCTTTGGGGTGCCCTCCCTCCTTCTCCTATCCCTTCCCCACCTGCATCCGCTGCAACAACCACCCAGAGGCAAAACCTTAGTAATGGCCAGGAAGAGCAGTGCCGAGGGGGAGAGCCAGGCCTTCTGCCTTCCCAGAACTGGGGTGAGGTGGAGAGATCTCTGGACCTTCCTTCTGTTTCAACCGCACAAGACAAAGGCTGCCAAATACTCAGCCTGCCGTGTGCTTACTGCACAGGGAAACAAACCACCTAAACGAGGGCTTGGGAATGTCTCATCAGCCTTGTTCTGGCCCTTGGTAGCCTTGGCATGCCCTCACACCCCTGCGCAGCCCTGCTGTGGCTGCTGGAGCTTTTATCCCTGGATGCACAGCTCTTAGCTCAGCGTTTGCACCTTGGGCGTGTGGGCAGTGTCAGGCTGTGGCACTGTGCTCATGCAGCTGGAAAATTGTTCATAACAGCACCTATTTCTCTTGTAAAACTTTCTGGGTGTGCTGGTATTTCTACACATCTGTAGATGTTCCACTTCTAGCAAGCATGCATTTACAAGGTCCCTGTGTTATGTGAGATTTGGGATGCTAGAAAATCTGCTGCAAGAATGAGACCTTGTATTGAAGAAATGAAATGTAAGCACCTGCTCGCTGAAATTGTATTGTACTTGAACTGAACAGTTCTAACACTGATGAAAATTAATTTCAGTTTTATGCTAGGCATTTACATATGAACAGGCTTTAATGAGATACAAGCAGCTGTCAGTTGCTGACTTCATAAACAAATCAACACCTAATGACTGAATGAGAGCTTCAGGATAATTGGGTAAATGTAATTATGGTAACTCAGAAGGTAGCAAATATAATTTTATCAGCCACAAATTTGCATTAGATCATTAAGGCTTTTAATATCAGGAGGGAAGGCAATGATTTTATTTTAACTCACATATCTGAAAAATTTTATAACAGAACATCATTTTACTTGCAGTACTTCTGGGACATGATTTCCTTGTGCTTCTGTAAAATGTCACACAACAACAATGACTTTTATTTGACATCAACCTGACTTAGATATAATGTCATTAGATAGCCAGATTGCCTTCCAGTAGCCTTAAAAAAAAAAAAAAAAAGGAAACTATGAGGAACTAGGGAAGTTTATTTTGCTTGTAAGAAATGCTTTCATAGTTCCTCAGTGCTGCACTTCCCATTTCAATAGGTTTCCACATGGTGACTGTCCAGAAAACCAGTGTTTTATCACTGAGAATGCAGCTGACGCTCATCTCCTTATTCTCTTTTCTTAATTAACATGGCTTTTTAAAATGGTTGATTACCATTTTTAACAGCATAATCCTCTTAAGCTGTTGTTACCTTGAGGTGCAGAGCAGCCTTGGAAAGCTTTCAAAAACAGTGAGCAGGACTGGCCTTTCAGCAGCATTGCTTTTGTAATTGTCAATTCAGCCATTATCCCTCACTCAGGGAGGAATCTGAATCCATAGAGTTTTCCCTGCCCACAGCCGTGTGCTGGTGGCATCGCTTCCCGTAGGACCCCTGGAAGCAGGCTGGGTGGGAAGGCGAGGGCAGCCCCTTGTCCCTTGCACCTTGGGGCCACAGGGTTCCCGTGGTGGCAAAGCTGTCCCCAGGGGAGAGCTGTCTGTCTGCAGATAAAAATAACTCCTCCGTGCTGGGATGTGGCTCCCTGGGGACTGTCTCCAGCCTCCAGCCGCTGCACACACCTCCATTTAGGCCACATGTTCATCTCCAGGCTGTAATGAACCTCCTCCCTTCCTCCCCTCCCCTCAAATGAGATAAACAAACCTCCTGGAATGACTGCATTCGTCTGAGAGAACTTCTAGGTAACAAGTGGAGCTGAGTGCACCCTTAGCTTGACGTGCAGCCAACATCTGGAACCCAAGGAGGCAGATGGAACTCTGCACCTGGCAGGGTGGCAGTCCCCTGCAGAAGGAATGGGATGATGAGACTCTCCAGGGAAACATTTTGGTCAGGTGAAACCCACATGAGCCCCAGCAAGGGCCGTCAGCCCTGGTGTCAACTCCATGCCTGGCCATGCACGCCCAGCCCTGGGAACAGCCTCAAAGAGGAGCTGCACAGGGATCTTCTCAGCTGGGGCTCCAGGTGTTGTGCTCCCCTGGGCACAGGTGTTCTCTGTCACTGCACAGGGCTTGGCTCTCCCCGCTGTTTGTGTAGGTCATTGTGAGCCTTGTGCCCCAGAACCAGCCCTGATGCACCTGCACAGCCACCCCTCAGGGTCACTTGCACCTGTCAGCAGCCAGTGAGCGGCCAAGGCAACGCCATCAGTGCCACACCAAGCTCTTTTTAGGGGGCACCACCACTTGTTGGGCACCATGAGACTTCCATGGCACGGTGAAATAGCCTCTGTATCACTGTAAATCTCCCACAGTTTGCTGTAAATACCCCTGGGCTGCAGGGTCTCACACCCCACCTCTACCCCTACTCTGTCCCTGATGAAAAATAGATGCCTGAATACAATGCTCTCCCTCCTGTTACCTGGGAAAATAACATGACACAATCTTACTGTGCTAGGAGTTCACAGGGGGTGTGTTTGCCTGCTCTAACACCATTCTTTGGTTTCAGTATGGTTATTTTCCTCAGCACACATTAGAGTTAACACCAGTCATTACTGTTCTTTCCAGAGCCTACAGCCTCTGTCAGGGTTCTCTGTGGTGCCATTGATGTAAACATGAACCTCAGCACCAAAGTGATGTGCTGACTTCAGAGCACTCCAGAAATAAACAGTAAATAATTGCAGTCAATATTGACTGCCCATTGTGCCTACACAAGCTTAGGGAGTCCTTCGTGTGCTGATTACTGGCACTGTACACTTTTAATGGATAATTCATAGCTCTTGTAATGTAACCCATCAATACATTATATCCTGAGGGAGTATTTAATCAGCAGATTTGCCACTGCAGATTAACTCCGAATGCTGTAAAAATGCTTACAGTATTTGCAATATCAAACAGATACTTAAAGCAGGCAACAAGGGTCATTTCAATTAAAAATCAAGCCCTTGGGCAGCTTCACTTGTTTTTTAAAGAAATTCAAAACTGGTATTTTAAAAATTTATCCGCACATGTACCAAACTTCTCATATGTGCCAGAGTGGCTAATTGCTCTGCCACTCTGTCCACTTCAGCTGCACAGGCCTGCTCTATTTGTTTTTTCACTTCCATACGTGTGAGCAGGTGGCTCAGCCACCTTTACAGTATTCATTTTAATAAGTCTTATTCTGCATAAATTATTGGGCGTGGGGAAAGGGCTTTGTATCTTGAAGTAGAGTAACAGCAGTATATCCTGTGCCATCATAAAGTAACCATATGGCTCAGAAACAAGCTAGAAAGAAGCTTGTAATAGGAATTGCCTGCTTCTCATCCTCAGCTCCTCCAACCAGCTCTTGGCCAGACAAAGGCCTGTCCCGTTTTAAATTTGGATTTTTAATTCTCCTCAGTCAACCTTGCTTTCCCTGTCCTAACCCTCCACAATAATGCAATTCAGCCTCAGTGCCCACATTGCCCCACCATCCCTTTGTACCCAGACCCATCATGCAGCCAGCACAGCCCCTTTTGCTCCATCGTGATGAACAATTTCCCATCTTTGTTTCACTTCACACACATTGTATTTTTCTTAATCTTGTTCTGACATGAGCAGAGTGGAGAGTCTCTGAGTCCCCCATCTGGGAGTGGCCACCAGCCAATGTCTGTAACCTGTTGGATGTGCACAGTTTGGCAGGGCAGCTTGAAAATGCTTGATGATGACAAAAATTGCTTTTCTCATGATTCACTTTCTTCTCCAGCCTTGGTATTTGAGGGTGGTGGGTGTCAGGCTGGGTTTGGCTAGCAGGAGTCACTCCCATGGAAAATGTCAATGTTGCATTGGACAATCTCCTAAAGGGCCAACAGTATGTATTTTTTAATGGATAATGTTAGCTGAGTTCACTATTGTAAAGAAAAACAGGCTGTTGAAGATAAACTATTTAGAAAGGAGAAGCTAAAGCAAGGTTTTGTGCTTGAAGAATATTACAAATATCCAGCGCTTAGTTAGGCAAGAAGTTTAATTTGATGGTTCCCCACCACAAGCCTTATGTGTTACAGATTTTGAGTTGTTGCCCAAGAGCAAGCTATTTACAGTGCAGAAAAAAATAGGTGCTATGACACGGGGTCTTTGTCAAAAACTTGTGACCTCAATGTCACCAGTCATATGTGAGCAAAGTCTAGTTTAGATTCATCCTGACAAAAAGAAATTTTTATATCCAAGAAAAAACAGTCAACTGTTGTTGAAAGGAAATAGTTGGTATTCACTTATGCTCAAGAACATTAATAATTTTTTAAATAATAAATATCAGGAGAAACCTGTTTACACAGTTTATGACCTGTTAACTGTGACCAAAAATATAAAAAACAAAGTCATGCCCTAGATACACCTTTCCAATTTTGCAACCATCACGCAATAATAATCCAGTAATATTCATAGCGAGGCTTACCTTAAAATAATGCTCAAAATTCCTGCAACATCTCTGCAATGTGCTCTTCCTCAGAAATGTCATCAATCACTGAAAAGTCCTTTACATAGCCCTGTGCAGCAAGTGGCATCATCTAGGAAGTTAATTTGCAGAAATCTGTCTTTGGTTATGTCAGCCTTTGCAGCCTGGGCTATGATTGTGATACCAAGTTTATTGTTTTTTTAGTTACATTTTATCTCTTTTCCCACCGTTCTGTAAAGAATGGAGAGTTAATGCACTGTTATTGGTTTTAAGGTCCAGTGCCACACGTTTCCGCTGGAGTCAGTGCTACTACACAGCCCAGGATGAGTGGGCCTTGGACAACATCTACATCGGGCAGCAGTGTCCCAACATGTGCAGCGGGCACGGCTGGTGCGACCACGGTGTTTGCAGGTATGGAACATTTGTCAGTCCCTCCCAACAATGGTCTTCTGATGCTTTAGGTACCCTACTGTTTTCCATACTTTCCTTTTCTTGGCTGTTGTTCTTATTTTTAGATTAAACATTAAAAAATAAAAGCACTCTGAGGGGTTGACCATTCAGGCAGCATTAGCAGCCAGTTGCTGCACACCAGTGTGTCCAAAAACCTGTACCCTTGTCAGATCCAAGCACTGGAAGAACTTTCAGTGGCACAGGGCTGCCCTACTGCAGGTGTCCTGGTGGCCCCTCCAGCCCTTGGCACAAGGACCCTGGCTCAGGGCCAGAGCTGCTTCCCTGGGTCAGAAGGATGGGAGGGACCAGCTCAGCACTGCCATTCTGACAGTTTGGCAGCCACTGTCACAATGGGTGCTACACCGAGGGCACACACTGCTGCTCTCTGCCAGATTCAAACTTTCTGGACACCACAGGATTTTTTTTTTAGAAAAAAGATACAGGGTTTTCCCATTTTCCAGTTATTCTGGTCGGTTTCCACGATACAGAACTGCAATCCCAGAAAGATTTTTTATTTCATATTGAATTTTATAGTGTCAGTGCACCACTTTAACTAATTGTCAGTGTTGTGTTTACACTTCCTTCCAGGTGTGATTCAGGGTTTCGGGGTACTGAATGTCAGCCTGAAAATCCCCTTTCTTCAACCATCATGTCTGATTTTGAGAACCCAGATACCCTGGAGACAGAGTGGCAGGAAATTATTGGGGGAGAGATCGTCAAGCCTGAGGAAGGCTGTGGGGTCATCTCATCTGGCTCCTCACTCTACTTCAATAAGGTACTAAAGAGGACTGGGAGACTGATAAAGGCACATACTGTAGGTTTCTGTGGAGCATAATGTGACAAAGAAAAGGGAGGAGGCAGAAAGCTGCGCACAATATTAGAAGTGCATTAAACAGCACAGCTGTGCTCTGCAGGTCAAGAACAAAGCAATCAAAAGAGGTAGGGAAGGACACGTGCACTATGTATTCAAGAAATAGCAGCTGTAGTGAAAGGTAGTAAATTGTCAGAGTGCTGGGAAGTGTGTACATTCACAATGTCTTATACATTTTCTTTTTTAATACTCAGTTCTCGTCATCCAGCAGCTCCCATTTGTTTCTTCTGTACTGTCCTGGGTAAGAGATGGGGAAAGGTTGGCTTTCCAGGGGACAAGCAGCTTAATTTGAGGTCACAGGAACAAAACTAGTGAAAAAACCCATCCTTTCGGGCTTTTAGAGAATGGTTAACCTGAAGGAGAATATTCTTTTGTGTAACTTGGATGCTTTGCAGACAAAAAATAATAGAACAGGAAAGAGATATAGGGAATTCTGCTAATTAGTAGCAATTATGGCTAAAATAAAAAAAGATCTTTATGACCAGATGTAAGATTATGCGTTGTAATCACAGATTTATTTTTGTATTGTTGCTCCTCAGGTCTAGTACTAAGGTTTGTTTTGTTCTTAATTGAAAGGCAGAGTATAAATGCAGCTATGTGCTTCTCTTTTAAAGGTTTGATCAAACTGCCACTGCTGTCATGAGAGCCAGATTAGTCCCAGAAGAATAACCCAATATGCAACGCTGTGTAATTGTGTGTTGTTTACCTCATTACAAAAATCTAACCCATGAAATAATTTTCAGCACTCCTACATAGTCTCACATCCAGCTCCCCTGGAAATAGAGCTCTGCACTGAAAATTTCATAATAGACCAATCAGCATAACTAGCTAATTGTGATAATTGGATTTTTTTATATAATTGTCTTCCCTGTTAGATGTTTTTCCTTCTGGCTCGGTTCCTTATGCCAAGTTTCTCAAAAGTAGTTTGCTAAATTAGAATTAACCTGCTATGATCTTTCTTCTGATTCCTGCTAAGGAGGAGTGAAAAACTCATTTAGAAATTCTTGGCTTCTTTCTGTTGATCTCTAAGGGTTAGGTTATCACTCATTTCTTGAGTAGTAGCAGTCTGTATGCTGTCAACAGAAGGTGGTTTATTTAATTTCTGTTTAGATCTTTCTCAAGGCGTCTAATGCTGGTAGATAATGAAAAATTATTTTTATAGTTGCCAAACAGTTCTGTATTGTTTTGGGGAGCTCATATTAACATTTCTTTTCATTTGCTCCAACAGACACTTTTTATTTGAATGTCTAATGTTTGCTGCCATAATCAATTACTGCTGCCAGAATTAATGTTGGCTTTGTTCTGACAACCCTCTATCTTTTGTTTTACAACTCATTTTAATCAATTGTAGGTGTGTTCACAATTCAGAGCTCTTTCAATTAGCCCCTGCAATTCCTCTGAGGCTTTATGTCACTCATGCCCTTTCTCAATTAACGTGGTTCTGTTCTACCCCTTTGGCAGGCAGAGCTGCTGTGGGGTGTAGATATGGAAAACCCACCTTTCATGGTTTTAGAGCCAGAGCTTGGCCCACTGCAGGTCAGTATGCTGGATGCCCCCAGCCAGCCAGGACACGCCTGCCCATGGGACAGCAAGGGTGTTTCATCCTTATTACCCATTACTGGCTTGATTTGATGGTGATAATTTCAAATTCCAGTGGGTCTCCAAATGAAGCTGTGAAAGCAAACCACCCAGAGATTATTAGTGCCGCCTTGGCCAGCATTAGCCACATGGGGCTGCACCAGGAAGCTCAGGGCTGCATCCAAGGCTGACTTATCTTGCTCTCATGGCACCATCTGGGAGGGAATTCCAATCTCAGCTGGGAATAAACAACCAAATAAACAAGCAACAGGCACAATTTAAGACTAAACCAGTATGACTGTATCCTGTATGAGCTTTTTGAGAGTCAAAGGATTCTTCACAGGTTTTACTGCCTTGTCATCAGTGGTTCAAGCCAACCAAGCTTCAGACCCCCATGTATTCAGCTTCCAGTAATCAGTCTCACAGTGTGAGGTGACCTATTTGGTAGGGTCTACAAAAGAGCTCAGGACCCAGGCTGTTGTACCAGCAAAGCAAAATGTTCTGAGAAAGAAAGCAGTAGACATTTATCTATGTTGGGTTTACCCCCAACTGTGTAGAAAGAAGAAAGAGGTGATGAATGGAATGGGATTTAAATTCATCTATCACCTTATTAAAAAACACTGATGATGTTTTAAATCTCAGCTTATAAATCTTGTTACTTGTGTCCAGCTAGATCACATCACTTTGCTTATCTCAAGTTTGTTTGGAAATTTTTCATAAGGATCATAAATGTACAAGTGGGAGAGAAAAACATAAATTATATGTGTCATACCTTAGCCCTGGTTTCCCTTTTTTATACCTTTTTATTCTTGGAGATGGACAGAAACACATGGTTTTTAAGGGAATTAGAAACAGTAGGCATGATTACAGTCCTGGTCCCTTTTGGGGTGTGGTACTAGATTGCAGCTACTTTAATAAATGCAGAAATATGATCCCTGCATCCTCTCCCCAGCTGTACACAAATGGCTTTGCCCTACCTATAAAACCTTGTGGCAGCACGACGCTGTGCTGGGGCAGGGGTGTGCCCGATGCAGGTCACCTGTCTGGGGACACGGCTCTCGTCCTGTGTCCTGTCTTGTCACAGGCAGCTTCATATCCCAGATCAGCATCTTGTAGGTTTGTTGAGGTGCAAGTCCACAAGTTCACCCTTAAGCACCAGGGCACAAAGGGAAGATGAGTATGGGATAACTTCGGTTACAATAAAAGGCTCTTACACCTTGAAGCTTTTTTCTAGATGAATATGCTGTGTCTTCTTTTGCCAACATGCACAGAGCGACCACATTGACCTGCTAAACTCAAAAACATTCTTGGAAAAGCTGTTTACTAAATCTTACAAGTCTATTTGTTTCTCTCAGCTATGCCTAAAACTTGAAACCAAATCCACAGATTTTAGTTGAGAGACTCCTGATTTACAATGCTTACTAGGAAAAGAGTACAGTTTTGTGTAGGAACAAATCTTATTCAGCTGAAAATGCCACTCCCTGGTTCTTGTGTGGGAGATGGGCTTTGAGCAAGGTATTACAGGAGCTGATTTCAGGTGATTGGGTAACGTTGTACAGTGCAAGATTTGACCAGGGAAGTAAGACTAGAGAAATGGCTTTTTACTGCTCTATGCATTATCAATAAAAAGCTGAATACTTAAAAATTTATCCCTGATTGATTCAGGATATCCAGCACCTGCTCTTTGTCTTCTGAAAGTACTTGGGACCTTGAAGGAATGAGAGTAAAATTGTGGAAATTGTGCTGTGAAGTTGCATTGTGTGTTGAAATCTAATAATAAAAATTCTTGTGGGATCAAATCAGGGTGATGTAAAGGATGGCCAAGCAGACTAATTGAAAGACAAAAAAAGCCAAGTTGATGCAAAAGTCAGTGTCCTACATGTTATGTAATTTTGTGTGCAATATTCATCTGTGACAGACTTTAAATATGCCTATTCTTTGTGAAGGTGTCATAATTAAAATTATTATTGTCCCTCTTTGTATTGTAGGCTGGAAAAAGACAGTTGGTAAGCTGGGATTTGGACACAACATGGGTGGATTTTGTACAGTTTTACATCCAGATTGGAGGAGAAACTTCTTCATGCAATAAACCTGACAGCAGAGAAGAAGGTGTGCTGCTGCAGTACAGCAATAACGGCGGGATCAACTGGCAACTACTAGCAGAAATGTATTTCTCTGACTTCAGCAAACCCAGGTAGAATTTTGGTCTAAATTAATTAATGCATATGGCATCAGCTTTAAAAATATATATTTCTCAAATTATGAAAACATGAATAATAATTTAAAGTTACAATGCTTAAAAGTCATCATTATATAGAAACTTTTTCTGACTGGCATAGTAAACTCCTGTCACTAGGAAAGAAAAATGTAATGAAAGCGGGCCTTAAAATCTGAAGTAAAATATAAAATTCCCTATCACTTACTTCCTATGTGAAACCTGACTAAAATGCTAATATCTGCAAAAAAATAGCAAGCATATACAGAACTTACCCAAAAGAGGTATAGAAATCTTCCATTTCTTCTGACTCTGGTTTCAGATCTAATGAACATGTATTTATGTCATATGAAGCAAAAGCTCCTTTAAATAAATATTTAAGGAGGTGAAGAAATCATGTTCAGCCATTCAAATATGCTGACAGGTACCTTGTCAGTGAAAATTTAAATTTTATTTGTCTGCATTGGTGCTGACATGATTTCTATTACCTGTAGTCCATGTCTTTCAACATACAAATTATTTTATCTTCTCATCTTGTCATTTTGCATTGCAATGAACAATGCTTTCAGAAGGACTTCTGTAACTTGGCAGGCTGTTCTTTTCTAGAGGTGATCTAGGAACTTGGAAGTATAAAACTCTTGAATATAGAATAGAATAGAATAGAATAGAATAGAATAGAATAGAATAGAATAGAATAGAATATTTCAGGTGGAAGGGACCTACAATTGTGCTCAGCATTAGTCCATCCTAGGTGAAGAATCCACATTTCCACTTGTTAAATTTTATCCCATGAAGCAATCCCAATGCTCCAATCTGTCAAGATTCCTCTGCAAGAGCTCTTGATCCTCAAGAGAGCCAATAGCACCTCCCAGTTTGTATCATCAGCAAAAGGGTGGACTCAACTCCTGCCTCCAGATTATTGATGAGTACCTTGAACAGGACTGCCCTAGGACTGAACCAGAGGAGCACTGCTGGTGACCAGTCACCAGGCAGATGTGGCCCCGTTCACTGCAACCCTTTGGATTCTGCCCTTCAGCCAGGCCTTCACCCAGCACGTTGTGAACTCGCTCATCCCACAGGTGGACAATTTGTCCGTAAAGATGCTGTGAGTACAGTATCAAAAGCCTTACTAAAATCCAGACAAACTACAGCTACCCCCTTCCCCTCAACTACTAGTGAGTGCTTTAGTCTCTACTTGGTCAAAATTACAGGAAACACCCAACAAAGAAGCTAAATAGTGAACGCTTCATCACCGGACTATCCAATATATTTTTAGACAAAGCATTTGCCCTCCTGAGCAATGAAGAGTGATGGTCATTACTGAACTAAGCTATGCAGATTTATTTTTCTCTTGTTTCAAATGTGGTCCAGATCTTATTTTCCAATTCCTTATTCTTCAGCTATAAATATAGGAATTCTCTGGAAAAGAACAATTCCTTCCTCTCTCTATGCCTGACTGGCAAGTGAAGCAGAGTCCATGGTACAAAGAAACGTGTGATATAAAGAAACAGTTACAAAAGGACTGTATGTATAAATGCATGTATGTATGGTGTCTGAAATAGGACTGGGCAAGTGACTAATTCTTGTACTTTTTGACATAAGTATGATTAGGCTTGAAACTTGAACTTTTATTTAACATCATTTTTGTAAGGTGTTTTTTAAGTTGAAAATAAAGCAAACTGAGACTTGAAGTTCTTTTACAAAGATCTATATAGGAGGGCTGAAATATTTTTACCCAAAGAAAACTGCTACATAATGTATTGCTTTGTAACAGAAGGATGCTTTTGTCTACAAATAGGACCAGTCAGCAGAAGAGAATGAGAAATTAATTTTGCTAGCATATGTCACTATTACTTCCTGGCATCAGAAAAACATTAAGACTTGCTGAACATGGATCAGCTGAACAGTTTAATTCAAAGCTAGAGAGCTAAAATCAGTTCCATATTGTGCTTGGCAATATAGTAATAGAGCATAAAAAAAAGACATTGTCTTAAAGAGTTTACATTCTCCACAGACAAGAAGGACAAAGAAGGCTTCTTGATATGCAGTGTATAATCTAGATATATGGAAAAATAGAATCACAGAATCATAGAATCATTAACAAAAGACCTCCAAGGTCATGAAATACAACCTTTGACCCAACATCACCGTATCAACTAAATTACAGCACTAAGTGCCATATCCAGTTGTTTTTTGAACCCTTCCATGGATAGTGACTCCTCCAGCTCCTTGGGCAGCCCAGGGAGCCCCAGTGCCCAACCACCCTTTCAGCAGAGAAATTCTGCCTGTTGTCCAACCTGAACCTCCCCTGGCAGAGTTTGAGGCAATGTACTCATGTCGCTGGTTGCCTGGGAGAAGAGGCTGATCCCCATCTTACTACACCCTCCTTTCAGGTAGTTGTAGAGAGCAGTAAGGTCTCCGCTGAGCCTCCTTTTCTCCAGACTAAACAACCCCAATTTCCTCAGCTGCACCTCATATGAATTACTCTCTTACACCCTTCCCCAGCTCCACTGCCCTTCTCTGGACATGCAAATTACCAAGGACTTGGACATGTAAGATAGATGCTGGCTTTCCTGCCTCTTTTCCCTGTTGAGTGATACCTTTCTCTGCAGACTGTGTTCTCTGAAGTCCTGCTCAATTTCTGTTCCTCAGGTTTGTCTACCTGGAGCTGCCAGCCGCAGCCAAGACACCTTGCACCAGGTTTCGCTGGTGGCAGCCGGTGTTCTCAGGGGAAGGGTACGATCAGTGGGCCATTGACGACATCATCATTTTGTCAGAGAAGCAGAAGCACATCATTCCTGTTGTTAATCCCACCTTACCACAGGTAATAAGCAAGAGCAGGCTGTGGGCATTCCTGCGAAACCAGAACTATCCTATTAGGAGACTTGTTTGAATATAATTTTCTTTGAAAATACTGGTTCTATTTAAAGAGACAGCTGTAGTGTTTGCAGCTGCCTCTCTGTGTGGGAATAACCTGGGTCTTTTCACAAAATCATCCGACTCCTAATCTTTGTGGCAGAGGATGTAATGATGTATCTCCACAAAAAGTCAAGACTGAAATTTTGGAATTTTTTTTTTTTTAATTACAGAAAATAAAAATTGCAAAATTTGAAAGTTCATCATTTTGGGAATTATTCTGAAGTCACACTGCAAGGTGATAATACCTCTGGCTTTCATTTTCATTTCTAACAGAACTTTTATGAAAAGCCAGCATTTGATTACCCTATGAACCAGATGAGTGTATGGTTAATGCTGGCCAATGAAGGGATGACCAAAAATGAAAGCTTCTGCTCTGCCACCCCCTCTGCCATGCTCTTCGGTAAATCAGATGGAGACCGGTTTGCAGTGACTCGAGATTTAACTCTGAAGCCTGGATACGTCCTGCAGTTCAAGGTATTCCTTAAACATAAACCTGAGCAAGAATATCAGTAAAACTGCCCTTAGCCAATACTTGCAAGATGCCACTGGGGCCACAGTTCAAACTAAGGTGATATATTAGACCATTGCGTAAAAAGAAGTGAAGAGCACCCATATGAACTCATACAGCATAAAATGCTATCCTGCTTTCTGGAAGAATGGCTAAAACCTTGGTGCAGGAAAGCACTTTTACCCCTCTGGAGAAGTTTTAAAGCTTTTTGTTCTTCAGCACGTTTCAGAAGTGGGCTGAAGTTACTGTCATTATGTTCAAGTCAGTACTAGGAAATGCTACTGCACTGTCAAGTGAAAAAGGATTTATCCCGTCTGGGGCTCTGAGCATACAAAAGCTCCAATGTGGTTTGGGTACATATTTTGTATTTTAAACTATTTAAGGACTTACAAGCTGCTCCGTACTCCAGTGTGGGTTTTTCATATAATTTACTTTTATTGTGTCAATGAATATAGGCTCCAATTAGCATTTTCTTCTTTAAAGAGCTTACAAAAATTTCAGTGGTCTGACAATACGTCAGAATATGGGCTCCAAAGAAAGTGTATTTGCTTTGACAAGCTCTTGTTTCTGAACCCTAATCAAAATTTTATTGAGTTTATAATGAAATCCCATTGGTGAATTCTGGAAGTTGGTTGCAATGCAATTTTAATGAGCTCCCCACAAATACATCGTCCTTACATAATTGGTGCATACAGACACTGAATAATTTACAAGTGGAATTATTAAAGAGATCAGATGTTTACAGGCAGCTTTTCAAATATAATTCCCACAGTTCTATAAATAGGAAAGTTCGTTAGAAATGCTGGGATTGGTAAAATAATCTAATTTCAACTAAAAGATATGCTAATAAAGTGCTATACAAACTGAGGGATTTCAGTACAATTTCCATGTGAGTTTTATACTTTAAACTGTCTACAACCCAAGGATATCTCAATATATAAATACCATTTAGCCTGGAAAAGATGCTATTAGCCTCTTCACCACCTTCCTGTACTTCAGTGACTGTCTCTGTTCTCTAGGTTTGGCGATCAACAGCAATTAAAAATTGTCTAGGTTAAAAGAAAATCAATACTTAAAAATGTTTCATACATCTGAAGCACTTGACAATGTAACATAACTATACAAAACATAAGAATGTGTCACAGAACAGTGAGTTCTTCCTAATAAAGTCTGTTATTTCAGGACTGAATTTATACTTTCTTGGAAAGCTTTCAGCCTGCACAAAAATGTGTCAGTCCTATTTGCATGCTTTCGTGAGTGTGTGAAATTTCCATTTTAAATAGCAGACTGGTATAATTTTGCATTGATAAGCTCAAAGACAGTAATTTGTCAGAATTATTTCATTTTACATTAATGATTTTGTTTTACATTTTACATTCTACAGCTCAAGTAGAATTTCTGCAATAAAATAATGAAAACTAATATTTTTCTGATAGCTTGAAAAATGAAACCGAAACTTCAAATCAGCAGTTGATTTTGGTCTTGGTTGCATTCTCATTTCACATTTTAATGTGCATTTTTCTACTTAATTCAATTTTACTCTATTCTGGGGGCCCAAACTGCAGTGCCAGCTTCCAGACATCATGCCTGCAAGGTCACTGACAAGGCTGTGTTAGGGCTAACGTGTGAGTCAGGCTGATCCTCTGGGCACACTGTGCTGCAGATGGGATGGATCCCAGAGGATACAGCTCTTTCCACTCCTGGGCATGCAAGTGCCTGCGCACTGTTTGCTGTTTTGGGGCTTACTATGCACAGGGACCCTTGGACAGTTCTTTGCACCTTTTTGTCTGCTGAACTCAGCAATGAACCTTAATGAAGGGATAGTGGGAATTTTTACTGAGAAATGTCATATAAATGTAAGAAACAGACTGCAAGCATCAGTCACTGCCAGCAGGGTTCAGAGCGAGTGCCCAGAACATTAAGCCTCCCAACACAAAAAATCAAAGGTGATTTGCAGCCAATAAATACTAATAACAGTGCAGGTTTCTTCACATAATTTCTGACTCTCTGCTTTTTTGCAGCTGAACATTGGTTGCACCAACCAGTACAGCAGCTCTGCCCCCGTTCTGCTGCAGTACTCACACGATGCTGGGCTCTTCTGGTCTCTGGTGAAGGAGGGCTGCTACCCCGCGTCCCCGGGCACGAAGGGCTGCGAGGGGAGCTCCCGCGAGCTCAGCGAGCCCTCCGTGTACCACACGGGAGACTTTGAGGACTGGACAAGAATTACTATTGTTATCCCCAGGTCACTTGCAGCCAGGTACTGTGCATTGTAAACCAGTGATGCCAGTGGGACCTGTGGATTAGCTGATTTAGCTGCTTCTAGAATGGTACATTAGGAAAAAGTTGCAAAGCTGTGAATAAAAGCAGTGTTAAAATATGGCAGATCTGGGGAAAATATACTGTGCTGCCCAAAGCAGCAAGAATTTTCCATTTTAAAGGTGTCAGATTGGTCTATAATAAATAATTAAATTACAAAGCAGTGAGGAACCCAGCACATTTTAATTTGACATCAATCCCTTCATTACCTTTATCCATGTCAGTTAGGTCAGAGGCACCAGCAAGAGAGTAGTAAGTCACATGAATTAAATAAGCCATTTGAACAGGATTAATTCTAGTTACCACTGGGCAAAGAAACCTTAGCAAGGTATTTGAGCTGATGCATAATGTGCTGTGTCACTGAAGGCAGCTGGGACAGCCAGAGGCAAAGGAGGGAAGAATGGTAGTTTGCAAGCATAACCTCAGCATAAGATTAATACAAGTGAGAAAACATCAGATGGTGGAAAGCACAAATAAGCCTTGAAATCAGGGGGCTTTTCTCAGTCTTATCTGGATTTGGCTGAAGTTTCTCACTCCCCTTACTCCATCAGTAAAACACCCTGATCTGATTTGCTGGATGCACCAAGTACTGCCAGCACAGCCACCCCACCAGGCCCCTGGCTATGTCCCCCTGCCTCCTGCCTCTTGCCCCCCAAGCAGCTTCTCTAGTGCTGCCTCTGGGCTTCTGACCCATCCTCCTGCCCCAGGCTCCTGGTCCTCAATCCCATTTGAGCGTGTGGCTTGTTTTGTATCAGGAGAGCCGGTGCCTCTGCCGCAAGGACTTGAAATAGCAGTGTGTACCATAACAAGTTTGTCTTTTCTTCAGTAATTAGCCAATAAAGGCAGGCGCCAAATTGCACAGATCTGACACCAGCTGATTTGATTTACCCAAAATAAGCAGGGCAGAATCAATAGCAGCAATCTGTTTGGCATTATGTTCAGTAATGTGATCAGGAATAAGAAGCTCATGCTAATACATTAAAAATGTAAGTACTGTGACTGCAATGAGTGTCTTGGCATGTTGAGAACTGAGTTTGTTGTGGCTCACTTAGGAAATCATGGTTAATTGGTTAACCAGAGAGCATCCCATTTCATTATTTGGTACAGAGCATGAACATGATGATCACCTACCTACCAAATCCCAATGCACAGCAAAAAAGAAAAAGCAATTGATTTATTACATTTTAGGCAGAGTAGCAAGGAGGATCTTAGTTAATCCATTATATTGGCAATGAGATTTTAAATCTGTTCCACTCTCTGGAGCTCCTGTAAAATGATTCAGCTAAAAGTTAAAGACTGGAAATTAATATCCAAAATTTTCTTCAACAAGTCTCCTGTGCAGTGGGTCAGAGTTGTGGGCAGAGTGGGAGCTTCAGACAAAGTTTACTAAATAAGTCCCCCCAATGAATCATGAGGTCAAGAAAGGACCTCAGTGCTTTCTAAACTCCTTCTCAGAGAGGAGCCCAGGTGTGGTTGAATCCAATCTTAGCCCCAGACTTTGTTAATGGTTTATGTCCAAAGGATTATACAGGTATAACTGAACCTTTACACAACTTTGTCCTCCAGGATTAAGGATGGCAAACTAGATCTATTTATATAAATACGTTGATTTATGATTTATTATGGTAACAATTAGACAAGAAGATCTTAATCAGAATTATTTACTACACAGTATTGGAGCTATAGCAACTATTACAATGTAGTGCACTATGAAGCAACACTGAAGCAATTGTATTAAAGCAATTGTATTAAAGCTAGCAAAAACAATTATTAAGTACAGACTGATGTTACTCACCCATGCAATGAGTGTGGGCAAATTTCTTACTCAGACTCAAGGATTAACCTTGAGGGGCATCCCCACCCAAGGGAGGAATCTCCACCCACTCCAAGAAAGGGTATGTCAGAAGACCCTGCCATTAAAATTTGGGACTAGGCTTTTATAGTAGGAAGTGATTGACTGTCAATCATATGTCTCTGGGCCAGGTGTGTCAGCTCAGCAGCCTTCGATAAGTTATTAGTCATATCACTTGTTTGTTCCTTCATCCGTGTTTTACCAGGTCTACCACATCTCCACCTCACTATCAGGATGTTTAACTTTGGGATTGATGGGTCAGACTGGTTTCAGCATGTAAGACATGTTCTTTGCCATTCTATTTAGAAAGTGGCTTTTTTCTTGTAACCAAATAGCTTAAAGTTGTTTTACTCAAGTGTGCAATCCTGTAATAAACTCTGCACTGCTGCTACTACTGAGTTCCTTTCAAAAGTACTGTAAGAAATGGAGCTGAGGGATTTTAACACGTAATTAGCAGTTCAGGTTGAACTGAGTAGTAAAAAGCATCTTCAAAGTCACGTCTAATCATTCACTGTTGTTGATAAAACCATGTATTTGTTCTTTGCATCACACTGATGCATACGGGCCAGAGAAACAGAGGAAGTCAGAATGCAGCCAAAAGGTCTGGAAGAAATACCCTTAAGCAATGTAACACAAAATGTAGGATGACAGAAATACAGGCATCCTATTGGCAAATGGCTAGTTTAGGAAAAGGTCCTTTTAATCTTCAGCAAGGAGTAGTCGCTGTTGAAGCCCGGAGTAGTAATCCCATTGTTTTTTCTCTGCAGTAAGACTCGATTCCGCTGGATCCAGGAGAGCAGCTCCCACAAGAGCGTGCCTCCTTTCGGCCTGGACGGCGTCTACATCTCCGAGCCTTGCCCCGACTACTGCAGCGGCCACGGGGACTGCGTCTCAGGGGTCTGCTTCTGTGACCTGGGCTACACGGGTAAGACAACCCTCTTCAGGTGGGATTACAGCAAGCACTGGCTGAGTTAAAGCTGTAAATCTGGCATCTCGTTTTTCCTCTCCGATATTCTGGAAAAATACATGATGACATATATTGCATGGGCTGCCAACAGGAATCATTTTTGTTTTGTTAAATAAAATTCAGCACAGGCAAAGCAGAGCAGCTGAAGGCAGCGGACACCGTTGATGTTTCTGGCAACCACAATCTTTGAACATCACCATCTGTATGAATGGGAAGGGACTAGCAATAAAAGAGAAAACAAAATAAAATATTATAAACTGAAAAGTCTGCTTAAAAGCCTTTGGATCATCTTCAAAAGAATCGTTGCCATTTTTGAGTCCCCTGGCCATCAGATGGCATGGGACCAGGAGGGAACATATGTTCTGACAGGCCCTTCTGTGGAAAATTCTGCTCACTTGTGGTTTCAGAGGCTTTTATTCTGAAATAGAAAAAAACCCAAAATGCAAACCCTGTGAAAGAAAAATGATTGACACAACCAGTTGCACACTGCACTCTTTTCAACCCTCAACCAACAAAGCAATAAGCTAACATCTTTTGTTCGATTTGTCTAAAATTAAATAGAAGGATAATATTTTTCTGCTTGCAAAAAAAAAATGCCTTATCAACATAAAGAGTGGGTATTTTTCAACTAGTGAAATAAGCCATCTTAGAGTTTAGAGGAAGAGAGCTTATTCTTCCTACAGAAATTTATAAAGTGGCTTTAAAAAGGTACAATCCAGTCATCGGGGCATTTTCTTAGAAAATCATGGTGCTTTGTCACATATGGATGCAACAGAACCATATGCCAGTGTACTGTATCTGACCCTTACTCTGTGCAGTAGTTTCACCAAAGCATCTCCCTCTTTTTTTTTTCTTGAAGCATCACATGGAACCTGTGTGTCTAACGTGCCTAATCACAGTGAGATGTTCGACAGGTTTGAGAGGAAGCTAAGCCCTCTCTGGTACAAGATAACAGGGGGTCAGGTTGGGACAGGATGTGGTGTGCTCAGCGATGGAAAATCCCTGTACTTCAATGGACCTGGCAAAAGGGAGGCGAGGACTGTTCCCCTGGACACCACAAATATCAGGTCAGTGCTCAGTGCTGCTTCTCACGACTGCCTGTGTACTCATGTTCTCTGTTCTGCCCTGCTGCAAGGGTGGATATGAGAAGGTGGGAAATGGTTTTTTCTGGTAATCATAACCTGTACAAGAACTCTGAAAGACAGGGAAAATACTTTTTTTGTTCATTCTGGTGTAATATTTCCTTTTTTTTGAAAGAGAATACTTAGGTTAGAAACAGTGGAATAGCAGCATAAAAGAACATAAAATATTAACTCTCTATCCTTCTGAGAAGATAGTTTGCATTGTATTCTAAGGCAGAAGACATGGCCTTGAGAATGCACAAAACCTAAGACTCTGCCCGAGAGTCTTAGCTGGAGAGAAAAGCTCCTTTTCCCCTGACTGTGTTGAATTGCAGGCATGACGATGGCATAGCAAGGAGCTGTTGTTTACTTGCCAGATGTTGTGAAATACTCAATTTGTCAGAAGTGTTGAGGAATGGAATGTGAATTGTTTCTGCATAGCCAAGAGGCTAACAAGCCTTCACCTCTCTCCCTGCTGCTACTGAATCCTGCTCCATTGGTAGCAATTATCCTCTTCTCTCAAATTGCCTAGCTGATTAATGTAATTAGGATGAACAAAGGGCTGTTAATTCTAACCACTATTTAGCTTGGAGTTCGCTGCTGCTTTGTCCGGTCTCATGAGAGATTAGGCACCTGAAACCTTGAGCACCCTACAATTTTGGCAGTTAGCTTAATAAAATATATTTCTCCTGACAAATACTGCTCTGAGAGTAAGTAATGCCATGATTTGCTCCATTACTGAATTTGTGGGATCACTCAGCAAAGACTGGCCAGGGGTTGCTGCGATCACTCTCCAGCTCAGGCAAGCAGGGCTCTGTAGGGCAGTGTGGGGGCTGTGGGTTTGGGGACATCCTCAGCTGCTCCCTGGCACTGCACAGCACTGCACCAGCTGCCTTTCTTCTGTCCCCTGTGTGTCTGACAAGTACGTGTCGTAGTTACATAATTATGTAAATTAGTTATTAATTAAACTAATTAATTGTTTGACAAATATGCTTTGGACAAGTACATGTTTGCCCTGGAACTCTGGGAAAATGTGAGCACTTCTATTCCACTGTCTTCAAATCTTGTGTTATTAATCATGGGAAGCATTATATTGGAAGCAGTCTAGACTACTTCATTAAGAAGTCTACATTCAAAACAGTATTTTTGAGTTATTCCTTCTTTCATGGAGAAATCTTTTTATATAGAAAAGTATTTCTTTTAGTTTTAATATTACTTTGAAACCACTTTTTATCCCAGATATTCATACTTATAGCTTTCCATTTTTATAAAGTTTGAACCATTTTAAAAGCCAAAAGAAGTTTCAAAATTCTGAGCAATGCTCTTTCTTGATATTTTTAATATACCACTGCTTCTCTTTTGCACAAGAATATGGTTATCTGATGTCTTAAAACTGCCTCAAAAATATAAATGGCCAGAGAGACACTTGGTAAGAGCAACTGAGATCTCTCTTCTGACCACATACTCACGACGTGAGCTGCTCTCCTGCTGGAACTGATTGTTATGTCAAAATAAATCAGCACTTTATTTGTTTTGTAAGCATCACAGTGAGCAGGTTAACTCCCTTGAACAATTCAAGCTCGAAGCCACATCCCTGGGCCGTTTGCTAGACTGAACATAGTGGTCATCTCAAACACAAACGGGACTAACATGGATTTTTTGCTTTCTTCAGTGTGTGCTCAAAGGTAGTAGCCACCTGATGCTGCTTGACCAGAATATGGACTTAGATTACAGTAATTACCCCAGGCTGCTTTTGTGTTCAGAGGAGAGAAGAGCTGCTTCAAAAGGGCAACACAACTCATCCTGAAATAGCAGCTAGCAAAGGCCAGTGTTTTTTCTTCTGGAAACATGTATTTCTTTCTTTCATTAGTTGTAAGGCAGCCTGGGTTGGCCGTGTATAATTCAGATATTCAGCTTCAGACACCTTGCCCTGAACAGATGCATCCCACTTAAATGTTTGAGGCCATCTGTGACGTTAACTGGGTCTTTTTCTCTAGAAGAGAAGGCACACTAAGTTTGTGAGAGTGGGAAGGGTTAACTGAAAGGCCCATACACTAAAAAGAAAATAATTCCTTAGCCTAGAAATTTTTTTTCATTATTGGAGCTAAAATTAATGTCACTTGAAAGGGGAGATTAAAGGGAAGTACTTTTTCCCATTTTGGTATTACTTTTTGCATTCAATAATGCCTTGCATAGAATTCAGTTATCTTATTAGGGGTCATCTTAGCCCCTGCACAGTTCTCTTTTATTTTGCAAGGGTTTGTTGGTTGGGGGGTTTTGGTGACTGAGTAAACAGCAGGAAAATATGCCTTGAAAGACATACTGTTAGATATGTGGTTTGAGGGTTGTGAATAGGAAGGCTGAAACTCCTGCAGTAGATTTTTAAGCTGCTTATTTTTCAGGTTAATAGTGTTTTCCCAGACCTTTTAAGACCTTGTTTTGTTAAATCATGCATGGAAGAGCCTGATTGAAAAATTGAAAAATATTGCAAGACCCGAAATTTTTATTTTCATTCTGAATTCCTGCAGATCTACCTATGTGTGCTCCCTACCACCAGTTACAGCTTTTTGAATGTAAAATGTAAATGTAATGTAAGGAATGTACAGAATTTTTTTCTTTTTTTGAAGTACAAAGACCCTTTTCCCTTTGACCCTTCTCTTCCCAGCAGAGCATGGTCCGTGGGGGCTCGGTGTCCCTGGTTTGCTGTACTCCCAAGGGGTTGAGTTTTGCCAGCCTGAGGTGTGAGGTGCTGCCCGGGGGAGCAGCCCAACAGGGCACTGCCACACCCGGGTGTCACACTGAGGGCATTTCAAACCTAAAGCTTGTGCCTGGGAGCCAAAGACCATAAACAACCACTCGAATTTTAGTTTATACATTAAGTGGTATCATAATCTTACCTTTATTTGTCCTATAGCCTCCTTATTCCTTTGTATGATTGACTACACCTTTTTTTCCCAGGTATTAGGAGAAGGTCAAATAGCACTGAGGGAGCTGTAAGTGTCAAAGTTCATTTCACCCAGACGATTGGTTTTTTTTGCCCTACACTTCAGAAACCCCCTGGAGTCTCTCCATCCCTTCCCTATTGCGTGGCCCAACACACCAAAGGCACAATTTCACCAGCAGTATTTCCCTCCTTCTGACTGACAATGTGATATGTGGATGCATTTTGGTTGCTGATGAGCTACTGCCTCCCATTTTGATGGCCTGTCCCTTATGACACTCTTGACTATCTGTTCAGTGGGAGCATTTGCACACAGTGCCTACCTGGCAGCTAGATAAAAACCATGGAATATGTATCTTTTTTTTCCAAGTGGTGACATCTGGCTTGTTAGCTGACTTAGCTCCCATCTGCTTTACAGGCTCCATTGCTAATGATTGTGCAACCATCCCAGGGAGCTGTTCTGGGTCAGATACTCAGAGATCAGATGGGCTGATTCACCCCTCTGCAAAATGGGTTTTTTGGTCTTTGGTTTTGCTTTTTTTAGCGATCTTCACATTTGGCAAGAATAAAGGAATTTCATCACAGGACTGTAAATCTATTCACCTCTGAGGCTTCTGTCTGGAGTTTTATTGCCTGAATACTTCTCCTACAGCAGAGCTGCAGCAAGCAAATAGAACCTACCTGGCTAAATGGTGTGTAGTACTGTGAGCCTGACTAGTCTTGAGCTATCTGTGGGGTTATCTTAGCAATGAGGTTGATGAGGATATTCTGGCTTGTCCTAGACCCTGTGGATATACAAAACATCTCAGACAGCAGATTTTGATAACAGAATTGGAATGTGGCTGGATTTAGAATCAGAAGAGGATTATGATATTGTGAATGTAACAGTGGATGAGGGAAATTGGAATCCTGTCTGCATTTTACTGGCTCTGGCTGTAGTCATGTAGCTTGTCTGTGATTTTAGCAAAATTACTACAAATTAGGACCAAATCCTCTAAAGCAAAAAGAATTATCCTTGTGGCGTATTATCTGAGTGGCAAAAATGCACCTCAATATTTATACTTTAAATAAAGAAGTTATCTACATGCAATAGAATTAATGAAGCCTGATTTTCTATCATCCTAATTTAAAAACTGGCCAGGAAGTAAGGAGGAGAATGGCATTGCCAACTTGCAGCATGGAAAAGCTCATCGTGGGGTTGAGTCCAGTTTCTCCACTCTGCTCAAGTGCTGTTTTGGGTATGCAATGGAGACAACCTGTGAAGAATGTGCAGACTAGGGGGTGGTGGCATTCTCAGTCATCTCAATGCTCTTTACCTTAGACTCAGATGAATGCCTGAGACATGCAGTGAAACTTGGTGAGTGAGCAGCAGGACATTAATTGAAATTAATTGTTGTTATATTGCACAATAGTGTGTATCTAAGAGGAAATATAAACTACTCTAAAACCACAGAGTCAGAAGCTCAGCAGGGATACTATGGCATGACTGCAGATTGGGGGAAAAGCATTAACAATATTTTGGAGCAGAAGGATGGAATAATTCTTAATTCAAATACAGCTAAACAGGGATGTTCCAGACTAATCCAGAGTTCTGTCAATAAAACCAGAAATCCTGTCTTAAGGAGTTTTGTGGCATTAGAAGGATTGCAGGAAGTAGTTTTGGGAAAAATTGAAGACATGGAAAAATGTTCATGCAGAGACTCAGATGCAGCGGTTGCCATGGTTTAGAGTAGAAAGGAATAAGAGAAGGTAGGGAAGTGATAAAGCACTGACTACAGGACAGGTTGCAAGAAAAGCAGATCAGGAACGTATTTTCCACACCATTTCATGATGTGAGAACAAGAGAACATTCAATGAAATCATAAAGTATAGGTTCAAAATCAAAGGGCCTACTTCACAAAATGTTCACTGAACTCATTTCACTGAAAATTGTTTACATCAAGAATTTAAGGATCTAAAAAGGATTGGTGGTTTAGGAGGATATAATAATTTTATTACAACTCTAGTGCTGTATTTTAAAGCTTCACCTAATTTCCAGTTACAAGAGGCCAAGGTAAGATCTGATGTAAGGAACAGCTTTGCCTGCTTTGTAAATTTTGCAACTTCTGTGTGAGATGGAACTGCTAAATTCTGCTACTCACTCAAAAACACGTTTATTAGGCACAGGATTAATAAACCACATCACTTTCTTCTGTCTTGGGTCCTTCTCTATTTACCATGCTCATGTTTGATGTCTCTGTGAATATTCCCTAATCAATAAGCCTGGAATAATGACCTAACTGAAAACGCCATTAGTTAACAGAGGCAAATTATCCTGACTGATTTTGTGCTATCAGAAGATGATTACACTTCTTTCCTATCCCATGTTTCTTTAAAAGGCTAGTTCAATTTTATGTACAACTTGGAAGCAAGACTGTTGGTAACTCCTGCAACAGACCAAGAGCCAGGAATGAAGGTAAAGCCCTTTTCTTTATAATAACCCTTTTTCGTTTTGCATCTTTTGCAGTGTTTTTGCCTTTTGCTGCCTTTACAAAATGAAAAAGACTTGTTTTTTAACATAAATCAATTACCTCCTCAGTTTTCATAAATGGTACAGAAAGCTATTTACTTTCAATTGACTATTAATTATTATTTATAATTAGTTACACCAAACATAAACGTGATCCATCTGTAGGAGTAACTGTTGGAGCTGTGATGGTCTAAGAAAGACAACATTCACAAGGCAAGGTGTAATAGCTTTTATTAGACTACTTGATAGTGTTGGAAAACAGGTAAATTTACAAGTACACAGGACTTTTCATTAGGTCTGAAATAAAAGGAATGAAATTCAAGTTCATGATAACTCTGTTTTTGACCTGAAGAAGAGTTGTGTGCCTGAAAACATGTTCATCTTCTCAGCTACACCAGTGGGTCTAATGAAAATTGCCTTCCAAACCAAGTTCATGCATGATTTACCCAAAATGCAAAATTATAAAGCTGCAGCTGATAATTTATTTAGTCTGAATAAATTCATCTCTCCCAGATATCTCCTCTTATTTGACCAACATGCTTAAAGTTACTAGGGTGGAGGACTGATACTTGTGTTTGGGAAGGATCAGCATTTTGGGAGCAGATTCCCATGTAAAGTGGTCTGGTTGCGTGAAGACAGATCACTGATGTGATAGATGAGAAGATTTAATTTTCCTCTCAGTATAAATCATTTAATGTCAGTGGACTGTTTCCTGATATTTGACATTTACATTGACTCACTCACTGAGGAAAGGTGTCATCTTGCAGCACAGATTACACCAAGGGTTTCATTCTCCTCTCATTTGCACCAGTATAAGACACAAGAAAATTCCATTATCTTTGAACATACTCCAATGTAAAAGAGTTTTAAGAGAAGAAATATAAACAGGTTCTTCTTTCTTGTATTATCCCCTTTGATGAACTCTGCTGGGCTTCTGTTCTGTCCTAGTATTTGCCATATTGTGTGTAGGATACAAAGACTATCTTAAATTGTCTAAATATTATGATAATTTCCAGGGTTGCTGTGAGCTTGCATACATAGCAGGAGCATTGTGATCCCAGCTATCAGAATTATAACTTAGTCTTCTGCACAAACTGCAAGGATATCCAACATGAAATAGATACTGTGTAAAGAAAATCACATTATTCCCATCATTTCTGTGGTATTATCATTAGTTTCCCTGAGGGTGTAAAAAAATTGATCCTTTGAGTTTGATGAGGACAGTTAAGATCGCATGTGGCAGCTGGTGACCCACATAACCTTTGCAGTAGGACTTTGTCCACAAAATGCTTGTGGACCAGGAGATGCCTAAAGGGTGGGGCAGGTGTCAAAAGGCCTGTGCACTGGATGGGGGTTGGCAGTTCCTGAGTGCAGGGTGAACTGCCCCCTCTTTGCCCTGCACACTCACACTAACTGCTTTTCTTAATCTTAAATACAGGGCTTGTTGTTCAATACACCAATGACAATGGGATCACCTGGAGTTTGCTGCGGGAGCTGGACTTCATGTCATACCTGGAGCCCCAGGTTGTTTCCATAGACTTACCCCGGGAGGCCAAGACCGCTGCCACCGCCTTCCGCTGGTGGCAGCCACAACATGGTAAGCAAGGCCATCCTAAAAATGCATTCAGCAGCTTTACACAGCCCACATGTCAGTGCTGCTCAGTATAGAGACGTTGTGCAGAGACCTCAGCTCATGAAAAACACGGTATTTTGCACAGTTGGGTGTTGTGAGAGCATATTTGGGCTTTCCTGAGTCACACTATGGGCATGATTTTTTTTTATAGCATCAAGCTGAAAAGTGGGCTTAAGAGTAAAATTGTTTAAGAGCTAGGTTTAAATCAAAGATGCTGTGATAACAGGGGGAAGAGGAAAAGAATACTATATTAAATTTTAGAAAAAATTTTTAAAAAAAGCCTAAATAAGATTAGAGTTTTTATCTGAGTATAGAGTGACCTGGGATGCCAATGGCTTACACCCTTTATCTCATTTTTTCTCTGTTTTGGAAGTAGGGGCGTAACTTGGCCTTGAATCTGCCTACCTGGGTGCTCACTATTTTAACATCTCCACACTCCAAAGCAGGACCCCCTCCTCCCACCATTTCTGATGTCCCAGAGCCCAGTTCCCCTGCACCTGCAAAACCACTCAGCCACTTCCCACATCCTCAACTGAAAGTAAAACCCTGGTGCTGACTGATCCCTAGAGCCACTGTGAGAGTTCCCACCTCTCATGGGGGCACATTACCACTACTAAAAGTGTCTTGATTAAATGTCTTACCTTTGCACAAAGCAGCAGCTCCTGGATCTGCAAGAAATATAAGGCAATATTCAGAAATATAGCAAAGTACATTTCAACAGCAATTCCTTGGGGAGCAAAGCACATAGCTTACATTCAGGTAATTATGGTATGCAGCTTCTTAGACATCATTTATCATTTTGATGGCTGATTTTATTCATACATTTTCTTGTATGTGCTGGACTTAATTGTCCTCACTTGGTAAAAGAATAGGCAAGAGAAGAGGGATGTGATTTAGTTAAGAAGACAGTTCCTTTGGTAAAAAGTGCTGAGCAACAACTGGAGCACCACAGACCATCATTCTGGGATGATCATTTGCACTGGTGAGTGGTGCAATGTCCAACCTGTTGCTCCCTGTACTTGCCTTGTTGGCATCTGGATGACATCTGTCCCTGCTGAGGGTGATCACTCTTAAGACCACCTGATGGCAGCCCTGTGGCTCCAGTAAAAGCAAAGTTTTATTACTGGAGGTTGAAATATCACCTTCCACACCAGCACCTGCAGGTGACAACCACTTCTCTCAAAGATGTTCGTTCCTTCATGGACTATCCTCTGTCCGCTGTTCCTCAGTGCAGAGTGGCCCTATCAGCCATGACCCACGTTCCTCATGGTGGCAAGGCAAAAGTCCTGGCACATTGCTGCAAACTCACAGTGTATTGTAAAGGCTTTCCTTCCTCTCCTGTGAGGGCAGTAATCGTGCAGTAAGATGTTCTTTTCAGCATGCCAGTAGAAAGGTGAATTGAAATGAAGGCCGTAGAAATGGGCTGGAGATGATGATGAAAGTGAAATGCCTGTAGGCTGGAGAGTAAGAGGAGAGAGATTTCCAGGAAGGAGAACAGCCCTTCTCTAAATATTATCTATATGCAGAGCCTTGAGCATTTTCCTTCATATTCCATTCGCTTTCATAGAAAAGCTATTTTGGGAACTAGACTGAGGCCTTTCCAATTCAGCTGTGGGGAATGGCAGGAAGGTTGTGACCCATGAAATGAAAATCTCCAATCTAGGGGCTCAGGGAATGTCTCATCCAAACAGAGGGAGAGTGTACGATGGCAAAGGCACTGAAGCTAAAGAAATGAAGAGGGAAATACCTGTGTTTATCTGTAATAGAAACATACTCTAGAGTCCAGGTGCATCCTTGAGCGATGTGTTAGTCTTGTCTAACACCACTCAGTCTATGTGATTGAGCACTGCTCCCTGAGTGAACACAGCATATGGGCAGAAAAAACAACTTACAGGCACTCCACTAACCTGTCTGTTCTGGTTTTTGTAGGGAAGCATTCAGCTCAGTGGGCTTTGGACGATGTGCTTATAGGGATGAATGACAGCTCTCAGACCGGCTTCCAGGATAAATTTGATGGAACTGTGGATTTACAAGCAAGCTGGTACAGAATACAAGGAGGTCAAGTAGACATTGACTGCCTGTCTATGGATACAGCTCTGATGTTCAGTGAAAACATTGGTATGTGTCATCAAACATTGCTACATTTTGTATGAGTCTATTCTATCAATTATACATGGATCAAGTTTTACAAGGTGGGAGGTATAGACAAATCCAGGTATTTAGTAATCTGTAGGGAAGAGAAGGCTGGAAAAAGGTGAAGATAGAGGTAAGAAATTTGAATGACAGTATTGAAAGCATATGCTGAAGGTACACTTTGTTGTTGTTGTGTTTCTCTCTTTTCTTAGGAAAACCTCGTTATGCTGAGACTTGGGACTTCCATGTATCAGCCTCCACATTCTTGCAGTTTGAGCTGAGCATGGGTTGCAGCAAGCCATACAGCAATTCCCACAGTGTTCACCTGCAGTATTCCCTAAACAACGGGAGAGACTGGCACCTGGTGACGGAGGAGTGTGTCCCCCCAACAATCGGCTGTCAGCAGTACACCGAGAGCTCCATCTACACTTCAGAAAGATTCCAAAACTGGAAGAGAGTTACTGTCTACCTCCCACCCTCAACCAAGTGAGCGCTGCTCTTCTGGCTGTTTAGCATGACAAAGGTTTTGCTGATCTAATTTGAACAAACATCCCCCAGCTTGGGAATGTTCTGCGTGTCTTTTAAATTTTTAAATGTGTGTTGTCACGGCACCAGAATTTTAAATTTCACTTCAAAATATTTCATCAGCTATAATGTGAACTGTAGGGACTTAAGGAAGTAACAACTTTGATGAGCGAATTCTCGAGTCTTGCCTATAATTTATGACAGTAAGAACAAGAATGCTAAACCAGCTTTTCTAACATTTATGCAATAAGAAGCAAGAATAAATACCCTGTCCCATCCTTTCCTACAGTAGTGTTTTCTGTTATTGCACATAAGTTGTCATCCAACATTTAGGCATGTTAGTCACAGCATTCAGCAAGTCACTGGACGTGCCACCTCCACCCTTCTGACCGGGAGGAGAGTTCTGCCGACATCCTCAGGTTGTCACACAGCTGTAAATGGATGTGGCAGATGTGCTGGCATCCATCTCTCTAAATAAAACCATGCTCTGGTTTAGGAATGACAGGTAATGATGGCACTGCTTACCATTGTCAGAGTAGTTCTGTAATTCTTCAGAGCACCCTACACATTACCTCTGTCCATTTCATCACCCAGAAAATGCAGCGGTAAAAATGGACATACAGTAAATGAACGGGGCCTGGGGTTCACATCTTGGTTTCTAATTCCACAGTTCATTCCAGAGAGCCATATATCATCTTCCAAAGAGGTTTTTTTTCCAAAATACTTTCCTCATTTGAGGATAACAAGGGAGTCAGCAGTGACAGCAGTGTGTATGCATCTGCATGTTTGTACATATATATTCATACATTCTTATATATATATATGAACATATATAACTATTGTTTTTCTCTTTACACCACACTTAATATAAATGAACTTTCATTACTTACTCTACTGAAGCAATTTTATTGTTTCCAGTCTGCTAGCAACACATGGAGCTGTCAAATGCTAATGGAACTACTAATTTCTGCTCAACCACTTTGCTGATCAGCAAGTGTCTCAGCAATGTTCTTTCTTGATTATCACTTTGAGCACCTTCCTTTAGAATATGCTGGAATTTTGCCTGAAAGACTAACCTGAGAAATTTAAACTTCCAGTTTCAACTAGAACATGAATCTTTTTGAAATAAGGGGGCCATGCTTATTAATATGCTTGTCTTGTGACATCCGTGGGATTTTCTTTACTATTTAGCACTTTATGGAGCAGAATTTTGCATCCTGAAATACATTTCCTCTGTTTTTAATAGCTCTCCCAGAACACGGTTCAGATGGATTCAATACAACTATGCTTCTGGAGTTGATTCTTGGGCTATTGATAACGTGGTCCTGGCTACAGGGTGCCCCTGGATGTGCTCAGGGCACGGCATCTGTGATTCAGGTCATTGCATGTGAGTAGAAAACTGCTTAAGGTGCTTCATGGAAAGGTTGTGTTTTATCCAGGCCAGATGGATAATGCCTTCTCTTCCCAATGTGTTGCTAGGTGTGACAGAGGCTTTGGAGGTCCGTACTGTGTCCCTGTCCTTCCTCTGCCATCTGTCCTGAAGGACGATTTCAATGGGAACTTGCATCCAGACCTTTGGCCTGAAGTCTACGGTGCTGAGAGGGGAAACCTGAATGGTGATACCATCAAGTCTGGAACAGCTCTCATTTTCAAAGGGGTCAGAGATTACTTGCATTGAAAAAAATGAATGAAAACCGGTAGAGTTAAAAATAGAAAGTAAATTTTCTCTTGTTAGCCCCATATGCTTACATTGAAGTCTTTTGGCTAGAATTTGACATTTTCATTTTTCTTGTCTTTTCCTAGCCTAAACACACACCATGTTTTTCACAGTTGTTTTTTTATGAACAAATGGGTTTCATCTGTTTGTTGTGTATTACTTCTAATTGTGGTATAAACTCCTCCTTGACCACCAAAGCAAAGGAATGAAACTCTACACTGAGATTCTTGAAGTGAACTATTTGGAAACATGGTACATATTACAATCATCTTGAAGTCTCCTGATTGGCTTTTTAGTATTTTGAATAATACAAATTAGTCAGGGCTATAGTCTGTGTAATCAATGTTTATGTAGTTTGCCTGTATTTTACTCATTCTATCATTTTGATGCTTTCTAGCTCTTTAAAGACCTTTTTTTCTTGATTGCAGTTTTCAAAAGGCCAGGAAATATATTTTCTGAATTTTTCAGTTCTTAACAAAATGCATAATAGAAAGACTTTGTTCATAAGCATGCAAATTCTCAGCTCACACAAGTCTTCTTTTGACGCTGTGAACTTAGGTGCCCCCAAAAAGAGAAGTTAAATAATGTTTGGTGTATAAATTAATTCTTTGAAATATTTATTTGCAAAACCTTGACTCCAGTTCAACCTCATTAGATTATTTAAATCCCAAATCACGAGATGTGAATTGTCTAAAATTTGCATTGCTTGTTCCTGCAGCTTGTTCCCCTGGGGGAATGGGTCTGAGAAAGAGGAAAGCTCGGAGAGGAGGTTTGCCGAATCTCTGCAGAACAGGGACTGGCTCTGGCCCCAGGATCCACACCAGAGCAAGCTCATCTGTAGAGATGGACAGGGACTCAGGGGTCCCTATGGGTTTTCCTGTCTGCTCCCTTTCCTTACAGGTCAACAGGTTGCCCCAGAAGAGGATATTTGTACAAAATATGTCTTGAGGTACAGAAAAGAACTCCCAGAGAGGACTGTATCTGCCTGGAAGTTAGGGTGCTTGGCCACTGCACAGTTTGCACTAAACATGAGTGTAGTGGCTTGGACTCAATGTCTAAATCAGTGTTTGCAGATCCGATCACATCCCAGCAGTTCAGAGCACGAACTGAATGAGCTGTAACTGTGTCTGTACCTGACCATGTGGCTGTGCCTCTGCCATATCTTGGCTGCCTTTGCCAAGGCTGTCACTGTCCCCATCTGCCTGGGAAAAGGTGTGATGGGGGAGAATACAGAGATACAGAGAACTTCCTCTCTTGCTGCCACCAGCAGTCAGTAGCAGACAATATTCAGGCAACAATAAGCTACGGAATATCTTCAGTAATGGGAACTGCTATTCATATTGTATATTCTGTATTTGCAGGAAGGACTGAGAATGCTTGTGTCAAGAGATCTGGACTGCACTAATACAGTGTACATCCAGTTTTCATTTAAATTTATTGCCAAAGGTAAGATCACTGTTGATTTACTATCACTTCTCTAGCTTTATTAGTACATTGTAGCAACACGGAAAAGAATACAGATTTATATTTTCAACTTCAGTGTGTGGTAGGGATCAACAGTTTATGGTCGATTATATGGGAACTTGTTTGAAATTTTGCATCATCCCTACCTTGCTCCCAGCCTACACGGCTGTCTGTGCAATTCCTAAGGAAAAAGTGAACTGTGGTGGCATCAAAAATAGCACAGCTAATAAAGTCTTTGAGTGGAAGAGAAACAAAAGAGCTCAAGATTTTTTAGATATTTTCCACTATATTGGGAAAAAATTAATTTATCTGGTTTTTTTATGACATAAAATGGTGCCTACAGTAAATTACTTAGGGGACTGAGAGGAAACTACAGTGTTTTTCATTTTTCAAGCTTCAGTCCACTGCATTAAAATCTCTTACCATTTGACTGCCTAATAGGTATCTTAGAGATAACTGAAACTCCATAATTCTATTTAATATATATGAAGAATAGTCAGACTTTGCAAGACAAGTTTACGTGTTGGTGTAAATAATTTGTGACAGTTCCTCCAGTACAAGGACTTTCAAGCCAATGATTCAGTCTTACTCTGCTCCAAGGCCCTGCCATCCTTGGCCTTAAAAAATAATTGTATCGAAGTCTGAAGTGACATGATGGAGAGCCACTAACCTGCTTGAAGGTTTGAGTCACTCCCATGCAATTTCAGAAGTTTTTCCCAGCATTGCTGATAGAATTGGCACTTCCAGGCTGAACTCTGAATGCTGAAAATCATCTCCTCTCCCTTTGGTGTAAAGAAGATGTCCATAGCTTCTGTGGTAAGCTCAGTGCTCTGGGACTGGACCCTAACTGACTCAACATTTAACAATAGCTTGAAAATTGTTTTGAACCCCCTCTTTCTTCCTAAATAAGTATCTTAGCCAAATCTCTGTATGGACAAGTGAAAATATAGCTCTTTGTGAATTATTACTGATTTTCTTTAATGGGCATTTAATCATATATATTGGGCTGTTTATTACTGGGTTTGGTACTTTATCAAAAAGAGAGAAAACAGTAACAGCCAAAAACGCAATATGCCCCAAAATTATGACATGCCAAATATTTCATGTTTATAAGGAAACTCTTTGTGAAGACTTCTTTTACAAAACTATGCCTTGGTAATATCTCTTCATATGATCCTTGAAAAGATACTAAAAAATAAAGTGAGTAAAAACATTGTTCTTAAGGCAGGAATAGCCAAAGGCTCAAGCCTGGATTTTGCCACTTGATCCACAAGGAGTAAGACCATGAAACTCCTGGAGAAATTGTTCCTTACTAAATCTGTATGACTTGTCAGCCCTACTCCTGGATCCAGGACTTAGTCCCAACAAGCTCCTTCATGTTGAATACAAATTAATGTAGCTGGGCTCATCTCAGCTGTGAGTGTTAAAAGCAGTGTGTTATTTACTGCTAATTGCCACAGATAAGCTGAAATCAGCTTCTGACTGCAAACGGCTCTTCCCTGCTCCATTCCATGGTGGTGGAATACTTGCACTGGAGCAGAGGGGAGCAGGAGTGTGTGCATTGGGCACTTTAGTTTTAGCAAATGTGGTTAGTTTAAGAACAGAACAAGGGAGAAGCTTGCACAGTAACGCACAGTGAGTCAGAGATGAAGAAACTGTCCCTCAGTCCTTTTCTTCTGCTGGTTCCTGACTGAGTTTTTGGGGATATGCCATCACTGTGCCACACCATGAAGGGAGCAGAGAGTGTAAATCTGTCTGAGACCTCCGTTCAGAGATACCTTGCACACTGGTATTCCTGGACAGCACGTTAGGCACAGGCCAAATACATGCTGGGGGCTGAGCTTGTGTAGGGTAACCAGCATCAAGTGTGAGTGCTGGGTTCTAATTAGCATGTGTTAATAGCTAGGGCTGTAAAGAGCTTTTGTTTTTTTACTCTTTAAAGCTCAAAGTAAAAAAAATAGGAGGAGCTGTTAGTTAGAAAATGCAAATTTTACTGTCAGTTCCACTGACTTTTAGGCCCAGCTTAAAGCACAGAATATTGCTTTGTTGTTGTTAAAACATGCTAATAAAGACCCTCAGTGCTTCCCATCAGTTATGTTATTTCTGGGCATAAATATCCTCATCCCAGTGTCTGCAGTCAGAGCCATAGACTATAAATCTCTAAGGGTAGGGACTGTGTCTTTATCTATGGGTGCTACAGATGGTGATGATAACATCTGGTACAAAACAAGCAAATAAATACTGTATTACTGGAATATGTCTGTAGTAGAAGGAGCAGGTTTGTTCTAATCTAAAAAAGTATAACACTGAGATAGCTTCTCATCGAAGTAATTAGCTGTGATCATACATATAATGAACAGTAGTGTACATTTAGGCCCTGTTTTATTTGCATTTTGCAGATAGACAAGCAAGGGAAAGCACAGGAAGATGTATGTGTACAATAGGTGTATAACACCTCAGCAGCTTAAGGTGTTGTTAAAGGAAGCCCATACTTTGCAATAGATGTCAGAACAACATAATTTTATTTATAATTGAAGAAGCATTTTTTAACTTACTGGATTTTAATGAATATAAATCCACGTCCTTTCTTCTCCAGGCACCCCTGAGAGGTCTCATTCCATCCTACTGCAATATTCTGTCAATGGTGGCATCACTTGGCACCTGATAGATGAGTTTTACTTTACCCAGACTACAGATGTCCTCTTTATCAACGTTCCGCTGCCCTATGCAGCCCAAAGCAACGCAACACGGTTCAGGCTCTGGCAACCTTACAACAATGGTAAGGAAGAGACACCCTTGAGAATCCAGGTCCATTCTTGCACAGCTCAGCATCTCTAAGAGAGTAGATTTTTTTGAACTGAACAATTATAGAGACTTTTAAATCATGGGGGTTTGTGTTTGAAGTCCTTCAATTAGAATTACTGCAGGATTATGTTTACTGTTCTTATAAAGCAGCTTATAAAGTTGAATGATTTAAAGTGAAGTACCTTCACCTGACATCCCTGGATTGCCTGCAGGAAACCATCAGCTTTGGCCCTGGAGGGAGTGGGAGATCAAGCAACACCAATAAAGTTAACTTCACTCAGGTTCTTCTCATTATTTTTAATGGACCTGATTCTCACTTACACTGAGGCCCCATTAGGATGCTCCAATTATACAAAAGTGTCCCAAGTGTAAATGGGAACTGGGCTTACCTTACTCAGAATTAACTAGGCATTAAAAACACATTTAGAAAGAGTATGTAGTGAGCAGTTAATCTTTTGATTAAGTTGTAAAGGACTGGAAAACCACAAGAGGAACACAGCTCATTCCTCCTGATTACAGGAGATGTGCCAGCTGAAGGAAGCTCTCCTCTGCTCTCAGTTACTCTGAGCACATTTCCTAGCAGAAACTGACATTAACAGCTCTAAAGAATTCCAGCAATCATTTAGACGTGGCGATTCAGCAACAGTTTATTCCATGTAGGCAAATTCTTAGCACAACCCTAACAAAAAAAAAAGCAAATTCAAATCTGGTCCTGACAATCCAGTTTCAGTTCATTCTTCCGACGTGTCCTGCCAAAATCAATTATATAAACTTTTCTCTGATCAACTCAAACACTTTTAAGATAAGTGAAAAAATGTTGCACAAAATATCTGTCAATTTAATCTTTCCTCTTCAGTTTGAGAATACCAATTTTCCGATGTATATGAATACATAATCCATTGGAGAGAAGGAGTTTAAGAGTTTCCGTCTCTATGGAACAAGTCCTCCCAGGCAAATACAAGTACTAGGACGTAGAATGAAATTGCACTTTCAGGCTGCTTGGACTCTGTAGCAGCTGCTCATTTAGATGATTCTTAATTGAAGAAGACAATGACAGAATTTCAAAGTAAATGTGATTTAAATGGAAGATAATTGTTCAACAGCCATTGCTTTTCACTCTTAGTTTTGCTGTGACTTCTATAAATTTTAGGGAATAAAAGTTAATTCCATGAGGTCAGGCTGCATAGCAGTATGGGGACTATTTTCATGGAAAGTGAAAATAGTGAACCCACACTTTTAGCACCCTCTTCTTCACATAATCTGTAAATACTGGCTGCTGTTCTGCTCTCTGATAGTATTAGTATTAGATCTTAATAGGAATATTTCCATTTTCTTTGTAGGCAAAAAAGAAGAAATCTGGATTATTGATGACTTCATTATTGATGGAAATAACCTGAAGAATCCCATTATCCTTTTGGATACCTTTGACTTTGGTCCTAAAGAGGACAACTGGTTTTTCTATCCTGGTGGAAACATTGGGCTTTATTGCCCATATTCATCCAAAAGAGCTCCGTAAGATTCTCTCAGCAATACAGTAGAAAGAAGTGACTTTGTAAACAGAGTCTAAAGCACTCATTTCCTTTATTTACAGGGAAGAAGATTCAGCTATGGTATTTGTTTCAAATGAAGTTGGAGAGCACTCCATTACCACAAGGGACCTGAGTGTAAATGAAAATACTATCATCCAATTTGAGGTACTTGTCCTCAGAAAGTTATTTTGCCTTTTTCTTCATGTCCTTCCACGTTCTGCTCTGGTGTATTTGCCCAGCTGTTCTGATTGCCAAGTAGAGACTCTAATTGATTTGACATTACTCTCCCTCATGTCAGTGTATCATGATGTTTTTAATACACAGATGAGGGAAATTTCTGCCTCAAAGTCTTCTACTTTCTTGCCTAAATTACTGCTTTGTCCATGCCTATATACTTGCACTGATAGCATTAAAGTCCATGTCCTGTGCATTGGAGAGTCACCACAGGCAGGCAAGAGGATGAGCAAAATATAATGAGGGTCCAAATGGCCACTTCACAGCCTGCTCAAGGTAAGAGTGCAGCGTTTTCACAGGCTGACCAGTGCAGAGCTACAGCTTCATCTGTGACAGGAGAAAATAATTTTTTTCTACCTGCTGGCTGAACTGCACTGTGGTACTATCTCAGAGAGACAAGCTTCTGCTTTCCTTTTTCTTCTGCCCACATCATAGATGCTGTAGATGAAGCTGTTTTTTGGCTATCATGGCCTGAAGTCATCCTATCTTAGGGAGTTAACTAAAGCTCATGAATAAGGAGCATATTTTTGTGTTTCTCATATAGTCAGTGAAAATAGGTACCCCAGTGAACACAAAAAACTAAACTCTCTGATTTATCCTAGAATATAAACTGTGCATTGGCTAGGGCAGCTATAGGTAGGAGTAACCAGTCAGCCTAGTATTTATTAGTTTAGAGAGGCCATTATATTGGCAGTAAGAAACTGGAAAAGAATGTGGCATGTAAATTGCCATGCCACGGTTACCAGACTGCTTTTAACAACAATATAGCATGCTGTGGCATTAATATGAGCTACATAATAATCAGCAAGTTATACGAGTTTATAAAAATTACTAAAATGATACCAAGGGTTTTCCAAGAAAATTAGGTTTAGTTGTGTACTCACAACTAAATTTGTCATGCAACTAATTCATAAATTATTGAATGCAAACCATTTTCTGTTTTAAAATATAGATTACAGCCTGTAGAACAAAAATGTTTGAGGTCACTTTAAGATATTCATAAGCCTTCAGAGCATTAACTCATAAAATCTACATGTTTACTTCCATATGTGGTAAGAACATGGTTTTCAGCTCACTTTTTTGAGAACATTAGTGTAAATGAAGGAGTTATGCATAATGCAGTAGAGTTTCTCTCTGTGTCTCAAGAGTCAAAACTTATATTGGGTCAAGCATCTAGCTAAGCTTCCAGATGAGTAGACAACCCTTCTAGTCAAATGTAGGTTGATGGGACTCATGTGCACTGAAGAGTGATGAAGGAAATTCAATGTAGGATACTTTCAACATTCATGCACGTTTCTAAGTAATGTGTTTTAGAAATAAACAATTTTTTTTAACAGAACAGCATGCTAGAAAGACACTTGTTTTTGCTACAAAGACATATAAGAATATCAAAATGTTACATAGTTCTAATACAGGCTTTATATTTCATCAGCAATGGGTTTTTATTTGTTGCGTGGTAAGTACAGTACATCTTATTTTATATGACAGAGTCACTCTGTGAAGAAACTAATTCTTCTTTTACAAAAGCAATTTGAAGTTATAAGAACATCTACATATCAGTGTAAAAGAAAAGCAGACTAATTTGCACTGGTTGCATGCAGAAAATGTGTCTTAAGAGGTCTCAGATTCTCTATTAAACATTTTGTGATTTTTCAGGAGTAGAACTGGTTTTCATGTAAGTTTTCTGCCTTTTCTACTGTTCTTTTTATCAGGAATCTTGTAAGTACACCCCGAGAAGTCTGACACTGACAAACTAAATTTTGGTGATGTTGAATCTGAATCCAATCCAGCTGTGATGCTCTAGGGCTTTGCCATTATGCACGAACGAATAGGTAGTGAGTGGGAAAGCTGAACATATTGAGGTGATGAGCTTCCTTTTTTGAAATGTAACATAAAAGAGGACTATAGTGCAGCTTAGCAATTACTAGCCTGGCATTAACAAAAAGTAACTGTTTGCACTTTTTGGTTTTATATTTCTGCTTTTAATAATGCACATTTTTTTGATGCTGTGATTACTTCAGTACCTGCCAGAGGACTGCAAGAGCTGGTGCATTTGCTCCAGCAATGTTAGCAGCTCTATTTTGGGATTTGACCAGTTAACTTTACAGTTTTCTCTAGCTAGAAGTTGTTGGGGCTTTCTTATCACATTTATGTTATCATAAGGCGTCGTGTGGTATACTCATGGACAGGAGGGCAATGTGCAAGAGTTCCTGTTCATGTGTGTCCTGAGTGCATCATCCCTGTTGTTAAATGGGTTCCCAAATCACCATTTTCCTGGACTAAACAAATACAGTACCAAATGGGGGAGGCTAAGGTGAAGAATGGCTGGGGGTCCCACAGCCTGCCCTGTGTCACCTTCTGTGTTTGATGCCGTGGTCCCCAGATCAATATCGGCTGCACCACAGACAGCTCCTCTGCCGACCCGGTGAAGTTGGAGTTCTCACGAGACCTGGGAGCCACCTGGCACCTGCTGCTCCCCTTGTGCTACAGCAGCAGCAGCCACCTCAGCTCCCTCTGCTCCACTGAGCATCACCCAAGCAGCACTTACTACGCAGGCACTACCCAGGGCTGGAGAAGGGAGGTCATTCACTTCGGAAAACTGCACCTCTGTGGGTAAGTGTCCAGCTTCTGTTCCTGCCCAGCTGCTTGCTGCTTTGCTTTTATTTCTGCTTTTCACCCAAAATGTCATTCCAGCACAAGAGTGGTACATAAGAACTGCAGCACTAGAGCAGACCAGATGACCAATTTTTCTCTGCTTTTTGCCCTGAATGTTAGCTAGTGTTCAGGTGATTCCCCAAATCAGGTGATTCCCCAAATCATGCTGTGCCTAATGCTGACGTAGAATAACCACAGGCAATTTCCTATTACCTATATATTTAATTGGTGACAGTTTAATAGAAGGGAGTTGCTTGGTGAAATTAATGCAAAACTGACTGTTCTTAGAGTGCTTCGAGTGTTCTTTACAGAACTGCATCAGCCATTTAAATTCACTGATTATATTCTTGCATGAAATTTGAGCTTTATTAGAAAATGCAGTAAAATGTGAGCTAGTATAAGCTTGATTCTACTTCAGTATGAGGAAATGGTCTCATCTAAATACAGTCTCAGCTATATTACTCAGCAATATTCTAAGAAATTAACTGCTGCAGTCACTAGAAACTTAGTGAAACAAATCAAGTTGGATGACAACACAACATAGAATAACAGGATGTGGTAGCAGGCACTGTAATACATAACTTTTTTTGAAGTAAAAACACTACTGTTTACTTTTTCAGGAATAGTTGTCATCTAGCATCAACTCACTTTATGTAAAAGATCACGCCATTAATGATTAAACTGTAGCATGTATGAATGAAAATGAGCTGTGCAACTATGAGACTTTGTGAGTCTATGCAGCTATGAGACTGAGTATTTATGAAACTACTGCAGTCAGTGGGTCCTCCACTAAATAAATGACCCCATGTGTGCCTCTGAAAGTATGAAAAGACCTATATAAGAAATAGGAATCAAGTTTGGAAAGACTGGATGTTTAATAATTTAAGCAAATGTTTAAATTTTAAACTTGATTTTTCTGGTTTATGACAGTTAACATTTCAAGCACATAATAGTTAGCCATCTCTTTCACCGGCTCACTTGTGCTTCCTGGTTTTGTGCAAAAGAATTCTTTTACCCTTTACCCAACCATCAATGCATTCCTCCAAATGAAAATTTTGACTGTGCAGACTCCTAACTCATTTAAACCTTCCAGGATTTTGATTTAGTCCTGTGTTCCTGAGTGCTTCCATCCTGTTTTTCTACCTTCTCTCCTATTCCTTCACCAACACACCAGGCCAGGAGCCCATTGATGGCAGCCAGCCAAGCCCAGCAGTGCAGAGTAGCTTACCTGGGGCATTCAATGCGTTAGATCCTTGGCCCAGAAGGCTGAAGGGGGGATTTCTCCACCATAATCCACTGGAAGAATAAGAAAAAGATTCCAAGCCTGTCTACTTGTGTAATTCCCAGCCTTTTCATCCTCAAAGTGTCAAGTGGTTATATTTAACTGAGGATAAAGACATTTGAAGTCATTTCCACTACATATGTAATTTTAGAAATGAATAGATGTTCTTAACAGACTGCTGTAAGTAATAGTTAGTATTCTAGTTAATGTCCTGAAGGAAAGGTCCAGGGCCTGTTGAGCCAGAGAAGAAACCCCAAACAACTTTAGCGAGACCAGTGATCCACTCTCTGCTTCAGACACGAATCGTGCTTCACCCTCTCCAGGAGTGACCCTGACAGGAGGAGCTGACACAAGTCAGGAAGAAAAATCCAGCCTGTGGGGCAGAGGTCTACTCTCAAGAGGAGCTTACAACACCTCCAGCCTCACACTTGTGTCCTTCACCTCAGGGCACGCTACAGTCAATGATTTTGACTTCCAGCAGAACTCTGGTTCTTGGGCATCTTTCTCGTAACGCTTAGTAGTGTCCCCCCTCACCAATTATCAGTTGTCACCTAAATCCCCTCATAAATATTTCTTTTTAGCAAATCAAGAAAAAAAAAATGTCAGCTACAATTACCTGCGGAATTGATTTGCCTGCTGAATTTAGATATCTTTAACAAGACACATTAAACACGCAGGGCAATTAAGTGCTTTTTCCTTCTCAATCTTCTGGTTTCCTTCCTCCCTTAAAATGTTTTCTCAACTGGGAATAAAATTAGTCTCTCAAGTGTTTTCCTCATTTCAATTTGTTTTCCCTCCTTCCCCAGTTGGTTCCTTTTTATATGCAGCATTGATATGAGTAGCACTTAGGAGATGAATTAAAAATGACAGGACAGCACCCAAAGGAGAACATAGTTTAAATTAACAACTTGCAATATCAGCCTGGTTTAAGATTAAGCTGCCTGAAAGCAAGCTGGATACCTGGTGACATGACAGATCACGTTTTCTTTCTGCGTAATTGAGAGTGAGATCCTACCATTCCACCCCTACAGGTGGTCTCTCTGGGGGCAGGATGGAAGCATGAAGTAGGATCTCACTCTTCAGGAGAGGGTGAAGGTGGCCTGGTGTGACCCACACACTGTACACCAAAGCAGAAGGGAATCCACCAGGCTATGGCCATTCATCTTTCCCGTGAATGATGGAGATAAGAGTAGCTGGATTTTAAATCTTGAAAAATTATGTCTGTCATTCGGTTTTGGGATTACAGCTAATGAAAAATGTTATTTTTATTTCTGTCAGTACTTGGGTTGAACGTCAACATAAAGATGCATGAGGTACTGAAGGAATTAGATCTAGCAGTCAGTTTCTAGAATTAATCTATTTATCAAGCCAGTTCCCACAGAAAGAATAATACATACGTGCATATAATGGTATATGTATGGAATACAAAAGAGATGGAACTGTTATTTAAAATAGGTACTTTTTATGCCATTTTCAGGTTGGCGAGATTCAGGTGGTACCAAGGATTTTACCCTGCTGGATCCCAGCCTGTGACTTGGGCCATTGACAATGTGTACATTGGCCCCCAGTGCGAGGAGATGTGCAACGGGCACGGCAGCTGTGTCAACGGCACCAAGTGCATCTGCGACCCTGGCTACTCGGGGCCAACCTGCAAAATAAGCACCAAGAACTCTGACTTCCTTAAGGATGACTTTGAAGGTATCTCTTTTGGGAGGGGGATCTGAATACTGTCTGTCCATCTTAGTGGAACCCAGGGTCCAAGGGATTAAACAGCAAAGCCTTCCTCACCCCTGCCTGCTTCTGATTAGAATTTATGCCATGGAGGTATTCCCATGGACCAAGTAGTTCAGATGCCATTTGCAAGCACGGTTTGTGAATGTCTGATGCACTGTTAATGCTGGAATACAAAATCTTCATTGAAACAGAACTCCCTGAAACTCTACAGGTAGAAAATAATTTTAGAAGAAAACTGTTTTGATGGTAGTTTGACTTTAGCAGAGACAGAGCATTTGCAAGTGATGCAAGTAGCGGAGTGTCGTTTCTCACTACTAGGGAAATCTAACTGGCCTTACTACAGCAAACATGGTTTCAGAGCAGACCATGTGTCTCAGCAGTGGGAGCCAGGCTCAGCAGCCTGAGCAGACCCCAAGGGAGGGAAGGCAGCAGGGCACTGAAAGCCTCACGCAAGCCTGGGCACAGAGAGCATCCAGGCACACAACCCTAAAACCCCCTCGAGGCTTCCCCCGCTGGCGAGCACGGCAAGAGGAGCATGTTTTGCATAAAGCAGCACCTGTGAACCAAACTCTTCCCTTCACAGGTGCTGCTGTTCATTTTCAATTTTGCCAGCCCTTGCTTGCATGCTACCACATGGTACCCAAGGTTCCTTTATAGACCTGAGAACGTTGTTGTTATCTTAAGATAAATGAAGAAAAGTGGAAAACCTTGTGAAAAACTGGAAACTAAGTTCCCCAGATTTCATACTTCTGGGTTTACTTTGTTTATTTTGTTTTGATTTGTGTCAGCTTTCTAGAATACATGGCATTGGAAACACTGAGTATTTCTCAGTCAGCATGTGATTTTTAATTTATCTCTCTTCCTCTGGAAGTAGCACTTTTGCAGCAGGAGCACTTCAGAGTAAATCATAAATATGTATTCACTGTGTATTCAGGTCAGCTGGAGTCGGATAGATTCCTCCTTGTGAGTGGTGGAAAGCCGTCAAGGAAATGTGGTATCATGTCTGGAGGAAACAACCTTTTCTTTAATGAAGAAGGTTTACGTATGCTGATGACTCGAGACCTAGATTTGTCACAAGCCAGGTAACACCCTTTTCAAAAGCTCTTTCAGGATTTCATTGAGGAAATAACATACTGAAGAAAAATGCATATGTGATACTTCTCTGGTAAATCAAGCTGACTTATTCTGTGGTACTCACACTAGGAAATGCTCCATTTTAACCACTGTTACCATGTTAAATTAAATATAAATTGAAGTTTAATAGCACTAGCCATTTAAATGTTGGTTTTTTCCTCGAATAAGAACTCTGGGAACTGATACCACACCTTCAGTAGTTCATGAAAGTTTTTGTTTCCTAAATCCATCACATGAGAAATGCTCTGCTTGTCTTTATGAGCCACTGCTGAAACAGGAGTATCTGCTGAAAGTATAACTCTTACATTTGTCATCTCATAATTCTTTCATTTCTGAAGCTTGTTTTTTTCTTATTGTGCACATTTGTTTCCAATAATTCACTGAGAAATTCCCATCAAGCTGTCACCAGCTATTGAAAACGAAATATTTTAGTGTATTTACAGTTTATGTTGTATCTTTACAGCCTGCAGAGGAGATATGTGATGAGTGAGACATGCTAAGCAAGCCATATTAAAAAAATTTGCACTAATATGAATTCCATCCCAATTGTGAGCATGTTAACAAATAGGCATTGTTTGCTAGTTTATTCTGTATCTTAACTGATAATTGTATATTATTACTTTGGAAAGAGTGCTTTTTCTCCAAGACTTTTTTTCATTCATCTCTTAAAAATACCCTACTCCTCTCTAACGTGCTGTGGGAAACATTTTAACAGGCATTTTATCTACTTTTTACCTGTCAGCATTGGTATTGAAGCTTTAAATAATGGTTTAATTGTAAAGACTCATGGTCAGTAAAAATGCCTAATATCTAACCATTGTAGCTTTTAGATCAGCTCTTAGATAAACCTCAGTGATATGTAATATTACGGACCCCTGTAATTTGTAAGATTCCTCACACTTTTTTCAGATAACTTTTTTTTTGGTTTTTTTGATAAAAACAAACCCCAGTTCTTAACACTAATTTGATTACTAGACCACTCTGAAATTAAAAGATTGCTTAACAAAAGATACAAAAGATATCGTAAGTTGCTCCATTAGACTAAATGATGTTTTCCTTATTGCCCATGTTCAAAGAACCATCATTTATCTCTTCTCCATGCTGATCTGTAGCTGGATTTGCATGTATTGACCTCAAGGTGTTATTTGGAGATAAATTACTTCTGTCTTAGGAAAACAAAGCTGGACATCCAATTTCTTGTATATATACTTATGAAAAATAACAGTTATCGACAAACAACTGTATGTTCTCTTCTGAACAGCAAGGCACACTGCAGTGGCACTGCTGGGAGCTGCTCTTTAGCAACCTAAAGTAATGGCAGTGGGATTTTCTTCTTCTCCAGACTGACTCTATCAGCCATCTGCAAAGCACAGCAGATCTGGCTGTGACACAGATGTGCCAAGTTCTGCACAGGACTTGGGGACAAGTTTCAGTTTATGCCAGGAGTGATGAGAACAAGTATTTTTTAAGGGTGCTAGACTCAGTAGTCACGTTCCCTTTTCCTTATGAGGAGATCCCCTGAAGAACACGGGCATGCAGTGGTGTCTGTCAGTGCTGCAAGCCACACTCAGCATCTGGGGATTGAAATCAAATGCACACTGCAATCCGCTGCCATCACATCTATATGCTAAAGAATTTAACAGAGGGGACAGTATATCACCCTGATGGTGACACTGGTAGCTGAAACTGCACCACATGAAATGTCAGTAGGGACAGAATATTTTAGATATCACAGCTGATCAAATCCCTTTCAATTCTGAATTACTAGAAGAACGTCCACGCATTTGAGTGTTACTAGATTTACAAAAAACACTTTGCTTTTCCATTTCCATTTTTCAGAGCCTTTGCAAAATACCGTTGGGTTAAGAAGTGAGATATTTAAAATTATTTTTTTATCTGCTAGACATTGTTACCTATATTTGAGTGGGTTATTACTACATTAGTAAAGTCTGAGATGTAAGAATAGCAATGCACAGAAATCAGATGCAGCAGAGACAAGGTTACCTGGGTTTATTTCCTTTGAATTATGTGGCAAATGTTGGAGTAAATCTGAGGAGGCAGAAAGACTTGCCAGCAGTGAAGCAAATCCATTACATTTGATATGTTGGTCCATGAGGGTACCCAGTCCTCCTTTACAGCACAAGCAATATGTTATGTCTGGGACATGGAGGTGCATATAATCTATAGCAAAAGCAGTTATATATAGTAGCAAGAGAAACTGTGAGTCGCAGTCAGGACTAGAATTAATTGAATTGTACGTCTGGTGTTTTATTGGAGCTTTGTCTGCCCAGCACCTCTGCAGCCTCCACTCCCAGCAGATCTACCTGCAGATCAAACCAGAACAAGATTTTTGATGCAAAACTTCTTTTGCACCATTTCCTTTAACCGTGAGCCAGGCAGCACTAATGCAATAATAATTAGAACAGATAAAACACTCTAAAGCTGTGCAAAAGCTGTGCAAACATGAATTAAGACTTGTAATATCCCTGCAAGTCCAATAAGTAAATATCATTACAGCACGGTTCCCTCCACTCCAAGTGCACAGTGGAGCTATTTATGAGCATCGGCTGATGGGAAGGATTTCGCAGTTTGATACAAGTCTATTGTGCAGCTTTGGAGAAGCCAATTAACTGGGGGATGAAAGGCTGGTGTCCCTGGGTGGCTTGGGCTGGCTTCAGGGAAGCCAGCACATTCAAATGGTGTAATTTAGACAAATTTCCCAGGCTGACAAAATGGACAAAATGATCCCTGAAAGTGAAATGTGCTTTGTTCTCCTGTCCAGATTTTCTCTGGTTTATGCCAATGGAAAACTGGGATGCTTATTTTGAATTTAAGCATTTCAGCAAATTCATAGCAAATTATGATCTACTTAGAGCACAGTTGCTTTTCTGCCACTAAAATCTGTACTCATGGGATACAGGGATAAAAATTTCACCCAGGATTATGTTTCTGATACGTGCAACACCATCTGCTATGCAGACAAAAGCTGAAAAACATAAATGACCAGCTTTGTTCAGCCTCTTATGCCTGGCAAACTACCACACAGGCAAAATGAATTTTTGTCATACCACCTGTCTGTCTAGTTATATTCTGGAAGCTTTGGAAAGGAAGTCATAAGATCTCCTAAAGCTGACTCTTACAGCTAGAAATCAAAGTGCTAGTCAATAGACAAACTCCAAGTCTCTCTGGTTCGTTGTGTAGGATGTTGTAGAAAATAAATCTTTCCAGTAAATGCTCCCCCTGTTAGATTTGTGCAGTTCTTCATGAGACTGGGATGTGGCAAGGGGGTACCTGACCCCAGGAGCCAGCCTGTGCTGCTGCAGTATTCACTCAACGGGGGCCTCACGTGGAGCCTTCTCCAGGAGTTCCTCTTCAGTAACTCCAGCAACGTGGGACGATACATTGCCCTGGAAATTCCCTTGAAGGCCCGTTCGAGCTCCACTCGGCTTCGCTGGTGGCAGCCATCCGAGAACGGGCATTTCTACAGTCCCTGGGTGATCGACCAGGTGAGGAATCCTTGAGGGAGTTGCTTCTTTTAACACAATTTTAGACTGGATTCAGTCTTAATGGCTCCCTTCCTTTGGTATATATCATTTCACTGAGACAAGCAAAAATGCTTTGTAAAAAGATATTTAGAGCACAATTACTGTTTGCTGAACTCATGGTTTTAATGCAGCATTTCCATGAGGGGCACAGATTGCCCGTTTTGAATCTAGGAAAGTCTTTTACATGTGTGTAGAGCCTCAGGTTCACATTGCAGGAGGCCTTGCCATGCAAAATGCAAGTCTGATTTTAAACTTCAAAGCCTTCATTTAAAAAGTATCCAAATATGGAATTGGCTTGGTAGAATGTAATAGAAAAAAAATTACAGAAAAATACCAATCTGTATGAAAATAAAGTTTCCTATTTGGGATTTGCTTCTATAAATGTTATTATATTACTTTGTATGACTTGGTATAAATCACAAATGATTCATCTCTAAAATGATTGTGCTTTAAGTAGTGTCATTGGGTTGTCCAAATACAATTTGCTTTAATGTATTTTTTTTTAAGAAGTTAGTTCAGATTGTTAGGAGAAACCCAGCCACTTTAATGTTGTGGTTATAAAATTTTACTTCCCATCCCTCCTTTTAAAAATGAAAAAATACTCATTGTTTCTACATCTTCATTGAATGTAGTTATATTAGCTCAGAACAGTCAGAAACTGAATTCAGAATAACAAATGAAAAATAATTTTACCTTGCTTGCTGTTGAATAGTAAAATGATGATGTTTTACAGTCAATGACAAAACTGAGACTATTTCCCCACTTCTATCAGCAGATGCAATCTGATAGTAGTGCACCAGATTATAGAAGAGTGGAACAATCACTAGGAAAGTGCAATCACTTTGTTTCTACAAACACTTATTTTTGTGAGCAGTTTTACTTCATCAAGGATGGAGGTCACCTCCCTGAATTTTAGATTTTTGCAGCTGAGCCAAGAAAGAGATACTCCCCTTTCTCATAGCCTAAACTCTTTACTAAGTAAATTTTTCCATTTTGGACAGCAGAATAAATACATATAGACTGGTACATCTCCTCCTCCCTCAGGTTGCTATGTCACATATATGTTTGTGAGGACTTCTAGACATATTTTCTTTTCAATAACTATTTCTTTCTTAATGTTTCAGATTCTTATTGGAGGAAATATCTCTGGCAATACAGTATTGGAAGATGATTTCACCACACTGGATAGTAGGAAGTGGCTGCTCCACCCTGGTGGAACAAAGATGCCAGTCTGTGGCTCTACTGGGGATGCTCTGGTGTTCATTGAGAAAGCCAGCACCCGCTATGTTGTCACCACTGACATTGTTGTCAATGAAGACTCTTTCTTGCAAATAGATTTTGCAGCATCCTGCTCTGTCACAGACTCCTGTTATGGTAATAACTTCTTAGTAATTCCTGCCATTCCTCTTCCTGCCATTCCTCTTCCTCCACTGCAGAGGAAAGTTCACTTGTTTTCTGATTACATTATTTATCATAACAAGAGCTGAGAAACAAAAGAAAGCTGCATGTTTCTGTTAGAAATTGTAACATCAGCGTTTTTATTCCAGGTGTCTGAAGCCTAAGATAAACTGAAGTGTATTATTCCCTGCAAGCACCTAAGTTGCAGTTCAATCCATTTAAGAAAAAGACTAACAGCTGCCTTACTCAAATCCATTTAGTAGATAGCATCCATTTAGTAGACTGCTTGGGGTAATAACAAGCAGCTGGGTGTTCCCAGCATATGTTTTTTGCTTTGTGGTTTTGCATTTTCAGTGTAGTCTCAGTTCTGATCTTACTTGTACCCATATATCTAAGAAATCATTTATACCAATGTACATCTGATACATGCTAAGGCAGCATCAATTGAAAAAATTTATATTGCCCATATGAAATAATAAACATGTATAGATCTATATGTATCTATATAAGAATGTGAGCATAGATATATGCACATATATATATGTTATGTACACATAATGATGCAATTTTTAATTACCTAGCTTCCTTTTTTCCATATGTCTATTGAGTGCAGAGCGAGCTTTCATACGTGTGTATACATACAGATACACAAATAAATGAAAACGTGCTCTGTACTCAATACACATTGCATGGAAATTAAAAATTGGTTCATTATGCGAATTTTAAGGTATGCAAGAAATAGGTCTTTCTAAAAAACAAGTTTTTGCTTGTTTTACACATCCTCTTGGAGTAGGGTTTTGAGGTATAGATATATTTAATGAGGATGAGAATACAATACATTGCACCATGTATGTGTTAATATCACATTCATGCGATCATGTGTTAATATACTGGGTTGCTGACTATTCCTCTACAATTCTGTATAAAAATGGAAAAAGGTTTTACATGAAGTCCCACATTTAGCTTCTCTGATTTTGCTAATCTGAAGCTACTCACATGCTTAACAATTTTTCTTTCTTTTGGTATTAAAAAAGACTGCAGCATTCTGAGATCATCTCTGCTAATTTTAGAATTGTTTTGGCAACTGAGCTGTATACCAGCAAAGAAACAGTTCCTTATTTTTTTTTAGGGGGGAGGGGGGTTTGTTTCTTTGTTTCTTTGTCTACTACCCTTATCATTATCTTAACTTCATATTAAATTAGGCAGGACGCTATCTAATCATGCTTCTAGTCATGATGAGCAAAACATTTCTTCTGGTGAGGGAAATTTAACACTAAAAACTCACTTACCCTTGTTCGTATCTACTTGTCCTTGTATTTCTATAGCACTGTCTTCTGTGCTGAAATTCACATCAAGTAGGACTGATTGGGTGATTAAGGGTCATTCCCTGTGCATGAGGGTAGAAGAAATGGGTCTGTAGTAATCAAAAAAAGATCACAGATTTATCACCCCTGTCACTGCAAGCATGCTTCATGTTTTACAGCCAGCTCAGCCAGAATGCCTGGCAGCTGGAATATTTACTTCAAGTTACAGTTCTGTGCCTATTATTATTTACTTTTTCATGGCTGCATGAAAGTTTGACTTGAAGTAGTTAGGCAGCCTGACTAACCTTTTATTTTCATAATAAAAGTTTATAAGCCATAAACATCAAAACAATGAAATTGCTGATTTTCGCTGAGAAATGAATACATTAGTTTAATGTGGCTAGACTGTGTTTGAATGGAAACACGCTCACTGACTAACAAACTCAAAATTGTGCTGGGTAATGAAATGAGCTGGTCTGCAGGAGGGGTGGAAGGCTGACTAAGCCATCTTGTGACAGAGCCAAAAGTGAATTTGAGTGTTGCTCTGCTTTACCCAGCAATCACATCCAGCTGAATCTCACCCTTCAAGCCTGAAAAAAAAAAAATTTGGTGGTCATGGTGCTGTCACATCACTTTCTTGCATGCTGCAGCTACAGAAGTTGTCTTGACTTAATCCTGGCAACTTAACATTGGCTCTGTCTTTTCATCTGTGGTCCCTTGAGTTAGGTGGTGGATGCAGAGGTGTACTGCAGACTCCTCCTGAGCTATACCTGCTCAGCAGTATGTAACATATCCTCCAGCACTGCCACCAAAGGAGGTAGCTTTGTGCTTCTGACACAAGGGTTTGAAAAGTTCTGAGTGGTTATTTTGTCCACTTTAGTTTAGACTTGTGATACTGTCTGGGGTTTGCACTCTATTATAGGTATATGGATAGGCCTCTCTAAATTAAGTAACTAACCGTCTTTCCACCCTTAGCTATTGAACTGGAATATTCAGTGGACCTTGGGCTGACCTGGCACCCAATTTTGAGAGACTGTCTTCCCACTAATGTGGAATGCAACAAGTACCATCTTCAGAGGATTCTCATTTCAGACACTTTCAACAAGTGGACTCGGGTTACTTTGCCTCTGCCTCCCTATACTAGGTAAGTCCCTCTGGTTTTCTGCAGAATAAATCTAAAAGCATAACTAGGTATTTATAACATCATGATACATTATAAAGTTAAAGCAATTGTACCTTGTCTTTTTTGTTTTGTCCATGTATATAGCAACAAATAAGTATAAGTAAATGAAGCTCTGTCCTATAAAAATTGAAACACGGGTAGCAGGGCATCAGGCCCTCAGCACTGTTTGACTCCACAGCTTTTCTCCTCCTGTTGAGTCCAATCTCCTCACATAGGCATAGGCTGAGCTAACTGCTGGTTCAGAAGTATCAAAGCACAGGTAGAGCCTTGAGACAGTTGTCATGAAAGATGCTACCTGAGGCACATACAGGTTTGGAAACAGAGACCTTTATTTTTTAGCAATGGTACTGAAAGCACCTATACAGTTGCTACACGTTTTGACATTAGTAGTGGAAAAGTCCATGTTCTATTACTAATCATTTGGGGTATCTGGACTCTTCCCTATCTTTGGTGCTGTTACATCAAGTAATAGCAATTTTTTAGGAGTTGTTCCCAGCATTAATTTTCTGTGCTTCCTCTTTTGTGCGGCTTCACTAGGTATTGTCTGTAAACATCCATTACCCCAACAGTTCTTGTATAAAGACTGCAAATTTGTGTTCAGAATAGTATTTCTGGGGTTGAATGGGATAAATCAGGGCTGGGATTGATACTCCAAACCAATTGAATTTGGATCTGAAAGGAAGCTACCACTTGAGATAAACTCAGGTTTATAAATAACTGTGATTTTAAGACTGAAGAGTTTTTTGAGCAGTATATGTCACAACAAGTCTGAGGCCCTACTGAGGTGAAAATTGCACTTCTGTCCAATCCCATAATTCTATTTTTTGGCTCAAGTAATACCATTTCCCAAGGTTATTAAGATAGGCATTCCATGACAGAGGTTATTACAACCTTATCTCATAAGCAAGAGAGACATTAAGCTTTTGGATAAGAACAGTGCAGCTAATAGGCCTTTTAGTCTGGATGCAATATAATTTTTATGCTGCTTTATTATTTCAAGCTGTGTAACAGCAGGTGTGTGTCTCCAATTGTTTGTACCTGTGTGTTTTAGGCACATGAAGGCTGTGTAGTCAATAGCTTGGCCTGGTGCTCACCACCCACGTCTGTGTAGCCTGTTAGGGCTTCTGCACTCCAGAGCGCTAGCTCACCTCTGGCCTCTACACGGCAATGAACGCTTAGTTTTAACTTAGAGCTGATTTAAAAATGCAAATGCAAATACAAAGCTTCCCACAGGAGTATCAATTCTGTAACTTGTTAGTGAAGTGCCCAGCCAAACCCGGCAGTGTAAGATATAGGTGCTTGTCTTTATTCTGAAAGGACTTCCTCACAATTTTTACATTTCTTTTTAAAATGCTGTTTGGTGAGCAGCTGAGCTGAGCTCAGAGAAGTAGATTTCTTTCTGGATAAACATGTTATTTATTCAGTTCATGCAGCATTTTTATAAAAAAAAAAATTAATGGGATAATAATGACCTTATCATATGAGGTCCATTTTTACATTGAATAGTTTTAGGGGGTTTTGGTGTTTATAATAATTGTGGTTTCTCTATGAGTTTCAAAAGAAAACCGAGTATGAAAAGTTTAATGCTGCCATCTAGTGCTGCAGAGCAAAACAGGGATTAGCTTGAATTCGTAGTTAACAGAAATTCATCTGCTCACAGCTCTTGACTCACCATCTCCACCTGCATGAGCTGAATAGCTATTTGGTGTCCCCTGACTGTTTTGGATAGATTTTCATCATCTATCTTGGGAGCCGAGACACTTAATTCACATATAGGGAGCTAAGCCCATTTTAATCAACAAAATGAAAATATTTTACTGAGTAGAGCCAGGATCACACCACAGATAACTTCTCAGCATTACCAGCCAAGCCCTGGGTGGAGGGGAGGGAAGAAACTGCAAAGCCAGGGTCATGCTGCAAGCCCTGCATGGCCTTCTCACCTGTCCCCAGCCCACTGCCTAGAGCTGCTCTTACCTAAGTGTAGTTGGGAGAATCCATAGACAAAAAGTCAGGTAAATTTGTTGACTTGTACTTGTTGACTGGCTCGGGGTGAAACTTGGAGGGTTTGGATTATTCTGGCTTGATCCAACTTGTAGCTATCCCTCAAGTTTGGATCTGTGCTGGGACATGGTTATGACTGGCCTGAGCTTCCAACTGGGAGTACCATCTTCTTCCTACCATGCTCTCTACTGCACCAACCATGGCTCACTTGCTTTGCTTTCACCAGTGATCCATTTCCTACCTCCCACACTCTCAGCTGGATACCAAGCACCCGTGCTTTGTCCTGTTCTCAACATTTGGGCACCCTTTTCTCGGAGGGATATTGTCAGAAATCAGCCCTGGGTCATGCTGGTATCAAACAAATGTTCCAAGACCAGCCTAGCCTTAAGACTAACATTTCCTTTCAGTCAAAATAAGGATTACCTTAGCTAGAAAATACAGAATCATGTTTTTCTTTCTCTCCCAAGGTCTCAAGCAACTCGTTTCCGCTGGCACCAGCCTGCTCCTTTCGACAAGCAGCAAACGTGGGCAATTGATAACGTCTACATTGGGGACGGCTGCATAGACATGTGCAGTGGCCACGGGAAGTGCACACAAGACAACTGTGTGTAAGTGTCATCTGTTCCCTATCCTGCCTGGGGCTGTAGCATTTCACTCCCTCTCTGTCATTCTGACAAACTTGTAGGAAAAACTGTGATACAATTCTACAAAGGAAGGTGGATTTTACTGTTAAAACTGAGCAGGGCACTGAGACCACTTGGGAACAGAAGTAACAAGTGGAAGTGGAAGGGCAGGGGTTGGCACAGCCAGACCTCTGCCTGTTGGTGCTCCATGGCCAAAGCAGACAGTCCTTTCCTCAGTGGCAATGCATCACCTCTGCTCTTGCCTGTGCTGCGTCTTGATTCCCCTCCCACCAGGTAGGGGAAGGTACCTCTTGAGTTCACACATCCAGTCCTGGAGCTTCCCAGAATATGTCACCCTTATTCCCAAGGGATTTTACACCTTATCCCTGTGCTCTCAGCCTGGTGCTGGGTGCAGAGAATCCAGGCTGGAGGTGGGACATATCCACTAAGTAGGATATATGCCAGTTCTTCACAAGGCCGGAGTTTGCCTTTTGAGTGGTGTTATCTGGATGGTCTGGTGGCTCTGCTTCATGGTACAGTTTGCCAGGGGAGGCAGACTGGCTTGATCCTCAAATTGTTTGTGTAACAATCCACAAAGAGTCCTGCAAAGCTAGCAAACAACAGCCTCCAGATTTGCTTGTCTTGGCAACAGAGAAATACCTTCCAGATGGACGTATTGCTTTTTTTCCAGCCACAAATGGCAACAGAAATGAGAGAATGGCTGCATTGCACAGTGACAAATACATTGCACTGTGCCTGTATTTGTTAGAAATATATTTCACTGCAGAATAGACATATTATTGTGTTCTCCTCTATCCTGACAACACTGAAGTACCAAGACACAATATCCCTAGTGAAATCTCATAGTAGCAGAACACAGTTCCAAGCTGTTATCCAGTCTTTGACACATTATAAGAACATTTTTCAGAGGGGGAAAAAAGGGAGAACTGTATAAAGTAAAGATAAGAAAACACCCGTCTACTAAAATTATACAGAAACTTTAACATTAGCAGGACATTTTTAGGCTTGGCACATTCTCTTGGTTTTTGTATCCAAGCACAATGTATTTTACTGATTTTACTGTGTTTGGGAGTGTACCTTGTATTAGAAGCTTGAATGATACATAATACTAAGCCTTCAAAAAAGTCATTTTTGCTTCATATTAACTGCAAAACGCCAGATGTTTGAAACCCCCACATACCAGTTGTGCACTAGTAAATGAAGCTGCTGTGCAGAATGAGATGGTAGTTTAATAACATGGCACTGATTAAACCTCCATGCAGAGCCTTTGCCAGCTGATTTGTGCATTTGTTTTGCTCTGCAGCTGCGACGAGCACTGGGGTGGGCTGTACTGCGACGAGCCAGAGACTCCCCTTCCGACACAGCTGAAGGACAACTTCAACCGCTCCCCCTCGAACCAGAACTGGCTGACGGTGAACGGGGGCAAACTCAGCACGGTCTGCGGGGCCGTCGCCTCTGGGATGGCTCTTCACTTCAGCGGGGTGTGTGTCCAGCACAGGGACCAGCTCGCTCCATATGACACTATAAGTAGGACTGATTTTAAAAGTTAAATAGCAAGGCATTAAAAAAATAACAGCATAACATATTAAACATACAAAATGCTTTTAAAAACTAAATCCTTTGCCTGGCTGAAGGTCAAAGTCAAACAGGTCCTACAGACTAGGGCCAGCCAGAAACACTCCAAGAAAGCTGATACTATGCAGCATATTGCTATGATGCAGCCAGGAAAATGAGATACAGTGTGTGTGGCTCATGAGAGGAGCTGATAGATTAAAGCACAGTATAAGTATGTAGACATTCAATTTTCCTTCTAACAGCCTCCTCATAGCACTTAGAAGTTCCAGACCAGAGTTTAGTGTGGCTTCTAATCGGACTGCAGAGGTAAATGAATAACTAGCTATTTGCACTTGTATAACTTGCTCATGGTCCTTGACAATACAGAGCCACAGAAACACAGAATGGGTCGGGTTGGAAGGGGCCACAGTGGGTCATCTGGTCCAACCTCCCTGCTCAAGCAGGGTCAGCCTAGAGCACATTGCATCCACGTGTAGCTTCATCCTTCAGATGTCTCACAGGTGGGTGTTATCAGAGTAAGCTCACAGTAAAATTTCCTAGGTTAGCTACATACGTAGGTATGTAACCCAGATTGCTGCTGAACTATAGTTTGCTAACAGATAACCTCAAGATTGTAAAAATGACAAAATAGTGTTTTAGAAACAAGTAAAATTTATGCTTGTAGAGTTCTTCTGTCAAATTTATAACTAGGTTCAAACTGATGAAAGTTTTCTAAAATAAACTAACAGAAGCATTACATTTCCACTTCATTCCAGTAGGACTAAGTAGACACCAACTAATAGACTAAGCAATATATAAGGTATTGGGGAAAACACACATACTAAAATTGCTTTGCCATTTGATGGTTGGCATGAGTTGAATCATTAGCACATAATCAGTGATTCATTAATTCTGCATGGAAAACTTTGTGATTTACAATGGAGGGGTGGATTTCTGCATTTCTTCTATTCAGAAGAAAGGTGAATACATGAATATTGTAAAACTGAAGGTACAACATATTTAAATACACAACAGGAATTTTTAAGATGAAACATGACTGAAATTATGTCTTTAGGAAAAAAAAAATATATTGTTCTGTTGTTGCTTTACCTTTGAAAAAATTAATAAAATTTTGTACAATTTTAAAATGTTTGCAGCATGAAGCTACATTAATAGTGACTGCATAGTCTAACAAGTTTTATGAGCCTAAGTTTTGCCAGACAACACCAGCCAACATATTTTTTCATTGCTTTTAAGGGCTGCAGCCGTATGTTAGTTACAGTGGACTTGAACCTCACCAGTGCAGAATTCATCCAGTTTTATTTCATGTATGGATGTCTGATAACTCCTAATAACCGCAACCAAGGAGTGCTGCTGGAGTATTCTGTGAATGGTGGAATCACCTGGAGCCTCTTAATGGAAATTTTCTACGATCAATTCAGCAAGCCTGGGTTTGTAGATATCTTCTTTCTGCCTGTGTAACTTTCTCTACTAAAGTCAGGTGATCTTGAATTTTTCACAAGAACCTGTGGGACGTATTACTATTGTGGTTTGGATGTTAAGTCCTTATGAGTTCAGCTTGTACAGTCCTACAGGCATTTATGAATGGTCTCGGTGCATGTACTTGAGAGCATTAGCATTTGTGCAGCTGCTAGGCCAGAAATACAAGAATAGTTAGGAACTTGAAGCAGTTTGGTAGATTAGTAAATGGTTGCAGGAAGATAAATTAATAGCTGCTGTGGTGATGTCCATCCTGTTCTTAAAGTTGCTAACCTTTGCAATCTCATTCCTTACTGGCAAGATCATAAAATCACTGATTGTTCTAAGTTAGTTATAAAATGGTGTGGAGAGGAGAAACTGCATTTCTGCTCTTATCCATCAAAAGGATGGATACACTCAAGCCCTACTTTCAGATGTTTGTGAGATTCAAATCATGCATTTATGCAAACTGACCTTTTTCTCACTGACTAATTTAAATGATTCATAGAAAATGGGGATGTAAGGGAAATTTGTTATTTTATTCGAACACACCAAGAAATCACTAGCACTTTAATTGGACGTGAGATTTCAGTGTACTATTGGCTACTGTTGCAATGGAACAGATAAAATTGTACTGGAATATTGCTATCTGCTGAATGGCTCCAGGTTGAAAAAGTAATCTTCATTTTACTTCAACATTCTCCTTCTTAACCCATCCCTTAATTAGGACCTCATGGCTATACCCTGCTAGTCCAGACTGTTGCATTTGGTCCCATAAGGACAGCTGGAGCAAGTGAGGTAGTTCAAACCATGCCACAGTCTGGGTGCTGACCCTTCCCACCTCTCTCTGAGCCCCTGTCCCAGGGATGACATTGGGAGTGATCAGAAAGATTCTTGTTTCAGCAATATCTCCCAGAGGAATATAGGCTAGACCAGTCTTTTTCTTCTTTCCCAGCTTCCATGTATGCTAGGAAACATCGGGAACGGACTTGCTCAAAGCACCCAGGACAGAGCATTGCAAAGCGTCCTCCTCCTGCGGCTTTCCTACAACTAATTCCCACCTTTTATTCCAGCTTTGTGAACATCCTCCTTCCCTACGATGCCAAAACCATTGGGACACGCTTCCGCTGGTGGCAGCCCAAGCACGACGGGCTGGACCAGAACGACTGGGCGATCGACAACGTGCTGATCTCGGGCTCAGCCGACCAGAGGACGGTGATGCTCGACACCTTCAGCAGTGCTCCCCTGCCGCAGCACGAGCGCTCCCCGGCCGACGCGGGGCCCACCGGCAGGATCGCCTTCGACATGGTCATGGAGGACAAAACCACAGGTAAACGTTCCACCTGGATCTGAGTTAAGGAGCAAGAAGCCAGAGCAGCGATTTGCAGATTTTGCTGAGCCTCTGAATCTTTGTCTCACCGTGACGGTGATCACAGATAATCCCATTGCTATAAAGGTCTTGTTTTCTGCTTTTTGCTCACAAAAAGTGAAATGAAAAGATGTAATCCAGATTTTTTTACTGCATGGATTTATTTAGAAGATTAATTTAATTCCAAAGGAAGAAAAAGGAATTTAGAAGTGCCAGGTTATTGTAAGCAGATTTCTTATCCTGAATGTCTGTTCCCTATTTCCTAACTTTTTAAAATATTCTTTAGGGAAATTAAGTTACATGTTACATCTAAATTTTGTAGGAGATGCATTCCTGTATGTTTATAAGGCTTAACAGCTACCAGTGCTGGGGTACACTTTGTGCAGATATGTAAGCAACACCCATTAAAAGGCTCTCCCAAACTGTTCAGTGCAACATAAGTTCATGTTTTAAGTAAGTCTCAGATCCTTACTTCTTGAACATTAAAAAATAATGCTGTAATGCTTATGAAAGAGAATAGTAAGAGGTGCTTTCAGCAATAAATATGATAAATGTAATACATATTTACATGGGAAAGATGGGGTACTGACATTCTCAGGAGCATTACTAAATAATTCTCAGGTAGGGTAAAAAATAAAGCTATGAATCACCTTTTGTGGTTAACACTACTCCCTGTTTAATTTATAATGTCGTTGTCTATTACTGACATTGCCGTTAATTTTCAAGTGAATGAACACTGGTTATTCCATGATGATTGCTCAATTGAGAGGTTTTGTGATTCTCCTGATGGTGTCATGATCTGCGGGAGCCATGACGGCAGAGAAGTCTACGCAGTCACCCACGACCTGACTCCTACAGAAGGCTGGATTATGCAGTTCAAGGTAAAATCTGTCTGCAATGTAATTATTCAAATCCACATTTTGTTCCAGGTCTAAGTAGATCTTTCAGGAGGTAGGATGATGTATACACCTACACAGGAGACATTGCCTGCAGGGAAAAGCGTTGTTATTAGGCCATCCTCATTTTTCTCACTCACTCTGTGTTGGCCAGCTTTAATACTGCAGGCTGTTCTCAGAGGTGACACATTCTTCTCTTGCAGCACTGCAGTTCCATGGACATCATGTAATAAGGGTATTGCACATCTACCAGGTGCCTATTTTGTTACAGCTGCTTGGTGAGGGAAAAGCAGCTCCACAGTAGTTCACACTGCTCCTGTGTTTTCATGCATTCACATCAAACCTGGACTCAAACTTGCCTTCATACACCGCTTTATCTAAATTAAGGAAATAACCCAGCAATATATGGAAATTGCAAGAACCATTTGCACTTCCATCCATAAAGATGGTCTCCCCAGTCTGTGGCCTTCTCTGAAATATTCAAATCTCAGGTTGTGTGGGAGGGGATATTAACTGTATTTGTTATGTAGTACTGGGGTATAAGGCACAAGTGTCAAAATCTGGAAATCCAGAAATGTGAGCTATCTAGAAGAAAACTAAATCAAAATATGGTGTCTGTTCTCAGTCTTAGGAATATCAAAGAGATCTGCAGATAACTGGTACCATACAGGCACGGTTACTGCCATCATTTCCAGCAAAATTCTGTAGTCACTTTTCAGGTTCAAACACTTTTTTAAACTCCACCATCACAATTAATTCTTAATTCCTGATGCTCTCTTTTTTATTAGGTTTCTGTTGGATGTAAAACCTCAGAAAAGCTTGTACAAAATCAGGTCCATGTGCAGTATTCCACTGACTTTGGTGTTAGCTGGAGTTACTTAGTACCTCAGTGCTTACCGGCTGATCCAAAATGTTCTGGGAGTGTCTCACAGCCCTCTGTCTTCTTTCCCACAAAAGGATGGAAAAGAGTAACTTACTCACTGCCTGAAAGCCTTGTGGGCAAGTAAGTATGGATTTGCTACTAATTTTGTCTTGGATTGAGTACCTTCCTAGAAACACAACAGGACACCTGCCTATTCATTTTCTTTCAAGGAAATTGCAGAATAGCTGTGTTCGTGTTCATTACATTATGGATATGTAAAAAATCAATTTCAATAGATACTTCCACTACTTGTGGAAGCTCAGAAGATAGTACAATCATGAGTATATTGTGTTTAATCACGGTTTTTCAACTGAGCAAAGTTGTTTTATACATGTGTCTGGTTTTCTTCATTCCTTTATATCTAGTCCCGTGAGGTTCCGGTTCTACCAGAAATACTCAGATATGCAGTGGGCCATCGATAATTTCTATCTGGGCCCTGGTTGTCTGGAAAACTGTAGAGGTCATGGAGACTGTCTGAATGAGCAATGCATCTGTGATCCTGGGTATTCGGGTCCAAACTGCTACCTGACCCAAACACTGAAGGTAATTTTACTGTGTATTTTAAAGAACGAATTTTGGCATGTGTTTGACTGAGAAGGAGAGAGAGGAGAGATTGATCCCACTGGACATTTAGCTTTGATTCCTGTCAGCCTGAAGACAGTCAAATCCATTTTCAGCTCTTTCATCAGTTTTTTAACAAAACTATTACTGCATTATTCAAGAACGGGTTTGTTGCTTTGCAAATAACACTTAGCCTGAAAAAGCTGTGATAAAGTTCACTGTTCATCTTTTAATCATCATTATAGGATGTAAATCACCCTTGCACATATGGTTATATTTGATCAAAATAGAAAGATTGTCTTTATTGTGAGAGAGCTTATTGAAGTAGGGAATAAAGGAAAATGGCATAAAATTAGAAAATCAATTCACCTGGCTGTTACTCATGTTACCCAATAACAAGCGAGTGGACCCTAGTTAGATATTGCTAATTTAAAAGTTAAAAATAACTAACTTCTCAGTTATCATGTCATCTGAAATACTAATTACATGAACAAATATCATTGTTTGTTTGCAATTTTTAATTAGTAATGTATCCATCACATTAAGGACAGTTGGGATAAAATGGCAGCAATTTTAGAGGAATTTTACTGCTATCCCCTTAATGCAGGATTGCTGGTTTTGCTGGGGAAAAATATAAAATACTTATTCTCCCATGCATACAGAAGTCCCCCACTGTTGCCCTCTGCCATCAAAACCTTACCACACAAACCCAACATGCCCATTCATTTGCACATGCCAATTTTAATTTGCTCCCAAATTTTTAATTTGCCTCCCAAATATGTTAAAATCCAGCTCTAATATATTTTCACATTTAGTTAATTCATTTCAAGTGGCCAAATATTCAGCCAAAAGTGATTACGTTCAGTCACCCTGAGAAAAATTTACAGTGTTCTTGAGCCCTTCAAACATGTTTAGGTCAGTTACAGCTCTCGTTATCAAAAAGGCTTAAAATCTTACTTACCTGTGCTTTATGTTAAATACCTTGCTTACAGACTTTCCTGAAAGAGCGCTTTGACAATGAAGAAATTAAACCAGATTTATGGATGTCCTTAGAAGGTGGAAATACCTGTACTGAGTGTGGAATTCTTGCAGAAGACACAACCCTGTATTTTGGAGGTGCAACTGTGAGGCAGGCTGTCACTCAAGATCTGGACCTGCGGGGGGCAAAGTAGGTCATGTTGCCATGTCAGTGTCACGGGGAACTCTGTCACACACTGGCAAATCAGCAGGCAGCACAGCTGGTAGCTCAGGGAATTCCCAGGCCACCACAAGAATAGCACTACCTGAGGCAGACACTAATGAGATTATGATTCTCAAGGTGCTGATGCTTTCAGATGAGTCACAGAGAGCAAGGCTCACCGTAGCACAGTGGAAAGGGTCTGACATGTCCAGGTGAATCAGCAGGTCCCTTTGTCCAGAAATGTCCTGGAATCAGCAATTTCTGTCCTGCAAAGAGGCAAGACACCAGTCACCAGGGCATCACTCCTGGAGGCACCAGCTGTGTCTCTCACAGAGCTCAGAGCAGAACCTCTGCTGGTTGTTCTGTCTTTGATGCCCATACAAGATCCTTTCCACTACTATGCTGTTAGAAAGGATGACTTATCAGGAGAGCAAAGGAACTCTGTCAGTTTAGACAAGCTAAGGACATGACATAGACAACTTCAGCATCATTTCTCTTGACCACATGGCTTTAATGAAGCCACACACTCTGACTTCTGATATTCTGCAAGTTTGCTAAATCACAGGAAAGAAGGGGCTTTAGGGAGTCTCTAGTCCAACCTCATGCTCAACGCCAGGTAACACTGAATTCCGACCAGTTTGTCCAGGACTTTGTCCCATTGGATGTTTAAAAACCCCCAAGAACAGAAATCTTACTGTCTGTCTGTACTTCAGTTACTCTCAGAGTGATTTTTTGCTTTGTTTTTTCCCCTGTTAAATCCATTTGGAACTTCCTATTTTTTTAGCGTATGACCACTAGCTCTGAGCTCTGGCCCCAATTGTTCCAGTGTCCTCCACTGACCTTGCCTCAGTTTATCAACTTCTTTTATGTCCTTCATTGATGCAAGGGCACCTTAACACATGGTGAGCTCCCATTTCACCAGGACTCCCAAGGAACTCTAAGCAAAGTAGCTCCCATCCATTCTGTCCCTGGCTGGTACATTTGCAATGGGTTAGTCCCTCCCAGGGGCAGTTCTTGGCTCAGTTCCATGAGGTTCCCATGAAAATTACTAGGCAATGTTTTTTGAAACCTTTGTAGTACTTGTGCATTGATGTTACTTGCTTAAAAATACTGGCATTTGGAACAATTTCAGCATGTCTGTTAGTAGAAAGCAACCTCTGTTTGTGCAAGCCTAACAGATGTGATCATATACATTTACTCTTAGGTTTCTACAGTACTGGGGGAGAATTGGGAGTGAAAACAACATGACAACATGCCACAGACCGACTTGCAGAAAGGAGGGAGTGCTGCTGGACTATTCCATTGATGGAGGCAAGTATATACTGTAGTTATAGCTAAGCTATACTTCTGTATCCATGCACCATGAACATCTGAGAAGCTGTCAGAGATCCAAAATAAAAAGCTAATTCTAATTGTAAGGTTATTTTTGTCCATGTAAAGTTTTTTTTCCCCATCTAAAATTTCCATCTATTGCTCAGGAGTTTTCCATAATCCTTCTGCCTTATTTCAGTAATCAGTGGCTTACACCCAAGTTGATTCCTTTTCACAATTACAAGATTACTCTTGCAGTGAGTAACAGTTGCCAACTATCCTTAGAAGTTAAGCGCTATCGGAAGACATAGCTATTACTTTTTATTTCCTATTATCTTACTTTAATTCTTTAGAAGATTCTACCATATGCTTGTTTTCATTACTAAACCTGCATCTGTTCATTCTAGGGATATCCTGGACTTTGCTCCATGAGATGGATTACCAAAAGTACATCTCAGTGAGGCACGACTACATCCTCCTTCCCGAGCATGCCCTGACCAACACCACGCGCCTGCGCTGGTGGCAGCCTTTTACTCTCAGCAACGGGATCGTGGTGCCCGGCCCCGACCGGGCACAGTGGGCTCTGGACAACATCCTGATCGGGGGAGCAGAGATCAACCCCAGCCAGCTGGTGGATACGTTTGATGATGGTAAAACAGGCTGCCACAGCTCACCTCTTGTCTGCCATTATCTGTTCTTATCTTGCCTGAGCCCTGTGAACTTGCAAGCAGACTTTCTTTTATTTTAGCTCTGCAAATTTTTCATCTTGTAGACTAATGCTGTTTATATGCTATTCTTCATGCTATCAATAGAAGTGTGTAAATATATATATCTATATATATACATGTATATTCAGATATGTATGTGTGCACATATACATACACATACTAAAATTTTTATTTCAACCCAATTCATTTCATTCAAATTCCTGGTATTATACTTTTATTTCATCATATTTTTTTAAAGTACTATTATTTAAACATTTTAATTCTCTCTCTTGAAATGAATGTCTTTATTACGTTTGTTAGTAGCTTGCTGTGTGTCATTACAGATAGCATAAAGGTAGTGTCTATATCACTAAAGTACTCTATCTAGTGATTCTGTGTATTCATTACGAAGCCTTGATATTTACCAAGACAATGCAGTAATTGTATTTAACTCATCTTAATAGAAGGCACTTCTCATGAAGAAAACTGGAGTTTTTACCCTAATGCAGTCAGAACTGCAGGGTTCTGTGGAAATCCATCATTCCATCTCTACTGGCCAAATAAGAAAAAGGATAAAACACACAACATCCTGTCCTCCAGGGAGCTCATTATACAGCCAGGATACATGATGCAATTTAAAGTAAGAAATGTTCTCTCTCTCCAAAGTAAAGAACACAATGAAAATTCATCTAATGTGTCTCCAGAAATTATTCTTCTTCCAACTAGGATGCTCAACTGGATGAATAATTAATAGTGACTTTTTACCAGCAATTAAAGGAAAATATGAAGTGTAGGTAATGAGAACCAGAAAGGCTGCATGAATGTAAAATGTCGAAATATTCAGACTGTCTGTATGTGTTTGGGGTTAGTCAGAGGGATTGGAAGTCTAATATCTTTTTCCTGAACCGACTGGATCAGCAGATACAGTAGGAATTATTTTCTAAGGTGAGAATAGATGCCATGCAGAATAAACTATTTTCCCCTAATTCGTGAAGAAACAGAAAAGGCAAGGGAGAAGGAGGCTGGAGAAAAAAGTCATATGGAAAATGCAAGTGTGTTCGAGTAGAAGGACCCCTTCTACTTACTTGTGTCATGGCAAATGACCTAAACAATCAGAGAAACATTTCTGAGTATTTTACTTTGATTTAAGGTAGAATTCTACACAGGGCCAAAGGCAACAAGTAGTTGTTTTCCAGAAATGTTCTTGGCCGTTCCCCAAGCACCCTGTCTTAAATAAACCAGGAACTAACATGAAAGTAGGGTTATCAAAATACTAATCCATTTTCTTACTATGGTTTTTTTCTTGCTCTTCTGTTTGACAAGATAGTTCCAGAATTTTCCATCTTCCACTGATCAGTATTTTCACCTTTTCTCTACATCACTGCCTATTTTATATTGACTGTCTAATATAATCCCTGAAGCATTGCTTCCCCCACTCAGCATGCCAAAGAAATTATATACAAGAGGAATCTTCTATGTTTTTTACTACTGAATGTCAAGACCCTCCCCAAGATGCTTATTTTACCCAGCCTGACATCTTTTTCCTCTATTTTAAGACCAAAATTATGATAACCCATAAGCATTTAATAGTTCATATTACTGAACCCTTATTGCAGAGTTTTTTTCTCCTGATTCTCTCCCCCTTTTTCTTCACCACTCACAGCAAAGATTTTATTTCTAAACTGAGCTCTAGCATGGCTTCTGTTTGGTTTTGAAATTTAGCATCTTACTATCTAATCAGTAATGCATACTGGGTGCTGTAATCTTTCTACTGTAATATGGAACAAATATGTCTATTATATTAAATATTCAGAACAATTCTGTTCCTAAATTGGACTGATTTAAAGTTTATGTCCACATGTTTATCATTATGAATTTTAAAGTTTATAGGTGTTTCACTTTTGGAAATGCCAAGGAACTACCATACCTTTTTGTTTCAGAAACAATGTTTGTTTAGATATTTAATTTGGACTTTAGAAATGAAGTGTTAGGATTCTGTTAGGAAATAACAGTAGCAAGGAAGTAAAATTCTTTAAGTAAAAGCAGTACCTGAAGTACTGTGTCTTTTGTTCTCCATCCACTTTTGATGGATTTAGCCCAAGTTCTAAATTGACAATCCCTTATACACCCAATAAAGAAAAAAAAAAGGAGAACATAACTTGATTACAGATCACTTTAAATGTCTACCTGACTTGCTATAGCAGTTGATTTTGTTTGTGCTATAGATCGTGGTTGGCTGTGAGGCAAATTCTTGTGGGGACCTCCACTCAGTGATGCTGGAGTATACAAAGGATGCCAGGTAAATGACAGCAGAATACACAGCCCTGAAAAAAAAAAGTAGTATGACATTAAAAACCTAGAGAGCTTTTATTTATTAAAGCAATTACTTTGCTATTCATGTTGTAACAGAATATGAACAAAGCCTGTGTGCAAGCACTGGGATTTGTCTACATAACTCCCATAAATTCTCTTTATAATTTATCCCAGATGTTGACAGATTCATGGCATTGAGCTTACAGTCATGAGCATGTTCCTGTTAAAAATGTGCTCACAGAAAAACACATTTTCAGGAAAATGTTATAGTAGGATACAGGACCAAGCTGTAATGAAGTGGGAGTTACTTAACTCCAAATTGGTCTTTAAGTAGCTAACAATAACACTGCCTCATGTGCTGTAGAATAGCAGTATGTCATAATTTGTAAAAATGAAGGTATATTCTGTGCTCAAATGGCTGTGGGTGAAAATGTAGCAAATTCTATTGGGACTCTTCTGAATACTGTAAGAAAGAGGCTAAGGAGCAGCCTCCTAAATAAATCCTCCTGTCATGCAGCCCCGAGCAGCTGTATGTACCACACTGCTGGGAATGCCACCGCCAAGGGTTCCACAACACTCAAATCCTCCCTGGCTGCACCTGTGCTTCAGCCTCTCACCTCTTGTTTATTTGTGGCTCCAGAGCATGGAAACTATTGCTCGCAATCTCTTGTGTTTGTTTAGTAAGACAGGAAATGTCATGACCCTTAGAAATTACCTGTTTTCCTTTTATTATTTTTTCAGTTGTCCTAAATTTTTTTTCTTTGTTTCCTACAGGACAGACTCATGGCAACTTGTCCAGACACACTGTCTTCCTTCCTCATCTAACAGCATTGGCTGCTCCCCATTTCAATTCCATGAAGCTACCATCTATAACTCTGTCAACAGCTCCATGTGGAGAAGAGTAACTATCCAGCTGCCTGACCATGTCTCATCCAGGTAGGTTACTGAAAGGTCAGCTCACTGTGGACCTATAAAATGACAGCTGTCTTGCTGGCACAGTTTACTAGGAACAACTGGTGAATTAAAAATACTTCCTTATTGCGGGATTTAGATCTGATACATAGTTAATATTCTTCAGGAGGCTTTTTGTTAATATAAGTCACTACAGCCAATGATGTAGCAGGGTGGGTCTTTCCAACTATTGAAGTCGCAGCCCCCTTACGTGACATTTTTGGTTACATTTGCTGTTGGTGTATTAGAACGTCACTGTACAGATGTGTTTAACTGCTACATACCGTAATACAGTGTTTGGGTTTTGATATTTACAGTGCAACTCAGTTCAGGTGGATTCAGAAGGGAGAAGAACTAGAGAAGCAGAGCTGGGCAATCGATCACGTGTACATTGGGGAAGCGTGCCCGAAGCTCTGCAGTGGCCACGGGTATTGCACGACCGGAGCCGTTTGCATCTGTGACGAAGGATACCAAGGTTCCATTTCTTCAGTTTCTATCTTGTACCTCTACTATAGTCTAATCTAGCTCAAAATTAAACGAAAAGATAAAATGATGTATCATGTCCAAATTCATCACTGGAATGTCTGAGTAACAAATTCAAAATTAATAAGTTGTCAGAGCTGAAAACTGTATTGGGTCAGCAGTCTCTCCTATCTGGCACTGTATGTAAAGTCCATCCAGCCTTTATCGAAGGCAGAACATGGCTGCTTGATTACCCGGAATTGGCTTCCACCCCTGAACTTCTTCCAAGGGTGTATCCCAGAGGATGCACAAATGGCATCCAGATGTTGGTGACTGGCATCTGTAAGGGACTCTGTGCCCCATCAGGACAGAGTATTCTGCTCTAACCCCTCACTGCAGCTAAGCATATGCCTAATGGTACCTGAGTGCCCTTGGTAAACCCTAAGTGCTTTTTGGGAGTGGAGCCAGTGTTTAATGTCTTCCAGGAGAGCCTCATAACTTTATAAGATCCAATCCCTTCCGAGATTTTAGACATATATGCCTTCAACCAGCCATTTGAGGTTTCTCCTATTGGCATCAATGCAAAACAGGAGAAACTGTATTGAAGTTCTTGAAGTTATACTGCTGTAAAAATAAGACTCGCAGCCTCAATTTTGTAAAAATAACTGCTGTATATCAATGTGCACATTATTAATGTATCTGCTGAAATATATTCAGTATAGTGTATACTGAGCCACACTATATATTGAGCCACAACCTTGAATAGAATTACAATGATCTGTAACTCAATTTTCTCCATTCTTTCCATTTTTGTGTGTTTTACAACTTCACTGTGCCATTTTTAGGTGATGACTGCTCTGTTTTTAGCCATGATCTGCCAAGTTATATTAAAGATAATTTTGAATCTGAAAGAGTCACTGAAATAAACTGGGAAACCATTCAGGGGGGAGTGATAGGGAATGGATGTGGACAGCTGGCACCCTACGCCCATGGAGATTCACTCTACTTTAATGGATGTCAAATAAGACAAGCTGTGACCAAGCCTCTGGATCTCACCCGAGCAAGGTAGTAGTTTGAGCCTAAACAGTTCTTTTAACAATTCATGAGAAAGGAAACTCTTCACATGTATGTGCAGCCATGTGGGCCAGTACTGATGAGGATGGACTGAGCTGGCTGTGCCATGCAGTTGGACGTGGCTGGCAGGAAATATTAGGGTTGGCAAAATGCTTTGTGACTTCAGTTTGGGAGATGGAGAGTGAGGATGTCAGATGAAAAGGTCAGATGTTTTCATCATGCCCAACAGAGCACTGCCTATGTCTGCCAGCACTGACAATGAAGCTGCTGGCAAAGACAGGACACCAGACTGCCTGGACCAGTGCCTGAACTGATAAGACAAATTCCATGTTTGTATGTGCCTCCACGATGGTTATGACTAAAGATGCTATTTAGTAATTACAGGCTCATTTTCCCATTTCAGTTGTCAAATAGAATTATATTCACCTGGCAACGAACAGGGGTATCTTTTTCATCTACTGAGCCTCTTTGGCCATGGGAAAACAAGTGTAACCAGCCTGTGCTGGCTCTTAGCAGAGTGACAGCTTTCAGGACTGGTTTATATTTAGTTGTCCAAAGCAAGATTAGAAACAGGATGAATTGGCCAATGGGCCAGATATAAATCAGGCTCTTCTCTTCTTACTTGAACACCCAGGTAGAATTTGATATATATTTTTAGGCACTTTATTAGACAAATATTTGACCTTTATTTGTCCTTGTTAAACTTTTCATACACTCATTTACATATTTGCATTTTTATCCATCTCAGTCTTGTGCAGATATATTGCAAAATTGGATCTACTGCCTGCAACCATATGTTACACACAGTAAACTATTATTTTGAAAGGGGAGCTGTGTTTTAAAGATATGCAAGCAGTTTATTTTGCATGTTAAAGTAACGATTCTTGAAAAAACTCCAAGTTTTGATAAGGTAACTGCAATAAACCTAGAAATGCTATTGTTCCTGTTTGAATACTTTTGCATATTGAAAATACCTTTTCTCTCTGTGTTTTGCAGCAAAATCATGTTTGTTTTGCAAATTGGAAGTATTTCACAAACAGACAGTTGCAATACCAATCTGAGTGATCCTAACACTGTAGACAAGGCAGTGCTCCTCCAATACAGTGTAAATAATGGAATTACATGGCAAGTAATTGCACAGCATCAGCCAAAGGACTTTATACAAGCCCAAAGAGTGTCTTATAACGTTCCCTTGTGAGTACCCAGTCACATTTCATTACCTCTAAGTGCACAAGTTACATTTCTGCTAAGAAATAACCTATCTTTGCATCACTGTTGAAGAAAAAAGGTTGATGAGAGGGTAAACAAGGAAGATGACTCAAAGGGAAGGCTGATTAAAAAATTCCAGGCTAGTGTTTATCAATGCACTTGAAAGAAAAACAGAAAGAATACTTGTTTTGAAGATAAGAGGAAAAAATCCTCCACATCTGTGTGCATTTTTAACCATTAAACGTTTTACACATACAATGTGTTGATGTTCAGTGACATAGAAACAGTGATGTGACTTTGCTTTCAGTTCCTGTTTGGGGATAGATAGGGATGTGCAAAACACCAATAGTCTGCAGCTCTCACAGGCTCTTGTGCTTGTGTGACAGGGAGGCACGAATGAAAGGAGTCTTACTGCGCTGGTGGCAGCCCCGTCACAACGGAACAGGTCATGATCAGTGGGCTTTGGACCACGTAGAAGTCGTCCTGTGAGTATCAGCTTCACCTCATCCCACCCCACCTCAGAAAGCACTGAAATTTCTCCAGCATGACATGGGTGTTAAGCTCAGTAAGAACCATTGTGGCCCAGGGAATCCTTTCTCCAAGGGAAACCTTTAAAATCCTATCTTTCCTGATGCTCTGCCCTGACTGCAACAGTCAGTAGTTGAGATGAACACAAAGTAAGTGGCACAGCAGGGGGGTGTGTTGTGCATTGTGGAAAAATGCAGGAGGGAAAGTGGGGCTTTATAACCTCCAAGTATTGCTGTGGTCCTGTAATGCAGCAATGACTGTTAAAAAACTATTTTGCTGGGACCTAAGAAAGGATATTCCTGTTCAACACTGTGCTGCCGTGTATGGCTGATCTATATCCTTTCAAGGATACAAAAGATTCTTCTGTATTGTTCATTGCACAAAGTAATGTTGTTGTGCCTCTTAAAAATTTGTGTTAGCAACTAATGCCTTATTCATTTCCTTTTTTTAGTAAGAAGGATACTGTTCAGAAACAGGGTTCACTATATCAGGTTCCTATGGTCCGAGCTCTATATTCATCCCCTTGTCAAGATTTTACCAAGTCTGCACCCTCCTGATTCTCCCATTCTTGAGATGGGGTTCGCTGGCAGCTAACCCGTTTTTCCTGTGTTGCATCACGAAGAGATGACCTGCTTTTTCTCTAACAATTTAGTTCCAGTAGAAGTGAAATGCTAGTGGCTTCCCGGGCAGGAACTCATCGCTGGCAGTGGTTGGCAGAGAGAGGCGAGCCTGCTCCGTAGATAGGTTCAAACATTCTTTTTATTGAACAATTTAAAAAACAGCAGTGAAGAAATTAGGCGTAGATAACCTCTAGACTGTGTAATTATAGCCATGAGGTTTCTGAATTAGCAGAGACACTGCAAGTAATGTTTTGTAACAGTAGCAAAGTGAATTGTCTGATTGCTAGTTAGTCCTGTTCTCCTTTCCACCGAGAAGCACCAGCTTGCATGGCACTCATATCAACCCCAAACCAAACTGGTCCCAACACTGAGTAACTGTACACCCTCCACTGCTTTTACACACCTTGCTGGGCTCTGCTTCCATTACATTAAGCTTAAAACTGGAAGGAACAGAGGAGAGAGATGGATATGATTCCTGTTTTAATCAATGGCTGCATCATGCTGCATCAGGAAAGATATGGAAGAGTATGAGCTGCAGGAAGTTCAGTGTTTAGAAAACCATGGAAAAGGGAACTGGTCATTCTAAAATATTCACATGTCTTTCTACCTTGCAATTAAAAATAAAATGAACAGAACAAATCCTGTAAGAAAAAAAATAAAGCATAATGTTACCCATCAATCCGAGCGCTGAATTAGGGACCATAAGTAGGAATAGAACAGATCTTTAAAAAATGATGCTGAGGCTGAAATGTGGAGAACTTCTCTGACAATGAGATGTGCCAGGCTGTAGACTAGATACACAAGTTGAGTGGTAACGAGTCATGAGATATGTTATACTAGAATGGCCATAGCAAATAATCACACCTTGCCTAGAGAAGGAACCAGGTGGGCAGACAGTGTCTCCTCCTTCCTATTATTTTAGTCCTGTTAAAGAGCTTTAAGGCTTTTCTGAAAATTGCCCTAAATATCAGGCTAGAGACAGAGGATTTCCACCCTGTTCAAGTGACACCAGGTACAACGCACAAAGACAGACCAAACTGGACTGATTTCTCCCTTACCAAGTCCTGTGAAACAGCTTATTTCCCAAAGGCCAGATGTGGAGCTCCATTCCCTGCTAACTACAACACATGAGACATCCTGCTCTCAGGAAGAGCAGAATTACATGCCATAGTACATCTGATTCATATGCTGGCATGTGCTCAGTCCTGACAGATGCCTTTGACTCCTCTGTTTTGCTTAAGTTCTATCTGCACATTGTAATTCATCAAAATATTCTGTAGGCCTCCTGAAATTTATTTGCAAATAACCTGCAAGTTTTCTGAAAGGGGACACACTTCCTTATCAATAAATACTCTCATATGGGTTTTCCTGTAGCTCTGCTGTTTCACTTGGCCACCTCACAGTGGTCACTTTACCCCCAGCACTTCAGTTTCTTCACCTGTAAAATGATGAAGACACTCAGTCACCTCCATGGAGTGCTTCAGGTTATCAGAAGGGAGCCTGGGTCAGCATCTGTTAGCACTTACCCTAGACGATCCTGCACACACCAGGGCTACCAGAATTCACACTGTGAGTACTAGGGATAGGACTTAGCTTTCATTCTTAATATTCTTTCATTTTCCAGTGAAGGGTGCAGAAGCCCTGCCTGCTCCTGGGAAGAGCAAGCCCCCTTTCCCAGGCAGCTCTGCAGCAAGAGGCAAGGAGTCAGTGTCCTCTGGGTGCCCTGCTCTCCCACCAAGACTGCCAGGGGAGAGCTCTGTCGGCAGCAGCCACCCCAGGGCTCTCTGGCAGGGCTGCAGAGAGCACAGCCTGAACTTAAACCATTCACTGGGGTTCTGTAATTACCTCTTCCCATTCATTCTATAGGGGGCTACTGGAGTGTCAGTAGGCTTCTGTCTGGCTTATTCATCCCAAAACTGGGATACTTTCAGAAAAATCTGTGCCTCCTAAATTGGATGTAATTTCTGTTGGAACTCTGGCCTTGTCGCAGAAGGCCATGAACGTCCCTAGATAAGAACCTGTTGATGGTCCATGTCCAACACAGTCTGTGTTCAGACCTCTTACAACCCTGCACTCCACCACCCATCTGGATGAGACCCCATACACCTCTCCAGAACCATGAAAATTATCCTCACTGGCCCTGGTTTCAGTCCTAGATTTTCATGTTTGTGACCTGTGTACCCATGTTGATGCAGCAGGCAAGCCTCTAGCCTGTGAGGGGATAGAGCAAGGAGCCAACCTGCACTAGGAGGTGTTGTTTGGGACATAGATAAGTTCCTGGCTTTCCACACACCTCCTCTGGTGTTTTCTTCACTACCCTGTGGGCTGATGGAGGTCTGATTTTCCCAGCCTAAGTGCTGGCTTGGCTGCCTGCACCCCCAGGTACACACCTAGGTGCTGTGCCAGCTTTTCCTCAGCCCACAGGCAAGGGAGCCATGCTCTCCTTGAGCAGACTAAGGGCTGGAGTAAGAGGGCAAGCAGGGAAAGCACCTGCCAGCAGGGAGAGCTGGTCTGTAGGAATGTAAAGCAAATAAGGATTTTCTTGATTTTATTTCCCATCCAAAACAGGGGATGTCCCTGCTCCGCCCTACAGTGCTCACCCCAGGGGCAAATCTGTGAATACCTACTTTCATGGCCCAACTCTTCTCAGTAATCCAAACATTTGAAATTAGTTCTGTCACAGGCCTAGCTGTCAAGTCATAGTGCAGATACTGCTACAGCTGATGCACAGCCAAGGTCATGACACTGTTCAGTTCAACTGATTTCTGAGTCAAGGGCCACCATCCTTCTCACCAGCAAACATGTCTTGAGGATGCCATTTCTTTGATTCCTTTTTGCTCCCAAGAACATTGCTGGGGGGAAAAAAATCAACCTGCAGATTATACATGCATGCAAAATACCTGGCAGTGATAAAAAAAGGCCAAAGATGGATCCTTCTGTATGTTACTTAAAATCATTCCACTTTTGAATGAACTATTTGAATCACTCATTAAAAAGCAGTATTTTTAAGATTGTGATGCAGCTGCAAATGGTGCTTAAATTGAGCACCTCTTTTAAACAGGTGAAACCAAATACCTGTGTTGACAGTGTTATACATTAAATTGATCTTGCCAACTTAACATCAGTTTATGTCTGTCCTGTGGTGGGGAGAGGATACAAGTTGTTAAGTTGTCCAGTCCCTTTTAAAGCTAGTGCTGATTATTCCTCATTAGTGCAGGGTTTTTTCTCTCCATTTTTAAAGAAAGCTTTGGGCACAACTCTCATGTGTTCCATGTGGCTCTTCTTAGGATAAAAATGTATTTTATCCCAGGCTTAAGAAATAGAGTTTTTCTGTGCCCCTGTATTTCTGCCCTAAGAAGAGCCTGTGTCCAACTCTGCATTTCATTTGCACATTGTTTTTCTCTGGAAGCACAGCTCTCAGCCTGCCCACTGCACACACACCTCACACTTCTTTGCATGTGCATTACACAACTGCCATTTCCTTGTGTATAGGGTAGGCCCTTAGAGACATCTCATTAACTTTATTCAAAGTCAAAGGCACTGAGAAATAAAGGGTAGTTATAAGATGAACACTAAGGGTCTAATATTGCTTTCTTTACCCCAAAACTTTTTATGTGATCTAAAGGAATTTATGCTGTGCAAGGAATGCAAGAAATGTTATCCCCACCTATGATTTTATGGTTAACTGATAGATAACAGAATGAATCCCTCCATAGCCATCACTCCATGCTCTTCATTGTCGAGATATTCTCACATTTTTGGCACAAATGATTTAGTGAGAACTTATGTTGCATTTGGTACAAAGAATGTTTATCCTTATTTCGGAATATTAAAATACAAATTATATATTCTGTATTTAACATGAAGTGCTCATGTGGAAAAGCATTTTCACCGGCTTCATATTTTTTAGTAAAAAGCAATTATTTGAAAAATGCATTTAAATTAAGTATCAACATATTTATAATAAAGAACATAAGTAGTTCAAATGTTAGGTGACTGTCTGAATGTTCACAACATTTATGCCAAATTTAATATGATGCAGTTTGTGCTTCTATGACATTTCTATTATGTTTCTAAAAAGTGCATGCTGAATTTTATAGAAAATAAAAATCTAAACATCGATTTGAAATCTGAGGAAATAATTTGTTCAATTTTTATTTTCAAAAGAGACGAAAAGTCCTATATTGCCTCTAAACCTCATCAGGGTTTTATGACTAATCACAGTGCTGCATGCATTGAAAGGCATTTTCTAACTTGTGTTGTATTTCATTGTTTGCTGTCATTGGTTTTACACTAGAATAAGGTAAGTACTTTCCCTGAATCAGTATTACATGTATGTTTCTGTTAGCTATGGCTCTTTCACAAAGTTTTGTCAATGTTGGGTTGGTGAAAAATCATTTATTCACTGAGATGTGCCTCATAGCTCCTGAGGGCCCTGATCCTGCAGCGCTTCCTCAGTGAGCACTGGGGGAAGTTAAACTTAGCAGAAATTGTTCAGCAGATTGTGACATACTGCAGTGGGACTTTCACCAAGGCTGTGGGGGGAAGGACTTCTCCTTCTTCTGCTTCTGATAGGGCACAGTGAGACCTGCCAATGGAGGGCACCCAGAGCACCGTATGGGCAGTCAAGGGGCAATTCCCACTTTTTTCTGTGATAAATGACCACAGGGATCTAGCCACATACACTGACAGTGTATGTCAGTCAATCTGCATGGTGGCATAGCCACACCTGCCCCTTAGACACAGAACGAGTGTCCCCAGGTAGTTCTTTCATTTCATGTAACCCTGCTGCTTTGTGCTGTTGCAGTTAATAGATACCACTAACCAGTACATTACTGAGCTCTGGGTTCAAGTGTTGACTCCACCAAAGCCAAAGAATATTTGTCATTGATATGAGCCCTCAGAGCTTCAGTCAGAGCACGTGACTTTTTTCATTACAGTACCTGCTTAACAAAGCATTTGAAATTCAGCACCAAAATTTACTCCAAGCCTAGTCTTGAGGGACATACCTTTGCTGTGTTCTAAGGCTTTTTTCATGTTTAATTTTGTTATCCAAATATTTTTGTTTCCATTTTGTTCCTGTTTTGTGCCCTGTCAATTAAAAACACAGAAATAATGAACGACATTAGTATATACTGGGGTTATGTACTGCATATTTTTGATTCCATTTGGCTATGGTCCATTTTTATAAACTTTAAATTGCAGTCTTGTAGTTCAAATTGTGCTTTAGGAAACATGCAATAAACATAATGCTCTACTAAAGACTAAAGATCCAGAGAGACTCCTTCTCATGAATTGCTTTATTGTGGGTATTTTTTGAACATGCCCTAGACAGTTTTGACTTTGCTCTTCTGTTATTGGCTGCATATTGCTTTCATCCAACTAGCACAACTCCAGATACTTCGTTGGAAAGATTTTTAGGGTTCCCTACATAAATTAAAGCAGTATTATCTTCTGTTTACTTTTAAATAGTGCACTCAAAACTGTCAAACAGATTATACAGTAGTCACTCCTGCTAATTGTTTTTTTGCTCTGTGCTCCATCAGTAAAACACAGATAACTACTTTGGATCTGAACTTTTCTGATTGACTGATCGTTCAATAAATGCACAGAAAAGACAGAAGGCTCAGCAGGTGCTGACCAGTCCACTGCACACTCACAAAACAGTCTTCAAGTTGCCACTGATTTTGAAACAAAAGTTCCCACCACACCATCATGGAAGGGGGTCTATTCCTAATATAGCTTGATGCTGCCCAGCACATTTTGGGTTTTCTGAACAAGAAAACAACAGCAAAAGTATGGTGAAGCCTTAAATCAGTCTGCGAAAATAAAAATTAAAATGACTACTAATAGCATTGAAAGCATTTTGCATCCACCAAATGCAAGGAACATGCAAGTACTCTTGCAGACTATATTACATAACTCTTCTTGTGATTTTATAAAGCACTATTTATCTCTCTTATACAGTGCTTGCCTCCTACCAATATATAAAATTAATTCCAAAAAATAAATACAGACCTACTCTGATTTTGTGGTGCAATATGATAAAACACTATAATGCATAGGGTCTACATATTTACCCATGGAAAGAGTGAAAATCATAGTATTTCTACAGCAGGAATCAAGTTTTTCTGTGGCATCCAGCCAGCAGCTGGAAAGACTGTCTCCTGTCAGTGAGGACAAGTCTGAACTACATTACTGCAAGGGAAAAAAAAAAAGCATTTAGTTCCTGAGAATTTAGACTTCTCTTATTTTTCACACACTGCACTGCTACGGTGTTCGGTGTAAGACACAAAAATATGCTTCTTTCTAACACCTTGATCATCTTCCAATGGAACAAAATTATATACATAAAATAAGTAAATCTCTTCTGCATTACTAGGTAAGCATTTCTGTGTTCCTTTTTTCAATTCTTTCTTTTCCTTTTTTTTTTTTTTTTTTTTTTTTTTTTTTTTTTTAAAATTTTTACCCCTCCTCTT
>VZRS01011478.1:298513-350728 GCA_013398055.1 Ifrita kowaldi | reverse complement strand
TTTTTTTTTTTTTTTTTTGTTTGTTCATTGTTTTAAACATCTTCACCATCCCTTTAAGGCAAGATACAAAATGGTTGGTCACTTGAAGTGAAATAGAAGCCAGGTGCACACAGCAGTGTCCAAAACGAGTCCTGAACATCTCTGCTGAGCTGTTGCTGAACATAAGCACACCACAGGCAGGATGGAGATGGGACAAAGGCTCCTGGGCCAAGGACTGCCGCTTAGCATGTGCCCCATCTGTCCAAGTCTTGCCCAAGCTGAAGCTCTCACAGCCAAGCTCACTTTTAAATCTAAACAGGTCCAGAAATGGCAATTTTTTCAGCCAAACACTTTGGCAGGCTCTGTTTGGTCCCGTGCACCCAGAGCAAAGCTGCTCAGAGTTGGGCTTGTGCTTTCTCCCAGACCCATCTGTTGTATTTTGGCTGCAGAGCAGCCTTCTCCCAGCAAATAGGTGCTCTATCCTCACCTCATGGTTAGGATGCTCTCCTGAGAGGTGGGATGTGGCCTTGAAGGCCCTGTGTCTGAGGAACCACCCACTTCCCAGGCAATGGAAATTAAAGGGAAGGCAAAATTAAGAACTTCTTCAAGCTTCAATGGCAGCCACTGTCAGGAGCAGATTTGGGGTCATCATTTCCTTCCTGCCTTCACCAGTGAGATACCTGGCATTGGAGCAAGGGTGACGTTCCACCCTGATGACTTAAGGACCAGAATGAAGACTGATGTGCAGTGCTACTTTGCACTTGAGCTACCGAATGGCATTAAAGTTACATAAACTCACCACTATCAATCTCTCACACATCAGCACAGACCTTTCCTTTTCACTTGAATAAGTCAACATTAACCCCTCTCTCAATTGCCAGATGCTCTAGAGATCTACCTTACTGTGACAGTGCCAAAAGTTGTGCCAAGTGTGCCTCTGTTTTCTCTCATTGTCACCAGGAGCCGGTCTTTTTTTCATCCTTGTTTGTACATTCCAGTGGCAAAAAAACCCCTAAAAATTAAAAATTGCAAAACCTTGGAAAGCTAGTCAGGAAGTGACTTGGATTTGTTTAGAGGTTTATAGTCTAGATTTTGACATGACAACTATTAATCAGTTTAGTCAATTGTATTCAAGATTAGCTGTAGAAAAGGGTATAATTTTGTTAGACAGATTGTTTTAGGTTAAATTAGCACACTACAACAAAACCTAGCTTTGCTTGTGGAGAATCACAGTTATTTTGCAAAGCAGACAATTACTCCTTTTTCCTAAGGGCCACATTCACTAAAAATAAGCTTATGCACTAGAGAGGAAAGTATGACTTACTACATTATGAGTATTCACTTCTTACTCACAGACAAAACTCACAAGTGAAAACATTCCTTGCACTCACAAATGGGAGATCTGCTGACTGCATGTCTTCACAGATCTGCCCTCTCATGGTTCCTTCTTCCCTCCGTAGGGAGAAATAGAGATCTACATTAGGTGGGATGGGCCTTGTCCTCCAGGTCGGTCTTCCAAACAGGGGTGCCTTCTTAAATCTGACTGCAGATGAGCTCTCTTGCTTGGTCTCCTCCCAGACATGATGATGCTTATTTCCCAGATCTTCCTTTCCTTTTGGAAGCAGGTGCACAGGGGAGGGAAACATAAATCTGAATAAAAGTGTTGTACTTCACTTCCTATACAGTAAAAGTAGAAGATAACGAAGTGGAGTAAAGCTTTTCTTCTGTTCTCAAGATAAAGCAGTTAATGATTGAAGACAGAAGGATGACTGGAGTACAAAACCCCCACAGAGAAATGGTATGAAGTGTGCATACAGTTTTAGTGAATCTGGCCCTAGGCTGCACCAGTTTTCATTAGCTGAAAGCTCTTAACCTTTCCCTGAGATATTGAATTGTAAATGAAAGCCAAGTGGGACAGATTCTCAATTGCCTTGTACGTTGCAGTTAAACAAAGGGTATGCTTCACACCAGTTTGCACAGACTTGAGAAGTCATGCAAGGACAAAGAAGAATCACTCCCACTAGCTCACTGCTCCAAAAGCATTTACACTATGTATAAAAGAAACTGACACTCTTTCCTTCTTCCACCCTTTAATTTCAACAGCACTCGCAAACAAAATTACATGATGAATTTTTCACGGCAACATGGGCTCAGGCATTTCTACAACAGAAGACGAAGGTCACTTAGACGATATCCATGAAGAAATGAGAAATTTATTTTTTCTTCCTCCCAACATGTGATATGTTGCTTTCCATTCTCTAAGTCTAGCACTGCATCTGGTATCAGGACTTTTCTGCAACTGGCTTGATGAATAACTGAAAGCCTTTCTCAAGACAGAGTACACACCACTTTTTCGCACTGTGAACTAATGAGAAGTGACTTATTTTCTCATAGGTAAATGTTTTAATGTTGATGTGTCTGTGAAAATTGTGATCTGTTGTAATATCAGTTACAGTGGCAGTATTGGAAGTAAGCAACTAATTCTGTTTAACAGGAAAAAAAGTTTAAGCACAAAGACTTTTCAGATTTTATGTTTATAAAAACCTACATACTAAGTACAGAATTTAACATTCTTTGTCACATAGGTATTTAAGTGCACTGTATTTCAGCTCTGTGTCATTTTATATGATTAAGTTATCATTGTTTGTCCTCTTTGTATTCTCTTCTACAACATGACACATTGGCACTGTATTTACTTGTTTTGTTGTTGTAATATTTTGCTGCTGATTTTTGGGCTATTTACCTTCTTACAAAATGTATTAAAAAAAAGATCATCAAAGTACCTAATCCAGAAGATAATTGCAAAAGTAGTTGTAAAGGCGTTGATATCCTTCGGTCTTATTCTTTGATATGTCTGTTGGTTAGCATTGTTTTGTGGATAAAAAAAGAATGCTTGGCATTAAACTTTTTTCTACTAAGGATTTGTGAATTAAGCCCCAAACAGAAATTCCCAATTCCCTGTCTAAATGTAGTCAGTTCTCTGAAACTGATTTACTTACAGTAACTGCCATTTGGTGTCTGTAGTAATGAAGTGATTTGTAAACAGTGAACGTTTCATTGTGTTCTCTTTGGTGTTTGTTTCTATTGCGGGTCATGTTTGTATCTTCTGACAAAGTTGTATCTACACCAGCAACGTTATAATGCCCCTATAGCCCTAAACTGTCTATTATCATAAATAAAATGCTTCACTTTATGGTGAACCAAGCTAAAGATCCATGCTTCAATAAAGATAATGTCAACAAAGAATTCTGATGTTAGACTTTTCAAGCGATGTGGGCTTTTCATGAAATCATAAACCAAATTCTACTAAATATCTAGATTCTAAAGCAAACGTCAAGGTTATTTTTTAATATTTAGCACATAACACTTAATAGCACTTCGCAAATAACACAAACTAAGAGATCTCCCCAGTCCCACCTATGGGCATAACACGGTCCTTGGAACAGGTCCTGGTGCAATGAATGAAACAGGACCGTGGACCAATACGCACTCTTGCTTTATCTGCAAACCAGAAAGTGTAAACCACCGTTTCCAAGCTCTGGGAACACAAGTGTGGCACATAAGGAACCTGGTTCCAAACACACAAAGCTGGTAATTCTTAGAATCATAGAACTGTTAAGGTTGGAAAAGACCTAAAAGACCTTTAACATCAAGTCCAACCATTAATCCAGCACTGCCAAGTCCACCACCAACTGATGTCCCTAAGCACCACATCTATACATCCTTTAAATACCTCCAGATGGGGCATGGTGACTCAACCACTTCTCTGGGCAGCCTGTGCCATGCCTGACAACCCTTTCAGTGAAGAAATTTTTCACTACATCCAATCTTAACCTCACCTGGTGCAACTTGAGGCCATTTCCTCTTGTCCTATACTTTGCCACTTGGGAGAAGAGACTGATGCCTGCCTCACCACAGCTTTCTTTCAAGTAGTTGTAGAGAGCAATAAGGTCCTCCTTGAGCTTCCTTTTCTTCACGCTAAACAATCCCAGTTACTGGAGCTTTTCCTCATCAGAGAGAAGTATCATATATACCTGCTGTGCTCTTACATCATGCACATCTGCTTCTGGCACTATACCTGTCTGAACCAAAATGGTGTTTGCTACAGATCCAGCTGAACGTGTTTAATTTTAGGAGGTTTTTGATCACAGGTACCTGAGCAGTGCAGAAAAAAAATGAGGTCATTCAGTGACCAACTAGTCAACACCTTGGCTTGGTCAAAATTATGTGACAGACCTTTGGATGATCTGGAAACTTGCTGCAACAGTCCAGCCTCCTGCAAACTCACTGTACTGTTATGGAGAACCAGTGTACTTTGTGTACTTTCAAACCCCTGAAACAAGATAAAGGCTCTATTCAGAGAAATAGCAAGAAGACAAAACATGAGGGTATTAAAGAATATAACAACTTCTTAATATTTGGGCAAGAGATTTTAAAATATTGTAATAAGAGTTTTGCCCATTGAACAAACAAAATTGCAAGATATAAACATTCCTATTTTTAAGACAATTTAATTTGCTTTAATATGTCAATAGAAGGGTGATATTTCAATCTAAAATGCAAGTGCAGCTAATGTGCTTCCAGGGAATTAATTTATTTTAAAAACTTTAGATATAATGAGGCACTTTGCCTGACTTTTCAGGCAAGAGGTCAGCATAATCAGAGAAGCTGCTTTTCACAGTTGTGTTTATTTCCTTTGAATAATGTATGCAATCACAACTACAGTGGAATACCACAAAACATTTTATCCAAACTCACCACAAACTCTGCACTGCCTTTTCTCTTCCCCACTGGAAGATTCCCAAGTGGTATTACCATTTTAGCCCTTTTCAGATTCCAGGAAGTTCTTCCTTAGACTTTTCCCATTCCTACAACACCCCACACAGCATACACATATGGTATACTCAGTAAATGTGGGGTTTTTTTATTTTTCCTCCCATATGGCTGAAAACAATGAGTCATCTGACATTAAACAGTTGTTAAAATAGCACGGGTGGCACAATGGATAATCAATGGCAATAAAAATGCAATAAAATGTACTAATAAGCTTATCTACTGGTGTAAAACTTTGGCAGACGTAACTATGAAAAGTGACTTTTAGTATGCCTTATAGTCTTCCTCATTTCTCCTGTCAGCTCACTAACCCATGTTCCCATAGAATAAGGAGAACATAAGAGAAATGAAAAAAAAATACAGGAAAATGAAACTCTGACCCGCTGGAGTTCCTGAAATAAACAAAACCTGAAGTTCTCATAATTTTGGTTAAATGTTTTTCTCTCAAGCTTGCTTCATCCAAAGATGATAACGTTGTCTTAATGGGAGGAAATGTGCAGAGCACATTTAATTTGCTTTAAAGGATCAAATTTTTGAAGGATCAAATCCGGCTTTGCAGGATCTTGACAATTTACAGAAAAGGGTAGTAATTAAATAACACAGCAAATACACTTAAGGTCAAAACATTGTGACAGAGCAAGGTACAGCACACAAACTGGGTAAATACCAGACTAGACAACAAAACTATGGAAGTAGAATCAACAGCATAAAGCAGTTTTTAAAAATGCCATTTTGCATTGCATCAGTGGAAGTGTTTATGCTAAAACACAGTAAATATAAATACTGCCAGTGCTGGTAAAATAGACAGCAGTTGTCAGCTGTTGAGCCCTTCACTTAAATACAGATGTAAACAAGTTGGAGAGATTGCAAAGTACTGCAGCAGAAACAAGACCCTTGAACCCATGAGCTTCCAAGTAGAGAGAGTTGTTTAGTCTAGAAAGGAAAGCATTTGGAAATGACATGACAACATCCATAAACACGGTTCTGTGTTTTGCTTACTTGCTAACCCTTTAGGGCAAATGTTACTGGGTGGAAACGCTGCCACAGCATCACCTCATCATTTATCCATTAGTAGTCAATGGGGTTGGTTATTATCAAAGCAGGAAGCCAGCGTGAGGCCCCAGATAAACCCCACTCAGATCAGCTTTGTAGTGAGGTTTAACTAATGACTCAACACTGGAGGAACAGGAACAAGGCAGCTGTAAAGGGGAGCTACCTTCATCCTGAGCTGGCAAGGGAGCCTCAGAATGAAGCAAGGTCAGCAAAAGGGCTTGCCTGTGTTAAGCATGGCCCTAAAGAGCTCTTTAGGGTTGTTAGCAATCCAGAGCAGCTGAGGCCATGCAAGCACTTGCAGTGCTTCTGTGAAGGAGCAGACAGAGCACCCACCATCCACAGGTGGTGGGTCTGTTGCTGGAAGAGAAGACCATGGGGTATGAGGATGCAAGCGTTGTACAGGTGACACGTGGATGAATTGTCTGATGTTCTCTGCTGATGATGTTTTCTGACTTTTGCTTTTCCTTCCCCATGTTATTCCTGGTTCAGCTGAAGGGATTGAGCTGGCAGTAAGCCTAAAGACTTAGGCCCTGTGTGGCTAATTACTACAGAGCCTGATGGGGAGAGTTTTAGTTGGCACGCAGCAAGGCAGGGCCAAGCAAAAATGCTGTTCCAGGAATGGAAGAATACTGTACTGGAGGATGATGATAAATGCTGGGTTTATAGACTGAAACAAATTTCTTAAGCTTCTTTTGAAAAAGAAGAGAATGTGGTTGTGTTTTTGAGCTCTGCTACTCAGGGGAGATCTGTGCAAGGTAGAGGCAAAGAAGCCATGTCAGAAGGCTCAGCTGTTTCCCTGACTCCATCTGGGCCAAAGGCAGAACTCTGGGAGGTACTGTGTAGTCACGGGTTTCAGGGCTACTTCTGCATTAGGATGACACTGCTGATACCATGAAGCATGCTGATCCCCTCAGGTCCCTCTTTCCCTGCACACTGACCATGCATATACATGCCAGCCCTCTGCTGACAACCTACAGCTCCAGGTAGGCTAGAAACAGCACATGCAAAGCCATTCAACTGGTTTATAATCACAACTGGACACCCAGCTTAGCTATTTAAAATCACACCCTTCTCAGGGGGTATTTTAAATTATTTGAGTTCAGCCATTTTCAAGGAACTTCAGTGCAAAAAAGGGAAAATGTCCCAATGTTTGGGCCTCTGCTGGAATAACTGTGTTATTATGGACAAGAACAAAGCTTGACATGAATTATGTGCCTGTACAGGATGTGGGTAGCAACAAATTAACAGCAACATTTTAAGAACCAAGCCTACTGCCACTGAAATCAGTGGGAAAATTCCTGTACATCAAATGTGTTTCACTTCACATGGAAATGTCCACCTCAGCTTTGCTAATTCAGCTGGTTTGACCTGTCCTAGGACCTGTGTAAGACTCCAAATAGATACAGGGGTTTTTCTGCCCTAGAAAGCTGTCTCATTCTTGGAAGATCCATGAGTGTAGTTAGGGCGTGCTGGGGAGTGAGCCAGTCCATGGAGCCCATCTGACCCATTTGGGATGCTCTATATGGGAAGTGTATGCCAATGGCCCAGTGGGAAGTGTCAGAACTCTGCACTCCCAGACCCTCAGCTACCTCCCCTGCCCATACTCACCGTCAGCAGCTGTTGGAAGAAGCTGAGAAACAACCAGCCCAACAGCTGGAGCTCCAGGCAGCTGTGAGTGCTGGATCTGGCCTCTGACAGCACCTCGCAGCTTTCCTTGCACTGCTGCAGAGCAGTGGCTCCCACTGCTCCATCCCCTGTGAGCTGGCTGAGCCCCCAAAGCTCCCACTGAGCCCCCAAAGCTCCCACTGAGCCCTCTGTCATCACACAGCTCCAGTGGCATGTGGGTACCCTTAACTAATATTCCCCAATTATCCTCCACAGGAGTGTTTTTACTCTCCTCAATTGTCTACATTGTTTATTCTGTAGTAACTTTCCCTCCCTATTCCTGTTTTGACCAAAAATCCTCTTCTCATCTTGTTGCTACTGAGTTCAGCACTATATTAATCCCTGTCCTTCTCCCAGAGCTGAAGAACCGCAGCATCTTTTACCATTTTAGACAATGCTGGAAAGAAGCAATAAAAAGAATTATTAACCTTTGAGTGCATCACGCTAAAATGCACACAAGAAATTAAAACCAGCTTGTACTTAAATGCAACCATTGACACAATTAGTGTAATATAATCCTCAGGATTACTGGAACATTCAAAATGCTTTATACCTGGGCGTGCTTTTCTAGCAGGAAGTCTGCTAATCTGTGTTGGTTTGAGGCTTTCTCTTCTCCTTTCTCTTTGTGCAGAGTGTATAAACAGGTCTTTCTGTGGTATGTTACTGCAATGTATGTTTCACTGGCAATAAAGCATTTCAGAATTTCACTACCAGGCCACACCTTCATAAGTGAATTACACCTGCATTCTAACATAGGCTACAGATTTCCAAATTCAGGAAAGAAAAAAAAAGCTTTTTGGATAAATAACTATGAATCAACAGAGATGTTGTATAACAGATATATACAGATTCTATATAACAATGGCATCCAACATAATTTCACATGAATGTGATGATGTGTGTGGCATTATCTATCACTCTGAAATTTTTCAACAAAATGCCTTTTTGTTACAGCCTGTTTTGAATAAACAAACCTTCTAAAGGCAACTTTAGAAATATTTTGACCTTGAAATTTCTCAATTTGACAATAATGAAATTTAAAGTGCTGTATTTCACCTTGAATTCATTTAAATTTTATTTAAGTTACTCTTAAATTCTAACAAGGGCTACCATGTAAAGGAATAATTTTGTTTTCAAATAACACAGTCCTGTAGACACCAGAATCACAAATTTTTTCATGGTCTTAGTGCATAAGAATTTCAAAGCTGGAAAAAAACTCCTACGAATTCTGTGAACAAACCCAAATCTGGGAGGTGGGAAAACATTTTTGTCTTGGGTGAGAGAGAGCTACTATTATGATGGAAAACATAATAAACCAACGACTGAAAGACGAGATCTGTGAAGGCATTTCACTACTAATTCTTCCATCTGCACAATGAAATTGATACCTATGTATTCCTTGAGACCCGTAAAGAAATCAAAAAACTATACCCAGATAGGCATTTGAAAAAATTTTTCAGTTTGGCTGGTCAGACACTGGAATAGGTTGCCCAGGGAGGTCGAGTTACCACCCCTAGAGGTATTGAACAGGCGTCAGGATCTGGCGCTGGGCGATGTGGTTTCGGGATTACAGGGGCAGTGCTGGGTTGACGGTTGGACTCGGTGATGTTGAAAGACTCTGCCAACCTCGCTGACTCCACGGTTCCATGACTCTGTGGTTCTCTCCGAGCGGGGGGGAGGTCGAGACGGCACCGCAGCTCCGAGCGGGCACCGCCCGCGCAGGCCGCACCGCGGGGGACGCGCACGGCCCCGCGGCAGCCTGGGACTCGTAGGCCGCGGCGGGGNTCGGGGCTGTGGAACACGCGCAGCACCCACGGGGACACCAGAGGGAGGGTGAGAGATCAGTCATTTCCTCGTCTTGTGGCTGCACGCGACTGTAAGCTGCGGGCTGTCAGTTTGGGTGGAAGCGACTCTCCCAAGTCTTGTAAAAACAAAAACTACCTGCTTCGCACTTCCATTACTAGCTTCAGCCCAAAGACCTTCAAAACCTTTCCAAAACCTCGATTAAACTATTCCCCCCCCAACCCTTTTAATTTTCAAGCAAAGAAGAAGATTTTGCCTTTCCTTGTGTCAGTGTTTTTCAGCTTGACGAACTGTGGGAACATTTTGAACTCCTTACAAGGGATCAGTGAAAGCAACTAGGAAACGCCAGCCAGAAGAGTAAGTAGGCTTAAATTTGCCGTGCTCGTGCCCATGCTGCTATTGCAAAACTTTTAATTGTCTGAACATTGAAATATGGTTGAAAGCTTTTTTCGGGATGCTTAGAAATTTCAGAGGACCCAAGTGGCTGTTGCAGCAGGCATTTAGGGAGAGTCCAGTAGGAAGGAAAAGAAAAAACATTAGATTGCTGCCATTATTTCGGCTGATGAATCAGCAGAATATACATTCATAATTCTTCATATCTATCACAGTAATACAGTTGTACAGCATTGGTTTTGATGTGGATGACTGACTACAAGGGTCTGGGCATTGGAATATTTTGGCTGAAGTTTTCACAAAGGAAGACTAAAATCTTCAAACAGACTTTTAAAATGTGTTTTACTAAATGTGCAGTAACAGGTATTATAGGTTAACAGGTGTCTTGATTTATATTACAGAATTTAGTAGGATGCTACTTCACTGCCACTGTAGAAATAGAAGAACTAGGGTAATTAACTGTACTTCTGTTTCAGAAGCAAGCACATGCAGGTGGCTTGCAGTGAATTAAGTCTGGGGATCACCTTTTGCCTTCCTCAAGGGACAGTAATCACACTTTGAAACACTTAGTTTCTGACAGTGCTAAGCCTTCCTAAGACACGATGGATGTTTCAGTTCTGCATTTAGCAATATTCCGAACTGAGGTGTTTTGTTAATTGTCCTGCACTGTATTGTGAAACATCTCTGAAACGTAGTGTGGAAAAGGTATAGGGAGGAAATGGAGTTTCACACATGCAGAGCTGCTGTTGGTAGCTGATAAAGCATATTACTTTGCAATAGCATTTACTCCCTTGTATAGGCTTGAGGGTATTTAACTTACCAGTCTCATTCTTCATTGCATTTAAAGGTATCTTTATGGGGGGAGTTGGGGCAATACTGAGTTATATTCAGAATCAGATTTCAGTGAGGGAAAGCTCTAAGTCCAATAAGAAACAAGCCTGCTGCTGCATCCGTGCTTGGGTTCTGATCACATTTCTTCTGTATAAATAATGTGTCTGTAGCTGGTGTGCTTTTTTTGCTTATACTGTACAAACTCTGTATGCAGGATAACAGTTTGCTGAAAGGCTGACATAATTTTAAAAAGTGAAGATGATTGAGCATAATCCTGGTGAAAGGCCTAGGAAATGGTGGCGTTTTTAGCCTCTGGCACAAACTGAGCCCTATTTTCTAAGCTGAATACTTACTAAAATGCTCTGTTGGATTCAGCCATCAGATCTTACAACTTGGAGCAATGAACAGCCATTGCATCTCACCTTTTGTTTGAAATTTCTAGTCCATTACTGTGGTTCAAATCATATCTTTAGCACACAGTTCTTCATGGGTATAGTAGTCTGTCCCCAAAAATTCTGTTTTTAGAACTTAATTACTCCAAAACCACATGGAAAGTTGGTTGTTTAGTGTGATGCTAAAATCATGGAAAACAGGCACAGATCTAGCACATGGCTGTAACACTGTTGCTCTTTGGCTAGTAACTTGAGAAAGAAGAACTGAACATATGTTCATCTGCTTTGACTATTGTTACAGTATGGACAGACCAGTATTGTCTTAAACTACTATTTTTTTGGACTGTAGCCTCTGTAAGTGTAACCAAGACTTTCGTGCAACCACTGAGTTGCCTGGAAAAGCACAGAGTCCTTTGAGCTCCTCTACCTCTCTTGGTGTGTGCCCGATGAACTGCTGAGTGCTATTTTTTCTTCTATTTTATTGCTGATGTATTTTTTCTGTAAGAGCTGGTTTGCTGAAGCTTTCTTTTCTGGTTTTTTTCTATCTGATTGTTTCGTAACCTGTAACTTTTAGCACAAGAAAACCATGCTGAAGGTAAAACGCTGAAGTTCTAATTAGCCTATTGATTTCCCAGCTAACTTAATTGAATTAAACACCATCCTTATTCAGATGTTTCTTCCCCCAGATCTGTTAGCCAGCAGAGTGTTGTCCTGCTAGATCGTATTTTGTGATAACTGTTTATTTTATTTTATTTTGTGCAGTAGCAAGCTGGGAGGACCTTCCATGTGACAAACAATAGTGTGATTGCCTTCCTGGGAGGTTTTTGACAATTAATCTGTATTTTTACTGCCTGGGTAGAATCTTTCTTTCTCCAGCCTTCATTGAAAGGTTACTGGTTTTGCCCAGGCAGTGGTTCAAGTTATACTGCTCTGCTTTGACTGTTGCATCCCATTTTGTATGTCCAATTCTGTTTGTGCTCTTGTGTTGTTGCGGTTATTGGGGAGGGTGTGGGTTAGCTACTTAATAGATTTTAATCTGTTAATTGAAAGCCTGAGATTCTGACACATAGACTGGGCAAGAGCAAAGATCAAATTGCTCCTTTTCATTTATTTTATGGAAATTAGGTTCTGAGGCAGGGCTGAGATTTGAGAACTCCTCAGAAAACCTCTCATAACTAACCTCTCATCCCTTGTTGGGTGGGGCTTTGAGCAACCTGGTCTAGTGGAAGGTGTTCCTACCCATGGCAGGGGGGTTGGAAGTAGGTCTTGAAGGTCCCTTCCACCATTGTGTGATTCTAGGGCACAGACAGAATTTTCCAATCCAAATCAAAGATTGCTGTGTGTCTGTTGTTTGAAACATCCTTGCTGGAGTTCAGTCTAGTAGGGACAAACCACTTAAGCTCAATTAAGGATTGAACTGATTTTTTATTACAGAATTTCTATGTGCTTTTCATGGAGCAGAATTTAAAAATCCATACCCCATGCAGGAGAAAACTTGGATTACTATTCAGAGGTGCCCACAGGGAGGTGCCTGTTCCTGTTCTCACAGAGCTCTGCTAAGCTCAGGCAAATCTGAAGGATCACATCAGGAACAGAACTGCCTATCTCTCCTAGATACAAGCAACTGTAATGTCTTCTCTAAATACAGAAGTTTTGCTGCTGCTGCTGTAACTTTGTAGCATAACACAGTTCAAGTCCTTGCCCTGAGAAAGCTATACCTGAGTTCATTTACCACTTCAGGATGGTCAGCATTTAACCCTCCATCTCCTGCTTTACCAGGATCCTGCCACAGCTTCACAGCTTTGACATAACATTGTTTTCTAAGCCCTTGCAATTTCTTTCACATTTACTGTTTCTTTATCTACTGTCTCTGGTTCATTGCATTTTTCTTTTTGGAATTTTGCTCTGTGCTTCTTGTTTGCTTGTTTTCAGTTCTGTGTAATATGATTCTAGTTCTATTTCTTTGCCAGTTTCATGTTTAAAATCAAATATATATGATCGTTTTTTGGTGTTTCATTTATGTCCATATAGCTGAACAGGTGACCTGAGTTTAACTAACTACAGTTGTAGTGAATCTGATTTTATTTTTTCCCTGCGTTCTGGTGACATTTGGTTTTTTTGCGTATGTGTTCCTGAGAAAGAAAGAAAGAAGGAAAGGTTCTTGCAAGAAGAAATCATCAGAAAATTACTCAGTGAACCTTTCTTCATTTCATTTGATGATCCTCAGCCCAGATACCCTTCTTGCTCTTCCAGTTCCTTCATTAAGACACCCTGTTCTGGTGTAGCTGTTGCAGGAATCCATTCATGCAGGGTTGTTCTGCCAAATACACTTGAAGTCATTTGGAGAAGTTTTCAGCTCTGTGAGGGTTGGTCTTTTTGTTTGTGCAGTTAAGAACAGACATGGGGCTGTCTCACATTAAAACTTCATCAGCTACAGGAGAAATAGGAAGCCATAAGGTGAGCTACAAATAAAGCAGGGGTTTGCTGTGAAATACTTATTTGAGAAGCTTCTCTACATGTTCTTTGCTTACAGTGTATTTTTAAATATTTCGAGCAAAAGCAGTGTTGGCCTGTGTCTGTTGTGCGCTCATGGCCTTCAGGTGTAGCCTTGGCATCAAAATGTTGAGAAAGGTTATTCCCACTGTCTGGCACCCACCTTCAGATCATGAAGGAACATGTACATAGGAGACAGGAGAATGCTATTGTTTAGATAACATCTTAACCAAACAACAGTTCCATAAATGGGGACAGGATCTATCATAAGTCGTGTTCTGCTTACTGCTCATGTAGGATTTGCTTTGATACCTAGTGCAGAAAAAAGGTAAACACAAAAAATGTGTGTTATAAAGTAGCTTCCAAGAATGAAATGTTTGCAGATCCTAACATGGATAGGGAATGTCTCAGAACTATCAGGACAAGAGTTGCAGCTTTGATAAATAGTTAGCACTGCTACTTTACCAAGGAGTGGCTGCCCTATGCTGAAGTTCTGTGTTGCCTTTCAGAAGCATCAGTTCTTCAGGGATTTCTTTAGGCATGGCAGTGGCTGTAGCCTGTTTGGCAGAGGAACAGATCCTTTCAGAATGCATTAGAAAGAGAGCCTTGTAGAGATTCCTCGGAGACTTCAAAACCTTATGTTACTTAAGTAATGTAGTTACTTTATGCCATGTTTTCAGCAGTGAAAGTGGAATATAAATTTATTATCCCATTCTAAACTCTCTCTTCTTCCCTCTCTGCACCCCAGTCATTTCTTCCTCTGGCCACACTGTTCTACTATTCTTCAGTTTCCTCTGTGACTTGAGAGGTTTGCACTGTAAACATGATGACTGAAATGGTTTGGGGTTTAAATAACAACCTTCTTTTTTTTGTTGTTTATTTTTAACTTGATGCAGCACTTGAGAGGCTAGTGATGTGTATAAACGGAGTTGATGAAGCAGAGAGGGGAGAATTCTTTTGGTGGCTTCTCTGCAGAAGGAAGTGTATCATAGAATGAAGTCATGTCTTTCTGCACAGACACTTGTTTGCTGTCTGTGTGTTCCACTTTGCCTGAAAAAATGAACCAGCTGCTGGAGGTCATTGGTGCACTGAGATCACATGAAGTATAGAAATTGTTCTGGCTTAGCTTGGTGTGTATGCATGATCTTGGTTTATGTTACCTCCTCTGATCACCTGGAGCTTTATGATGAAAACTGCTCCAGCAAAGTTTTTGGCAGAGGATTTTCTCTGGAAAACAAAGCTGGCTAATGATTACCTGTCTCTGATATGGTGTATGTCCTTATCAGTCGACTTAAGCACAACAAAGGGGTCATCAACCATGGTACCATTCTGATTAACTTATCTGATTCCACTATCACTAGCTACTGCTTTTGGCAAAGGGAAAGAGGATGGCAGACTAGGATCCAAGGTCACTGAAGTCACAAAAAGCAGGAATAAGAACGATCATATTGCCATGGGTTCTCATGGTCATCAGTGTGTTTACACTGGACACAAAAGCCATCTCTTATCTATATCTCAGAGGGAAGGAGACCAGTGTTCTGCTGCTCGAAGTGCTCCAGGTGCTTGTCTTATGTGGAATTGATTAAACAGCTCAATCATCATAACAGGTTGCTAAAACATTCTGTTGATGAAAACAAGCATAAGATTGCTGGTTGAGAAGAGATACGATTAAGACACTAATGAATTCATTAGTCCATGGAGTAAACCTTTGGACACTAAAGTATTTTTTGGCAAGGAATATGAAATATAATTTACCTCTTATCAGTTACATAATCTTATTATTTTGTATATTTATATATAATTGGTTATCATTTTGAGAGAAGGATCTTTATGCCCCACATTATTATGTTCTTTTCAGTGGCTAAGATAGGTTCATTAGAGGAAAATATATCGTACTGATTTCAGCAGCCTTAAGAAAGTGAGGCTGCTGCTGCTGCTCCATATCCACAGATCCAACCAGTACCAAGGCTAAAGATGTGTTTCCCATAAGCACACATACAGAATACACATATACAATGTATTTACATCTGTACATGGCAAGTCATGCATATCAGAGAGGCAACACCGACAGCTTCATCCCCTCTGCTCTCTGGCTAAGCCGGATGGAGGTCCAGTAGTGAGAGTATATGTAGTATATGTAGTATACATCACACACCTGCAGGGTGGATCCCTCCAGCACCTGGGCTCACATGCTCAGTCTGCCCAGTAGCTCCTTCATCCCAGTCTCCCCAGCTGAGCTGAACATATGAGCACTCAAGGCCATAGCCCCACTCCAGTTACTGGCACAGACCATCACATGTGCACATGAGTGACTGGCCAGGACTTCCCAGGACCCCTTTTGCTGCCCCTGTGTGCTCTTACTCTTAGAGATGGGCAGATGCTTCCACACCCAGAACTGGCAGAGACTTCCAGGGTCCCATAGGTGACCCTTGTGTGCTGCTCTGGACTGGTGGAGCTGAGCTTTTGATAGGCCAATGGCTCATGTGGTGGCCCTGGCAGTAGCCCAGCAGGGTATTATCCAGGTTCTCCATCCTGCTGTTGTTCTCAGTAACACTATGGGTGTGTGGAGAAGCTTTTATCACATAACCAAACACAGTTTATGTAATCATCTCACCTTTCTAAAGAGTAGAGTGGAAATTTTGCCTGTCTGAAAGCTGCATAGAAATTTAAGGTCTTGATTTTTTTTTTCCCAAAGGTTCACTCCTGGAGTCCATTTCTTAGATTAGGACCTACACAAGGAAAATTTTGTTTGTTTCACAAGTTATTTATAAATTTATGAAGTTTTACATAAAGGCTTCAGGTTTAAAAAATCTAGTTGTTAGTGGATTTAATGGGAGTAGTGGAGGAGGAATGAGAATAATGAACACAGGCCAATAAAACTAGGAGAACACACTCGTTATGACCCCACCCAGTTATTTGACACCTTTGTGCATAGTTTTAAAAGCAACTTTGTACATGTCACGCAACGTGATAAGTGGAAGGGCACCAGGGAATGAGGCCAGAGAGGAAAGAAAGAAATGAGCAATTATGTGGTTCCTAAAATCACCTGGGTTTTTGTCTTGCCTCTTCAGACAGTAGGAACAGACTTTGCAGTAACTGTGCTTTTCAGTGTACATTTGGGAGAACATATTTTACATAGACTGGCAGTATTTCCACCAGCCCTTTGACTGATGGCAGTCACCTGTATTTGTAAGCTTGAAGACACAAAATATTTTGTAGACTTTTTAGTTCATGATCAAACTTGGGATTCTCTAGCAGAGGACACACTATAACGCAGTACTAGTACTGTCCACCTGTGCTTTTCTGCTACTTAAAGCAATTTGTGCTTAGCTTCCAAAAGAAAGGGGTTTTGCTCTTTTAAAATGGGCAAGACAATGGATTTGCTGCTGATTCCCCCATTTCCTTAGGTAGTTCAGACACATTCAGGTTAGATACACGTTAGGAGCAAAAGTGCCTATTAAAGCTGCAACAGTCACACAGTACACCATTCTTAATATCTCCAGCTTCTTGCTTTTTTTTCTCCCCATAGTTGTATTTTGAATCTGAGGTACAGCAGCCAAATCTTTGCCCCTATAAATTTTATGGTTGCACTCTGACACGTGATTTGGGTCAAAAATTACTGTCCTCTACAAAAATCCGTGCAGATGGCTTGACAGACCTCCTTTATCAGCTAAGATTGGGAAGAGAAAGTACTAATTTATTAGCGATAGTGTTATAAATTCATGTTTGCTTCTACTTTTTTTTTCTTTAACACCTTCAATTTGATAATAGCAGTAAAGACGTAAGACAGGCCTTTATCAGTCAGATAAAGAATTGCCAACTCCTAAGTCTTTTGCATACAGGTTTTAACTACTTCAACTCAACTCTTATCTGGCTGATAAGATTAATGGCAGTATTTCTTACAGCTTTTTAACTTTATTCTTGCCATGAAGTTCAAAGGTTGTCCAAGAGCAGTATTCCACTATCCACCATTGCCTTTCTCTTCCTCTGGATAAAGGTTTGTGAGTTTTCAGAAATCATAGCAGTAAGCTTTGTTTTCATGAAAATGGCAGTACCTGCTTTTCAAGCATTCTGGGAGTGAAGGGCAACGCTCAGTTTCTGAGCCTTGGATAACTGTGTTGGCAGTTTGTCATACAGCAAACACTTGGAGAAACACTCAAACCAGTCATGAAATGCTACTATTTTGCTACTCTATGGACAATGCTTGTAAAGACAAGCATCTCAATCTTGCTCTCTGTGTTCTTTTGCAAAAGAGAGGGATGATATTAAAGACTTTAGTTGTTATTGTATTATCTACATCTCAGTATTTTAGGTTGCCATCAGAGAACATGCTTATGCAGGGCTGTTAAGATGAAGTTGGTGCCACGACTTGGAAAAACAGAACATGATATATCTAGCAGTAGTTTTAGGTAGATTTAGGACCACTTTTAATGATGTGATTTGTTTTCCACATTCTTGTATCCACTACGAAGGTAAAGACAAGATCCTCTCGTGTCCTCCCTCAAGTTTACTTTTGTGTTAACTGGTTCTCATGATTCAGTGTAGTGTAACTTCCTTATTCTAACGGAACCAGAAACATTCAATCTACAGCTTAAAAACCTTCAGACTGAGGGGTGGTGAAACTGGGGTTGTGACCTCTGCTAGTATTCCAAACTGGCCATGATCTGGATAACTGATTTGAGGGTTGAGCTTTGTTCAGTTAGTCAAATACACCTGTATCATTTATTCTACTGTGAAAAACACAGGCAGGATGGAACTTCTGTTGTTCTGCGTATGCTCATAGTACCTGGAAGAGCTGGAGCATGTGTACAGAACTGGACATTTCCAGACCTCTCCAGGTCTAGATTTACATTACAAACTCGTGTGGCTCTTCGAGATATTAACCAATGTACATGAAGCTGAACAAACTCAAATGTGGAAATTTGGGACCTGAATTGTTTGGGGTTAGCAGGGCACTGTCTTGTGTTGCTGTCCTTTGTAGCAGAAAGAAGGCAGGGTGCATGTTTTTAAAACCTTGGCTAAAAATGTTCTGTTATTACATTCTCATTTTGTTGGAGAAGTTTGGCCAAAACCAAGCCGTTGAACTGATCTGGTTTGTGTCTTTTGCATGCAGCTGCAGTTTTTGTTCTGATTTGAGTGGATTTTCTGTTTAGGACCAATTAAAATTGCTTCTTAATTTGTAGATAAGGCCAATGTTGCCAGAACACATCAATTAATTACTGGACAAGATAGATTCTATGTGAATAATGACATAAGGGACCATTAGGGAATCCCAGAATGGTTGAGGCTTGAAGGGACTTCTGGGGATCATAGATTATGACCTCCCTGCTCAAGCAGGATCACCTTTATTTCACATAATACAGCTGAAACCAATCTAGAGCGTGGTGTAAATAAAAAAATTGCAATTTTAGTAAAAATATCCTTTTGTGACTAACAATGTCAGGAAAGTGTTGCTTACAAAATACTGAGAACTGAAGGCTCTGTCAGTCCTAAGAGATAGAGACTGCCAAGACCTGAGTGGAAAATTCCAGCACTTTCATCAGACTGAAGGCATAAATAGCAATATTGGTATTTTGCTGATGGTCTTGACTGTATTTGCTGAATCCGAATGTTGGACCAATCATGGTTAACTTTGTCTGGGTGTTTAGGTAGCGTTTGTTTAATTTCTGCGTGGTAACCCTTTCCCAGAAAAGCATCGATGTACAGCTAAAAACTGAACACCCCTGGGTTAGCTCCCTTGGTTGAAGGCAAACACATGCTCAAGTGACTTGCTGGACTTGAGCCCAAGGCCTTGTTCACAATGATGGCTCTGTTTCCCATTGCGCTCACGTTCTGTCATCGAATGTGGCACTAGCCAGCATCTCTGCCTAACAACATAGCAGTCCTGTCACTTTGCTCAGAACTGGGAGTTGTGTTTCTAGCCCAGTATTTCTAAAAGCAGCCAACATGGGGCAAAGGAATTAGCAAAGTGCCTTTTAAACATGTTAAGATGTTTGTGGCACTGAATCAGACAGACAAATAGATCTTTACAAACCTTCTGGCTAGTTTTAAAACTGGGCACATCTCCCGATTCCTGTTTTAGTCAGTGCAGATTGAGAATAGCAGTAAGTGGCACATCCCTTGAAATAATAACTGTTTGAAAGTAGCAAATTGTGCATCCTTGAGATTCTGTTTGGAAAAAGAAGCCTCTGAAATAGAGGGGAAAGCATGTGGATGGATGCAGGAAGCAACTGGCAATCTGGAAGAAAGAAGTGGGTTTCTCAGTGTTAAAGTCAGCGTTCTGTCTTTTGATAATGGACATGCCAGTTTGTGAGTAAGCAGGAAGTAACTCAGCAATAAAGGAATCTCCCTCCTACAGGGACATGTTCTTTAAAAACAGAGGGAAAATCCAGATAAACATGAATACAACCTTCCAATTTCGTTTCAGCTATTATTTACAAAGTAATTAATGCAAAAGCTTTCGTTACGCAAGAGAAGCATAAATTAATAGCTTGCATATACTAAAGACTGAGTGTGATTTATTTTGTTACTGCTGTTACAGATTATTTAATTAGACTGCAATCACAGTTCTTGTCTCTAGCTTGTCAAAATACATTATTAGAAAAGAAATGCCAAATCTGATGTTAAAAAGGCAACCAAACTTATTTTGTCTGCAACCAGGTTTTTCAGTGGAGACTGTGGAACTGTTCCTCCTTCACTGCTGCTCTGTGAGATCAACTATGGAACATGCTCAAGAACAAGAAGTATGTCTTGAGCAAAGCCAGAGGTATTGTGTGCAGAGACCAATATACAACCAGGAGCTCCTGCAAGGACAGCTGCACAGGCGACAGAGAACCCCTCAGACTTTAGGACAGAAGATTGCACATTCTTGTCGGTAGGGTTTTTGTCTTAACTTTGTTTTATTGATGAGAAATATTATAATTCTTAATTGATTCATGCAATTAGCTGGTAATCTTTTCAAAGAAACCTAAAAGATAAAATCACTAATTCTGCTTTGACTATTTAGCAAGACTGGGAAGAAGTCATATATGTGCTTTTAATGTTAATGTATAACTGTATTAAAAAATGTTGGATAAATTATTTGAATTGCCTTTATCAAAGTGCAAAAGGAAAATGTGCAGCATAGGAGTGTGAAGTATTAGTCAAATCACATGACGTGAATTCATAAGACCCAGAAAAATATCTGTCCTTTTTATGTGGAAATACTTACAGCCAAATTTGTTCTTCACATGATCCTTTCACAGAAGAATGGAGATGTGTGATAGCTGTGTAGAAATCTCAATTATTAGTCTAATAAGGACTTACTAAAGGCATTCTGTAGCTTTTAATTAACTGCCTCGGAATCTAAGTATCATCTGGTTAGACATGAAATGTCTTTAACTGTGCTTCTCTTGCTCTGTGGTACCAGGGGATTTAAGTTCTAGTTAAGTTCTCATTTGCTTTATGTTTATCCATGCTTCATTTGCAGAGTTTTTTCAATTTCTTGCTCAAACCTTGTTCTGCAGGACAACAAATGATTTCTGCCTGATTGCTTTTCTGTAAAATATTCCTGATCACATGATTTGACATTTGGAGATTTGCTTTGGTTTATGGAATTACTTCAATGGTAAAGACATTTAATTCCACCTCAGAAAACTCATCTGTCCGGAATAAAAAAAATGTGGATCAAAATCCTCCTTCTTGTGACGCAGTCTACTTAAACATGGAGAAGTGTGGATGACTCCCTCACTTGTAGCAGCAAGCTTCTTCACTGTGCAGTTCAGAAATGCTAACAAATCTCTGCAATTCTCTGCAATTCTCTTTCCCTACACAGGAAAGCATTTATACAATCCCAGTGTCACATTTTCACCCAAGATAAAACTTACCACAGTACAATCAAAGCATGATGCATAGCAGTACTGGATAGAGATAGGTGTTTCCTGACTCTGTTCATTTGTCATGAGTCAGGGTTTCAGAAGGTTAATGGCTCTGCTAAGAGCCACAAGGGTCAGTGCTGCTGGCTTCAGTGATAGGAACAAGTACTGGTTAAATTAATAGATTTGGCGTTTTTAAAGCATAATAATGTAAAATGTTACAATCAAAAAATTATAAAGCACACAAATAGTAAATGGGAAAGAGCACTGCAAAGTACTCTGATGAGTGAAAACCACTACCAGGAAGCAAGTTATGCTCAGGGGATTGTTAGTAGCGATGATCTCAGTAAAAGGTGGTGTGTGGCCACTCAGTTGTGCATAGACTGGAACAGTTTTACTTCCCACTGACCTCCAGCCTCACAAGACTTTAGTTCTCTTCTCTAGTTCCGTAAGGTTTGTGGACAGCACCAACGTGTGACTAAGGGCTAAATTAACTGGAGGCGTAGTTGCTTGTGCATAAGCACGGCCAGAAATTATTGTCATCAGGAGTCTGAGCCTGCCTTTATTTTTCCTGTATACAGATGAAAGACAGTTTTTTCAACCTTTTTGTCCCCTGCTAATGTCTAACTTTCTTCCTGCTTTGTATTTCCAGTTGTTCTTCTAAGAAAGCCAAGTCTCATCTTTACAGTTTCTTACCGATTTTAAAATGGCTTCCTCGTTACCCAGTGAAGGAGTACTTATTAGGAGACATTATCTCAGGTATAAGCACTGGGGTCATGCAGCTTCCTCAAGGTGAGTGTACCTCTAGATTTAATTATCTCTTCTTTGCTTTTTCTGTGTGCTTTTATGGTAGTGCTTGGCATCCTGAAACAGGTGCTCCTGAGAACAGGATGTGTATCTCAGGGCTCTGTGTGGAGATCAGCATGGATTCTGCAGACCAGCCCAGAATGATGATTCCCTTAAAACTGCCAGTCAGTGATATGCACCAAACTCTGAAAGAAGCTCCCTCTCTAATCAGTACCCACTGCTCTCAATGGCAGAACAACTTTTCACACTTTAAGTGCACGTGTAAACTTTTGCTGAATGCACCCTATTACTTATTGATTTCATTGTCCTGAAAGTAATGGTAAATTTCCTACAGAGGGTAGCAGTATCTAACAGACATACAGACATTACATTTCAGAGAGCAACTGGTGTGAAGTAACCAAACTAAATTTAACCAGAGAAGAACATGCAAGAATCCAAAGACTGATCCCTAAGGCTAGAAGTCACCAGTTTATGCTGGAACCGTAATAGTGGGCAGTGATCTACACGGTGGAAATAAATCAAAAGTATCGTCTGTAACAAGACTGAAAATCTGTGGAAATTTCTGTTAAATTACTTGGAAGTGTCACCCTAAGTGGAGCCTGGTCCTGAACCAGCAGCAGGCTCTGGAAGACAAAGAGAAATCCAGTGTTCACTATTCTGTTCAGCTCTTGGTGAATGGACCAGTAGAATCTTTTGTTTAGCCCTACACTTACTATTAGCAGTTTCAGAAGTGTTAGGAGGTTAGAAAGCAACAGCATGTCTACAGCAATATCATTATGGGCTGCCCACTGCTCTGGGAATGGCAGCTTCACAACAGCTGCCACAGTCTCAGTAGATTTTTCCAGGAGGTCTTGGAGTCAAGGAAATTCTTTCATTTCTGCAGAGCCCCATCCACAGGGTGATGTAATTAAGCATGTATAACTTTACTTCAGTGTTGACTTATTTCATATTTGCACCTCACTTGTTCCACTTTAGGCGGAGGCAGGTCTGAAAAATTCATCTGTAAATCGAAGATTTTAATAGGTGGTAACCCATTAAAATAATTAAATCCTCAGTCTGTGCAGATAATTCCTTTATTTCTGTATCTTCCTGGTTTTGTGTTTCATAATTAAGGTTATTTTTTCTTCCACACATGTAAGCATCAACTTATCTTAAACTGATAGCTAATGTGGTTAACTCTGAGGCATATCTGTCATATACTAGACAAACATTGCCAGTTGTATATGGAAACATAATTTATGTCATGACCTGAAAGCACACTAAAATATAAGTGGTCAGCAGTGGACTTTATACTTAATTTTGTGAGTCTGTTTTAAAGTAAACACTGTTCATTTGGTGACTGTAAACATGCCCTTAAATTGCTCCTAATCTTTCCCTTTCTAAAAACACAAAAGTTGAACTTTCATTTTTCTGGAATGGATGTAATTATAGCAAGCATGAGGTCAAAGAAGCCTGGGAATCATTCCAGGCAGAACTACAATGACCACGGTGTTTAAGCCATGGCCTCCTATCAAGTCAATATCTCTTTATTTCCTTGGCACTGACAGCCTTTTAAAAAGCCAGTACAAATGAAAGGGAATAAAAGGGTATTCAGATCAGGAACTTCACACAGACCCACCCTCCCACTTTTGAACACTGATTTTCTGTTCTGGTTACTTGTACTGTTAAGTTCATCATCATACTAAAGGCCAGGCTGTTATACATAATACAGGGTGTTTGCTGATGTCAGGAGAGGTACCCCTTGGGTCAGAAAATATATGTGGGATGAGTTTCACAAGTACTTAATGAAGTGCTCATTGGAGCAAGAGCATAAATTATACCATCAGTCTAGTTCTGATGGGAATATGAATTTTTGGTTAGGGCTCAGACTTAGGCTCAAACAAGGCCCTGTGAGTTATTACAAGAGCATGTAGATGGCACAGAAGATCCCTTTGGTTTACTTCTTTTTTTGTAACCTGATGGTTTGTCTCCCAGTTTAAATTAATAGGGAGAGGTGTTTTCGAGTATCACTGGCTCTCCAGGGTGGGTGAACCATTGCTTGTGTTTGGAATTTGCACTGGGCCATTGGACCAGTCTGCTCAAGTGTGGCAAGAACACACAGCTTCCTCAGGTGCTAGCAGCCTGCACTTGTGAGAGTGCAGAACCAAGCCAAGGCAGGATAGAGTGTTTTCTCTTTGAGGCCCATTTGTTCTGTTCTGGTGTCAATTCTCATTAACACAAGCTGTGTAGAGCTATTGTTTTGGCTGGAACTGCTTGGGACAGTTATGTGCCATATCACATGGTGCATACCATTTGCTTGTGAACCTGGTCCCATGACAACCACACCCTGAGTCACACAGAGGAGGAACACTGTGGGAGATGTTCTTCTCTGGTGTCCCTTAGAGCTGTTCCCCCACAGCTCCACTGGTGTGCTTGCCAGCCCCCACTACAGATAGGGACGATGTGGATTGCGTTCCACTTTGTGGAACTGGACAGGGCTTAATGACAAAAAGGACTTTGTTTTTGGGAAGAATACCAGACTGTATAAGCTCTGTGACCTTACAGATTGTCAGAAATTATTCTCTGCTTATTTTACATTTTGAAGCATGTTTTGTGGAGACATAACCTGTTACGTCATCCCAGCCATTCTGGGGTGAGGGAAGAGGAGAGTATTTAATCAGTTATAGGTTGCCATGAACACCCACCATGTCTGATCAGAAAAGGAGGAGAAAATCAAATGTGTCCCACTGGTTATGGGGGTTTGGGTGTTTCTAACTAGATTCTTCTGCAGATAAAAGCAAAAGCAACACAAGGCTTTTTTTAGCTTTTAAGGAGTTCTTCCACCCACAAAGGCAAAACAGGTGCACAAATGTACATACAAACACGCACACCTGCAGTGCCTGTAATTGGAGACTTTGGTTTCCTGACTCAACCCATCATGTTTCTAGGCATTGCCCTAGAGTATTACACATTTTAAAGAGTATTCACTGAAAGACCTCCTGTTTTTTAAACATCACAAGTCTTTAGATTTCCTATTAGGTGAGTTAAATTTTAGTAGGCTTAAATCCCTTTGCTTCAGATGGTTTATTTTTGTTGTTTACTTAACATACATATTTGTGTCTGTTTTCTAGGTTTAGCCTATGCTTTGCTGGCAGCTGTTCCCCCAGTATTTGGCCTATATTCTTCGTTTTATCCTGTTTTTCTATATACTTTTTTTGGAACCTCCAAGCACATCTCAATAGGTATATCTATATGGATAACTGAAAGTCTGTCTGCGTGTGTGTGTGTGTGTGTGTGTGTGTGTGTGTGTGTGTGTGTGTGTGTGTGTGTGTGTTTAATAAAGTATAAAAAAATTAAATTGGAGAAATAGAAAGTGTAGTTGTTTTCCATAAATTCAAATTTACGTGCATGGGAGAAACACAAATGTGTGGAACATAACCAGTAGTTTTTATTTTTAGTTTATCCATTTTACTTAGGAAGCAGTAGAAGAGCATCTTGTATCACATTAGATCTAGAAATGTGTGCTGTGAACTCCTGAACTACGATTTCATTGCTGCAGTCAACTGTCTGTGTGGCCAGGATGAATCTTTAATTTGCAAAACAGACACTGAGATAAAAAAAAAATGATGGTGTTTACCTACTGCAGAGGTGTATGTTCACCATGTAACTGGCTTTAATGGTGCTGAGTACTGGAGCAAATTTGGGGACTAAAAATACATTGTTAAGGTAGAAAACTCTTATTTTAGTTTAATTCTACATATCTCAGTAAGAACCACTCCTGAAAAAAAAAAACGTGCTAGGATTCTAACCGATTATTTTCCTCTCCCTGTTATTTCAGGCACCTTTGCTGTGGTTAGTATGATGGTTGGTGGCGTTGCTGTGAGAGAAGTGCCTGATGAAATGATTTCTGTGGACTATAACTCTACTAATGTTACAGATGTCCTTGAATATTACAGTGCTAGGGATACCAAGAGGGTGCAGGTAGCTGTGGCTCTCGCCTTTCTCTCGGGACTTATCCAGGTATGTGCTCACAGTTTGCTGTAAGGACAAGTTCAGCTGCTGCTGCTGGACTTGCAGGGGGTGCTGGCTCACGGTGGATGCCCTGTCACCAGACTTGACAGGGCGCTTCTGCACTGCTCCACGTAGAACACAGGCTGCTTCATGGCAGCCATGTAACAGAACTGGGGATGGATGCATTGGAGGCAGGACTTTATCTGGCATCTTAGCTGGGCTGGGAAAAAGTGGGATCTTCCCCCTTCTCATTTTTTCCTATCCCATCAGAAAAACTTAACTGATGTTCTCTAATCTGTCCATAAATGCATACAAACTGCATACCTAACATATCTCTCACTAGACCTGCCAGTGGCATGGAAGATTGGGTGCACTGATAGCTGCTTACTGAACTGTGGCTTTAGAAAAGCCAAATTCAGGTTTGCCTGATCTGACTTGGGCATTGAGGAAAGGAGAGGCAGGGGTGTGTGTGCTATATTCAGGTTATAGTGGGAGTCACATGGTTGACACTTCTCTTTCTCATTAGTTGTGTTTAGGTTTCCTTCGATTTGGATTTGTGGCCATCTATCTAACAGAGCCTCTGGTGCGAGGATTTACCACTGCAGCTGCAGTTCATGTCTTTACTTCCCAATTAAAGTATTTCCTTGGCATCAAGACTAGCCGGTACAGTGGACCCCTCTCAGTTGTATATGTGAGTAACTACATTTACTAAACATGCAAATTCTGTGTTGTCTGGATCTAGTCCTTAAGCCTTCTCCTGTTTTTATGTATTATTTGGCACTAAGTAGAGTAATCTTCAGTATTAAACACTGGGTATGAGGTCTTTAAGTGCCATAGCAGTATATGAATATCTGAAAGTGCAGCTCAAGTGTGACTTGATAGATCTGTACGGTCTGGGATGGGCAGACTTTAGGAGTCTGCTGAATGTAGTTTTGTAATATGAACAGATATTGTTCATTGAAGCAGCTCTCTTGTGCCTTGAGGGAAAATGTGCTCCTGAAATGCTTCACTGTAGACCAGGCATGTTTTGCAAAGCTAGAAAATGTTACTCTCAGAATATTTCCACTCTTGAGTGGAAGAAAAGGGAAGATCCCATTTGCCTGTGAAAACTTAAGCTTTTGAGCAGATTGCTGGCCCAGCAATAACGAAGATTCAGGGTTTCATCTACATGTAGGCTATAGAAAATGCTTTGTGGGAATCTTTTTGTATGTTTGTGCAGCTATAACAAACCTTTTGGAAACAAGTGTGCATTAATGATTAATTCCAAAATTTGCTGTTCAGTTCACTAATCTGGGAACCAGTCATGCTAATGGTGAAACAAATGGAAGGGAAGGTATAAATTCAAGATGTATACTACCAGGATATCTTGAATGTATAACATCCTGACAGTTGCTGCAATTTTCCATCTGCTTAAGGAAGAGTATGATCATCTTCTTTCAAAGACATCTCCAGAGGTTATTTATTTATTTATTGAAATGCGTTGGAAGAAGGAGGAATAATTGGTATTATTATCATTTACCCTCTAGCAACTTGTGTATTCCAGCAGGTTTTTTTTCTAATACCCTTTCAGTAAGTGTTTTCTATTAAAAGGTATTTGGAGTAATGGCCAGTTCAGCAGCATTGCTGGATCACTGTTATTTAACCATATTGTTATGGCAACCTCAGTGGTTCTATCAGCAGCTTTATTGTTTTAGAATAGTTTATGCAGCTCTAAGTAAATGTGACTTGCCAAAGAATATTTGAAGGTATTAGAAGGAGTTTGCATTTATTGCTTTCAGGTAGCTGCTGCTGAGGAATATGTGTGCAAAGTTTGATGATGAGAGACATGGTTTAGTTTAGACTTCTTCCCCCATTAGAGTTTTTTCTCCAAAGTTTTGCCCCCTTTAAGGAACACTGATACTGTAAATGATTCAAGTGCATTTTTCTCACTGAGATACTCTAGTCCTCTGTGTTTTGTGGGAACAATGGATATTTTGGTGAGGCACTTGTTCACAGTGGTTATAAATTTAGAATGAAACCACAGCTGAAAAGCAGTGTATAATTTGCTCTTTTGTGGCGAATCTCCATGAAGATTCTGTTTCCTTAAGAATAATTGTGATGCTTCTGGTGTGTTACAGAGCATAGCTGCCGTGCTTTCAAAAATAACAACAACCAATATTGCTGCATTGATTGTTGGATTAACATGCATTGTTCTATTGCTGATTGGCAAGGAAATCAATCTCCGCTTTAAGAAGAAGCTCCCAGTTCCTATTCCTATGGAGATCATTGTGGTAAGCCAGTTGGGAAATTCTATGGCTAAATTACGTAGCTATTCTAAAGCTGTAGAAACTATCTGTGTTCTGTCTTACATTACTGAGCTTGAGAGTAACTTCCGTTGAACGTAATTCATTTGAGCCTTGAAGCAGTTGAAGGTTTGGATTCTGTTAAAATTAAGAACTGGTATGCCCATATGGAGAGCATAAAGTCACAAAGAAGAATTGAAAAACGATTTAAACACCCTCAGTCCCCTATAGCATTGGGTAGATATATATGTGTTGTAAAATCCTCTCTATCCAGGAGTTTGTGCACCTGCAAGATTCTCTGCAATACATTCCCCTGAGTGGCATTTCCCACTTGCAGTCCAAGAGCTCAGAACCCTCTCCTGAAGGAAGGTGCTTACAGGTGCCTGTTCAGAGGTTCTGCAGGGCCTGCTCGCTTTGTGAAGTGCCGTAGCAGAAAGAAGAGCAGGAGCATCAGGACTTAATACTTCTCCTTCCTTTCTCTGTTTCTGAGACTGATAACTGACTGCAGCACTGGTTCAGTTTCAAATGACTATTCTAAAATACGCAGATAAAACAGATTATTGTAATGCACACAAAGCCTACAGCTCAGACAAACTTTTGCCTTTAAAAGTGATTTGATTTAAAAATGAGTTCTTGGATTACTACAGCTCTCGAACAACCTGCACATAATGGAGTCACAAAAGGGAATAATTGAAGGAACAAAGAAAAGGGATGCTGGTGAGAGATGAGGGAGGTGGTGTAATAGGGTATTTTTTGATAGGCAATAGCAAAACAATGCTCCCTTCTTCGCTATTGCATCCGTTCTCTTTACAGGTAATAGGCTATGCATGAAAATATGCCATTGCACACAGGCAGGAGTGTCCTTGCATTTGATTTTTCCAATACACTAACTTGCCTGAGCTTGGCTTAGGCAAAGGGAGTTCAAGTGATTCAGGTCATACCATACCATGTTCCATTTAACTGTTTACAGAAAAACTTCAGAAAATCAGGATTAATTGAACATGATGAAGGGAAAATCATGATGGTTCCTCCTTCTTATCTGCTTTTTTAACGCCTAACTCATGCCAAACTGATCAACAAATAAATGTAACCCCTTGTGTGTATTAATCATAGTCAGCTAACCTTTATATCTCTTCAGGTGGCTTTTATCTCTTTTTAGATAATGTTTACAAATGTGTTTGTGGATTTTTAGGTCATTATTGGCACAGGAGTTTCAGCTGGAATGAATCTGAGTGAGTCATACAAAGTGGATGTTGTTGGGAATATTCCTCAAGGGTAGGGATGATACATTCTTATTAAGACTGTGCCTTTGCTGTATTGCATATAGCTTTTATTGTATTAATTTATAAATATTAATTTAATTTCCAAGGTTACGTGCACCAGCAGTTCCTGAGATTCATCTCATCCCAGCACTATTTGTGGATGCAGTAGCAATAGCAATAGTTGGATTTTCAATGGCTGTATCAATGGCAAAGATCTTTGCCCTTAAACATGGTTACACCATCAATGGGAATCAGGTAAAAGTAGTGGGGTTGCTTTGTTGAAAATTCTCAGTAGCACCTTTGTTGCATCATTAAAGTAGAGTATGATATTGGCAAAAATGAGGGTTTTTTCAGTAGTAGAATCAGGCCACATTTTTGACAGCCTACACATTTAAAGGCCAGGAATTAGTTTATCTTCTGGCTGTGTTTAGATAACCAGTTTCACTTTTAACTTCATTTTGGAACACCTGCTTCTGCTATACTTGGAATTATGTATGAATATTAATTGTTGGGACAAACATTACTTGGCCATACTGTCCTGATGAGCAGCTACATTTTCTTTGGTTTCTGTAATAGAGCAAAGCATAGAGTTCCCATGTGATAAACACAGTACCTTATGTGTCAAAGAACTCATCTAGAGTTTAAAAATTCCAATTATGTTTTGTAATTTCTTCTTATTCCTACCCATTGCAAATGGGCAACTTGTCATTTTCTGGGGCAGCAATTGGCCCTGTCTGTACTTAGCATTCTGAGCATGATTTGAGTGATAAGGACTGTGTTTAGGGACTACTCCCTAAAATGAAAATTGTATGTCCTCCTCACCTACTCTGGCTTTCCTGTGCAATTTAGAATCAATATTGCAATTGGATTATTGGTCGATATCATTGTGGTGTCAAGGGAGATAGAGTTCCTGTGCTGTAACACATCTCCTAGAGCACACATCTGACACAGCACAGATCAGCTGTTCTCCCTTCTCAAAATGACTGTCTTCCTCTGAGAGTAAATGGAGTTTACCTACAGGGTTTTACATCTGGTTAGATGAATCTCACCTTCATGTCACTGTGCTCTGTTACCCAAGGAGAGAAGAGGACAAATCTGTAGCTGCATGAATGAAATCGGTTCTATTTACATTAAACATAATCATCACTGACCTGAGTTAAGCATCTAGATCTTTTCCTCAGGAGGTGCCAGATGCTACTTCACCTGGGTGTTAAACTGTAGAAGTCCTTGTCATAGTAGCAGTACATGCCAAGTGATTAAATGAATCCAAAAAGGATTGTACAAATGCAAAGAGAAAAGCTCATTGAGAGCTATTGGAAATGACTCAAATCACTCAATTACAGATAGCAAGATGCAGAGTAATCTGGGGAGGCTTCATTAGAAACAAATAGTTTCTTGGGCATCAGAAACACAGTACTGAAGTAGATGGAGCTCTGTTCTTACTCATGGGAGCAGTTCTCATGTGGGCTCTTCCTGATGAAGCAGTGGACACTCACTGTTTTTTTCATGTACAGCAATGGGTTGCCACTCATAGAAACACAGGCAAGGCTGCTCGTGGTTTTAAACGTATAGTTTAGGGTGAGCAGCAAAGAATGGTGTTTGCATGAGGAAACATTCTTCATGTATATTCAGGGCTAAAATTCAAATTATCCCCAAGATGAAGAAATGCTTGAAACAAGCAGTGCTGTCATTCATTTTAGTTTTCAGTCTGCTTAATTCTTGTAACATTTAGGGATGGGAAATATCTCCAGCATTTCCTCAGAGACTTTGTTTAAGAGGTGATTTAAGGTGCATCAGCTTGTGCATGTGTGAGAACTGCGAGTATAAGCTACAATTAGGTTGCTTATTCTCTACAATGAAGTTGCTAGAAAGCACTGTCAATAAGATGTGGTTGTTCATATCTATGGATAGCTCCAGCTTGGTACACCTGCTAAGTATAACTGCCCTTGGCTTTTTTTGCTCTATTGTTTAACACAGGAACTTATTGCCTTGGGAATATGCAACTCTGTGGGGTCATTTTTCCAAACCTTTTCAATCACTTGCTCAATGTCTCGGAGTCTTGTCCAGGAAAGCACCGGTGGAAGAACTCAGGTATGTTAAATACCCAATCTTGAGCCAAACCAAGTTTACTTTTTGGAGCTCCAAAACTCGGGTCTGAAGCTTATCTAGATGGTTGTATTTCTCTGCCTGAGCCAGAAGAAATAACTGAAGTTTCCCATGTTTCAAATCCAGACTGGGCCAGGATAGAAAGCGGCATGACAGGCAAACTGGGTGAACTAAATGGAAGGAATCAAAAGTCATTTGAACAGCCAACCTTGTTGAAAGCACAAGGGGTTAGCTAATCTGTAATATTTCCCCTTGGGGATGCTTCTAAATAATCTCTGGCTTTTTTCTGTTCAGATTGCAGGTACACTCTCTGCAATTATGGTTCTGTTGGTAATTGTGGCTATTGGATACCTTTTTGAACCACTTCCACAGGTAAGGGAGCTTAGCATGTTAAACATTGCATTGACAGTGAACAGAGGCCCATGAGTATTGCTTAAACTTGAGAATGTGGGAGGATTAGTAAACAACAGTTAAGCTTTGATCCAGAAGCTTTTAAATTTTGTATGCACTTTTCCTGTAAATTAGCCTAGAAATAAATAGTGTTTTGAATGATCCATCATGCTTTTTGTTGTTGTTCTTAGTCTTGGACATCCTGGACTCTGTCTTTAGAACGTAAGAATACCTTTAAACAATTTCCCTTTAGAATTGTTTAGGTTGGAAAAGACCTTTAAGAGCATTGTGTTCAGCTGTTAACCCAGCACTGCCAAGCCCACCACTGAATCATGTCCCTAAGTGCCACATCTGCTCACTTTAAATATCTCCAGGGATCGTGACTCAACCACTTCCTGGGTAACTGGGCCAATTCTTGACAAACACTTCCATGAAGAAACTTTTCCTCATATCCAATCTAAACCTCCCCTGGCACAACAAAGCGATTTCCTCTCATTCTGTCACTTTTTACTTGGGAAAAGAGTCCAACAGTCTACTGCTTCAGGCACTGTTAGTGTAGCAGCATGAAGTGTAGGAACATGTGATTTCTCTTGCTAGGAAAGAGTAAATCAAACTGTACTGAACTGGTTTGCCATTTCTGCAGCTGCAGTAAAAGCACATGTCCACTGAACTACCTGAAAAGTTGCGAGTTTTTGAATAGAACATCTGTTCAGTGGACTTACATCAGTTGTAAAGCACACAAATAGTTATTTGTGATACTTTGAAGTTCTTACTTGGCATTGGGTTTATTTTGCTTCTGAAAATTGCATTTGTGTAATGTTCTTAGACAGTGCTAGCTGCAATTGTCATGGTGAACCTGAAGGGAATGTTTAAACAGTTTGGAGATATCATGCACTTCTGGAGAACCAGTAAGATCGAGCTGGTGAGTATTGCACAGCTCAGTGCATATATTTTACTATATTAAATTTGCTGCTATCCCCAGAACAGTGTAGAAACTTAATCAAGGAATTACAGATTAGTGTTGTATTGCAGATGAACATAAGACGGGGAGCTGTAAGCACCCAGGGAGAGTGATCTGTTGGAGACAAGAATATTTTTGTTGTTGTTCAACAATTTGTAACTCAGGTCAGAAGTAGTTTGGTTGCAGTAAAAGCAAAGCTCTGGCAGTGTTTCTGTAGAACTGCACTGAAGGCTGTGGGAATGTCTGAATTTGAAAACAGAGTAACAAAGAAAACCACTTGAAGGTATTTGCCATCATTTAAGACAAACCAAAAATCTGGCTGGAGTGGGCCAGAACTAAGAGTTTATTGGCAGGAACAATTTGATGGTATTTCTTTCCTGATGAACTGGGTGATGGAACTGAGTTAGAGCTACTGGCAGGCCTTGAATATTTTTTTTTTATCCTAAGGTATTTAGAGTCTGATGATGGTAGAACACGACTTAAGGCATGAATTAATACGTGAGAGTTTGTCAGACGTTAGAGTGCCATGAGCTTTTATGCCCTTCTGAAAGGTTAAGGCAATTCCCATCTGCCATCACAATGGATTACATTAGAGCCTATTCATGATCAGAAGCGATACACAGGTTTTTAGGTTGGGTTATGCTGTTGTTTTTGTTGTTAACAGGAAAAGATGCATAATAATTCAGACCTTTTCTTTGTTTTAGGCCATCTGGGTGGTAGCTTTTGTGGCTTCTCTTTTCCTGGGACTAGACTATGGTTTGCTTACTGCAGTAACATTTGCAATGATAACCGTTATTTACAGAACACAAAGGTCAGATTTCTTCTTTATCAAAATTAGTGTTTGGTGATCTGTGTGGTTTTGTTTGTTTAAGGGGTGCAAATATACAGAAATCCATTCCACCCTTTTCAACTGCATGCTGTATAGAATTTGCTTCCTAATATAGGTCATGCCCTTTGGCTCTGATTCAGGGTTCATGTTTTCTTTTTCTGAGAACAAAATTTTTAGAGGGCATGAACTTGCACTGTCAGTAATAAACAGAAGATTTTTCATTTCTCATAGTGGTTAATCTTGTTTTTTTCTTTTAATGCTTAGAGTTTAGAACTTTAAATCTTCTTGTTGCCAGTTTCAGTACATGATTACATTTTGTGTGTGCTAATTGTCACAGACAAGCTGAAGTTGTGTCAGGTTATCATGAGGTGAATGCTTAGGTATTTTAAAAGAAAGTTCTAATTTGTAAAATACTGTAGCTGCTCTTCCAGTTTTCAAGTAACTTCTCCCCATTCAAAGTGATAAAGTTCTTATTGTGAAGCTTTCCATGTCTACAGTGAAATGATTTCTTGCATGTGTGGATAGGACTGCCATGTGAGGCTTCTGGGCTCAAGGTCTGAGACATGCACGTGGAAACTGTGTAAAAGTCTTGGTTTCATCTGCATTGGAATGAAAGCAAATTGTGAGATTTCCACTCTGCACAAATAAGAGTATTTTTCTGCCATCTCTGTACAGTTTTATTCTTGCAAACAGAACAGTTTTGTACTTCGCTGTCACAGTTCTTGTGCGTTGGGAATATTCATCTGCTTAGGCATTGTCCTGGGAGCAGAGTGGCTCTTGGAAATCGCAGCATGTTTTCTGCCAGGATGAGTTTGCATATTTGCTAGACAGTCAGTGGACTGCTACACCAGTTGGTGCTGCAGAGAATTTGCCCTGTACTTTTGCGTGCTTGGACTCCCATTTTTCAGAAAATGACAGCATTTCAGTGCTAAGCTTATAAATTGTTTTTTCACTGACAGAAACAAACTTTCTTTTTATTGTGTTCTGCCATAAACTGCTCGCTTCATTTAACCATGTTTAGATAATCCTGTACCAGAGTTTAGATAATCCTGTACCAGACAGGCCCTGCTGAATGACCTGAAAATAAGTTTCAGTCTGTGTTGAACACTCACTTTTCCACTTTATAAGTGATAATACAGAAGTATTTGTTTCCTTTCTCTCTAGCCCTCAATACAGAATCCTCGGTCAGATTCCTAACACTGACATCTACTGTGATGTGGAAGAGTATGAAGAGGTAGGAACATGTTCTCCTGCATTGAGGAGTTTCATACAGTGGAGCAAAGACAGCTGTGGCAATTTGCTGCTTTGCCCTACCACACTGCACATGCAGGCTGTCTGCTGTGCATTCCCCTGTGTTGGAAAGAAAGAAATAAGTTTGGGTTTAGTAGTAGAAGCTACTTTGTTCAAAATGTGAGCTCTTTGTACTGCACATACATTTCAGCAGGAGCTGATCAAAAGTAACTTTTATCTTAGTTCCATTGTCCTAGTTTGTACAAAATGGTAAAGTGTTTAGGCCACAGGCCACCTTCTTTACTTGTGTGGCGTATTGCATGGAATCCATGGGACCCAGGATCCAAACTTTGTTCTTCAGAATTGCACAAACTATTCAAAACAGCATCCCACCCATCCCCTGCTCGTGAAATATACATGATTAAAGGCACAATTGCTCACCATGCACTTAACTTCTCATAAATGCCATTTTGTTCAACCAAAAGTTGATGAAAGCATTACTTTTTGTCAGTGCAGTGGATATAAACATGCTTTATTTATTCTCAAACAGCAGCTACAATTTTCTGTGCTCTCTGCCATGTTCTCAGAAATGCTGCTATGAAAGCTACATCCCCCTTTACTGAGGAACCAGTGTGTAAAAACCTATGGAAAAAGATGCTGCAGTTCTGCTTTAAATATGATGCAAAGCAGGAGTATAGGTACACACATTTATATCTATGCAAAGGAGAGGAGACTCCACTGCTGTTACCCTGAATGCAGTCAGCATTTCCTCCTGGGTAAAGATGGGATTGGCAGCATATGGCAGGCTGGGTCTCTGCTGCTGGCCAGGTCATTTGCATGGAAAATGTCACAGTTCAGCCTGTTTAGAGATGACTGCATTTAAGGTAGGGGAGAGAATTGAATATCAAGACCTGTCTGAAGGTCTGGATAAAACCAAAGATTTGAAAGGTTGGGTTTTTTGGTACCTGGGGAGTCAAGAAAGAAAAAGAGAGAAAGAGGGAAGTAAGTCATGCCTGTAGAAAGGGAGGCTAAAAGGAAGCAATTCTAGGTCTGCATGATTTAGTCATGGTATTACCAGCTGCAAATAGCAACATCAGAGAACTGCAAATATTTAGCTCTTTTTCATGGCTGTAAATTTTCTTGTAATAAAGAAGGAGAAATGTTACCAGGCATTGATAGTGTGCAGTATTACACTGGGAAAGGGGGAGGTTCTGATCTCCTGGTTGCATTTGCTCACAGCAGTGTCAACCTTCTTTATTTGGCACGTGCTGAGAGCCATCCAGGCTTGACTGTTGCACTGCTGTGTGTTCGTGTGTCTTGTGATCACACAGGGGCTTTTACTCTGTTTAACAGTGCACATCCAATATTTTCCTTAGGTTAAAGAATATCCTGGAATCAAAATATTTCAAGCTAATACTTCACTTTATTTTGCTAATAGTGAGTCATATACAAGTGCACTGAAGAAAAAGGTGAGTAAAGTAAATTCTGTAATGTCTGTGTCCTGAAAATTCAAACTGGTTTCTGAAACATGCTCATCTTTCAGTGTAGCCCCTAGCACAGTGTTTCTCAGCCTGTGACCCCTGGTGATCTGTAAAATATGAGAAGGTGACCCTTCATCCATCTACAGATTATGTTGGGAAGCAACAACATGGTGGGAGGAAATAAACAGGCAAAGTGTAGCTTCATACTGACTGCTCATGAATGGAAAGTGGTGGGTGCAGAGCACAAACCGGTCAAACTTTTTTTTTCAGCAGGAAACTATTTGCTGAACTGAAAACAAAATAGGAGTAAAAGTTTCCTTGTTGGGTAACTAACTTTACTGGAGTGTAAGACTGTGGAATATTGTGGGCATGTAGTGCCTCTCATGGGCAGCAGATCACTTGCACACAGAGTGTGCCTCACCGCCTGTGTCACCCGTGGTTTCACTGGGTGGCAGCAGCAGCAGCAGAGCCGCCGAAATGATGACAATTGCACCTGTACTAACTTCTGAAAAATTTTTCTGTAGCTCCCATGACGAGTCTTACACAAAACAGGTGGGTACTTGCCCTCACAAAGCAAGAGATAGTAGTGATTATTGCCCACATGCACTTCTCTCCCCTTTGCTCTCTGCACTCCAATCAGCATTTGGTTGAAACATGACACTCTCTGATTTCAAGAAAAGAATGAGATGCATCTCTCCCTCATCTTAATAACACGGTGCTTGCCAGGATGATTCCTTCTTTATACTGTTCTCACTTCCACCAAGGGAAGCTGGAACATGCAGGCTCCTTGTTTAAATTTATGGCAGTGATTAATTCAGTGCAAATTGATACTCCAGTGCCATCCTAACAAGCTGAATCTCCTCTGGTCATGCTTTCTTCTCCTGACAGACTGGAGTGGACCCCAGTGCCTTATTAGCAGCGAGGAGAAAAGCCCAGAAGCGCCATGCCAGGGAGATAAAGGCAGCAAATGAACACAGAAAGAAAGCTGTGCTGAAGCTCGTGAGCTCTTCGGTAAATATTTACCTCTGCTTTATCAGGCTGCTTTCAGGTGTTACCACTCTTGTGTTTTATACAAGGTGCAGGGTGCTGCTGGGGGAGCGGGGCTTAGGGAGCAAGTGCTGTGCAGTGGGGACAGGTGACTGAAGGAACAGTGTAAGGATCAGAGGCTCACTGCTGGATTGGATAATTCTGTTAGACCTTGATTGCATTCAGGTAGCACAGAGTGGCACAGAAACTCTCCACACTGTCATGCTATCTCAGGATTGGTGTTGGCAGAAATCAAAGATACTCTGCCTCTGCCCCTCTCCACATACTTGGAATAATCATGTAGAAATAAGATGTAGTAAAATTAATTCAAATTAGCAACCTTTGTGATAAGAAGGTGCCATCCCCTCTGCTAATTCTGGCATGGCCAAGTGGGGCAGATATACTGAGAAGGGTTATTTGGGACATTGTGCTTGTGCTTTTATGCATGTTTAAACTCACCCCTGTGTTGGGAGCTGGTGTGTGATTTTTACCATGGGAAACCTAAAAAAGGCCTAACTTGAGAGCCTGATTGCTGTTGCTTATCTTGGATATATAGGCCTTGAGGGGATTAGCAGGGATAAGGCAAGGAAATGGAGTAAAAATGTGTCAGTAAAAATGAACAGGTGTCAGTGTTTGAAGGAAATGGGTAATTCAGTCCTGAGATACCAGCTTTAAGCTGCTTGTGTGTGACTGTAGAAAGGCTGGGCATAAGAGAACAAACCTTGATAGACACAAGATACAGAAGTACGTGTGCATGTTAAGCCAGTTTCTGTAGTAACCAGGAGCTGTACACCTTTTAAAGGCTTAAAGAACACATGAGTGAGGGGTGGAAAGGGATTTCTGTTGAAAAAGCACTGACTACCTCTAAGCTGTATTTATCTTCTCTCCCAGACTAACGACGTAGAAGCAAGTGTAAAACATGAGATAGCGAGTGATGACTTACCTGTGAATGGAAAATTTGCAGATTCTAGTGTACAAGACATATCTCCTGATGAGCATGAATATTTTGTGGAGCCCAAAACAAATATTCACTCTTTAATTCTGGATTTCACCCCAGTGAACTTTGTGGATTCAGTTGGAGCAAAAACACTAAAATCAGTAAGTAGGGCTTTTTTCCCCAGAAAAACCCATGGAAAGCTGTTCAGATCCCTAATAAGGAGCCTGTCAGCATGAGACATAACTGCCTGCTCAAATACAATCCAGTATCTCACCTGATCACTGGTTTAATTCTGTAAGTTTTAGCTGAATACTGGAAAATGTGAACTCTGCAGCTTTCACAGTATTTGGCTTCCAGAACTGCAATGTGCTTGATGATGTATTATCTGCATTTAACTTCAGCTTAACTCTGTTGTAGATTATAAAAGAATACAAAGAAGTTGGTGTTTGTGTCTGCATTGCCAGCTGTAGTGGTGAGTTGAGATTTTTTTTTTCTTTTTTTTTCTTTTTTGTGGTCTTTACTGGAGATACTGTGTTTTATCTCTTTCCCTCTGCTCCCAAATTTCCTGCTGCCAGTAGTGCCTCAGTAGTATCAGCACTTCACATAAAATTGGATTTGAGGAAAAGCAAGCCCATATGCATTAGAGCCTTAAGTTTAGTGAAAGTAGAGCACTGATGTAATGATCTTTGTGAGGACGGGATCCTGCTCCCATTTCTTCCAGCTGGCAAGTTGTGAATGCCCCACTGAACTTTGCATCTTGAAATTGTTGTGGTAATGTAATAAGGAGAAAAGCCTGAAATGTTCCAATAACCACTATTTGGGATAGTAGCATCTTCTCCCAAGAACAGGCCTCTGTCTATGTCTGCATAAGAGAATTACCTGTTTGGAGTAGAAGTAGCATGTGATCCACCTGGCTATTCCAAATTTTTTAGTAACAACAAGTAAGAGAACAAGTTGTCATCTTCTTCCTGGGATGCCATTGTCTTCCATCTTTGTACCGTGTATGCACTGATGCCATGTTTGGGTTTTGTTTTTTATAGGCCCTGTTATGAATGAGCTGACAAGACTGAATTTTTTTGATAAAAGTGTAACAAGAGAGTTGCTGTTTCACAGTATTCATGATGCTGTCCTTGCTTGCCAAGTGAAAGATGGGTCTGCTGCACAGGCTGACTCCGACCTTTGAAGAGTGGCATCGAGCAGAATGGGAGCCAGATTTGTGCTGATGGAGACTTTCTGAATATTTAATTTGCACAGTTTGAAGAGAGCCTGAGGCTGTTTGTATCTACGGGTATAGGGTGGTGCTTATTTTTGTAGGAAGAGTGGATAAGGAAATGTAAGCCTTCATGCTCTTGAATTTTTTCCTTCAATCAGGGTATAGCCTTCCAATAATACACAAGCACAAAATTATGCAAGAAAAGAAAATTCAGTGTATTCTGCTGCAATCAGAATCTGGTGGACAAGGTGACATTCCTATCTATTCCTGTTGAGAAAATGGGCACTTTAACTCACTACAAGTGGGATCTTGCAGGAAGTAACTGTTCTGCAAGTGCAATACACTGTACCAGTGTCTTTAAAGAACTTTCTTAGATGACTTTTAAAGCCTGATGTCAACATCTACATACAACAGATTCGTACAATTTATAATAGTCTGCCAGCTGGATTAATGAATTCACACTGGTGGCATTTAGCTGCTGCTGTTTTTAAACCTGGATGGTACAGTTATCTTTTAAAAAATATCTAACCTGTCTCAGCTGTACTCACTTCTTCATTTTTGATCTAAGTGAACTTCAAGTCAGAAACTCATTGTCTAATTATTACATTATCAGTATGGTACTTGCACTGCCAAAACCCGGTTAGGCTTTCTAGAAAAGAACACAGCTGATTTTAAGCTAAACTTAATTTAGCTTCAAAGTTTGCAGACAAAACTGGTTTAAGACAGGAGTGAAGCCTATTTATATTAAGAACTGATGCCCTGTATGCAGTCTCTTAAGTTGGACTGAAAATTTAAGCAAGGTCTAAAGTCTCAGTGATCAAAAAAAAAAAAAAAAGGTACTTTTCTGTTGCCCATCTTCCTCCCCTTAGTGCTGCTTCTTCCTCAGCTTTTAAGTGCTTTGAGATACAGGGTTCAATAGAACTCAACAATGGTTCATATTTGGGTTTTTTAAAAGAAACAGCAGCATGGGGTTTCTTTTTCTATTGTCAGCCTGGCCACTGTGGTACTGCCTCACTTCAGGGGTGAGATGAAAACCATGGAAATGGAAGCCATGCAAAAGAAATCTTCAGTGCCCCTGTTTCCCTCAAAATAGTCACTGTGAAGCTCAGCAGAAGCAGGAACCTAAGAGTCTTTCTCTGCAGGTTATTCTGACAGCACAGGGCAAGTGGGGCATCAGTGACATTTCCTTCAGCACCCTCAAATCCCAGGTCCTGTGCCTAAGGAATTCAGACACCTTCCTCACCTCTGATCACAGAATGTAATACTCTTACTTTCTTTCAGGCTCTGTTGCAGTTAGGGCTTGCTTCAGGTAAATTGTTTCCCAGGAACCAGGGAAGTGGGGAAAGATGCTTTATTTCCTCAGACTCCCCTGCCCACAGTGATGGGAAGCTTTCTGCATCAGAAATTGCTGCTTAGCTAGCATTCAAAGGATGAAGTGCATGCATTTCAAGACATTGTGTGTGCTTATTTAAACAACTTTTGGTACATTTTATAATGTTAACTAGTTAAACAAGCCTTTGTATCTACATACAGTATATTTTTCTACTTTCAGCTTGTCGCAGCTTCAGTTTTTAGCTCTGTAGTCTCTTCAGTTCACATCGAAATCCTGTCCACTTCCAAAATAAAGTGATGTCACTTGTCAAAATTTTCCACTTTGTCTTGGTGAGACTCTGTATGAGGGACAAGCTGAGGGCCCAGATACAAGTGTCTGATGCCAGGGGATGGGCCAGGAAAGGATTCCACCTCCAGGCAGGTCTTGCCTGCTGTGCTGGTTCCTTCTCCTCACTCCTGGCACCCCCACAAAGCCCTCTCTGTGTCAGGCCTCACAGGGATACAACTGAAGCTGGATCTCCCATCCTGGTAGTAACAGCTGCACTTCTGGGGAGCTGCTGAAAGGCTGGACTGAGAACCTTTGCCCAACAACGTCCCACATCCCAGACCATGCAGAACAAGTGCTCCTGCAACCCCCAGCAGTGCTGGTAACTCATCCTGTGGAACAAAATCTGGCAGCTTTTGCTTATCTCTTCCTGTGCTTTGCTGCCACCAGCTGAAGCACTGCTTCCTCCTGGCAGCCTAAGCCAGCCCCTGAAAAGGGAACCCACTTCCTCTTCCCTGCACTGATTAACAGACCTCTAAGTGTTAAATCCTACCTTAGGCTTGTTGGTGTGAGAATAAACCACCTCAGGTCCTTGAACCTTGTAACAGGGCTCCAGTTTGTCTGCAGGGACAGGGGAGTGCCTCCCCCCTCACTGCTGAAGCCCCACCACAGCAGCTGGCAGTGGCTGGCCTAAGTCTGGGTCAGTACCTTGTAATAATCAGGGTCATGTTCCTCTCCCCTCCTTTTTTTGCAAGAGTACTGATGATAATTCAGGATACCAGATAAGATCCAAACTCTTTCTACATACTTCACTTACCCTTCTCAAGTAGAAGCTACACTTGATTTGAAGTGCTGCTCCTGATAAATAGAGATGCTGCCAGTGCTGCTTTCTGAAAATGAGAAACATTCTGTCCCACCAATAAAGTAGCATCCCTCCCTAAAACAATCTTCCTGAAATGACCCACAAGTATTGAGATTGCCCAAGTTTCCATATCAAGATACTTACACCAACCAGAGTCCTAACCCAGTCCATGGGCTGGGTACTCTCTCTCCATATTGCATGTGCTTCCTCTTTCAAAAAAAAAAAAAAAAAAGTGGCTTCATAATTTAAGCTTGATAATTGATGGCTCTCATTTTGGTACAACTGACAATAAAACTTCTCTCACTTCCAAGACAAAGCATTTCCCAAAAGCGATTTTTCCCCTCAGCTATTTCTTCCACCTCTTCCCCTCAAACCACTTTAAAGCAGCACTTGAAAAAAGGAAAATAAAAGGCTGTTGCTTTTTGTTGACCACACCCAGCTCTACAGGAACATGTCAGATGAACGAGGCTTAACCTTCCAATGGTGCCTGTGGCCAACAACTCCCAGCCACTGCCCAGCTATAGAACACCAGGACCCTGTCAGGGTCATCCTGTGTGTGCAGCAGCATCTCAGACAAGTCCTACAATGTATCAAAGTGCTCACTACTAAACTGATGTCAAACTCTTCAGAGCAAGATCAGGGAAAAGGAATCTTCCTTCCCTTAGCACTAAGAAATTACACCTTCCTCCTTGACCATTTACTATTTTTTAAAACACAACAAAGAATCTCAGCAAAAGGGATAAAAAAAACACTGAAGAGAAAAAAAAAACCTTGTGATGGTACCAGAGTGTTCACCAAGGGAGGGGAAAAAATGTTCCTTCATGTTTTCCCTAAGCTGGGCAATGATTCAGACCACCACACATGCCTTCCCGTGGCAGCTCCCATTTTCTTGGGACACACCTACACCTCAGTGCCAAGCATCACACAGGCATTTCTTAGTACACCCAGAAACACTGGAGTTACTGAGGCCACCTCTACGGCTCAGATTTCAAGTTTTGGGGTGTAGATGGTGACCAGAGATCTAAACTTGGGCTGTCTAACATTGCCCAGGTATCTGATTTTAAATTATCTGGTTTAGGCTGTGCTACTGCAACCTCACTGAGATCTCTTCCCTACAGGAGCAACACTCCGCTGGTGTAAACACCCACAATGAACACCCACTTACTCTTTGGAACACTCCATTTATTTCTAGCTTCCAAGAACACAACATGAATCACTACACTTGGATTTTTGTTCCACAGAAAGTTTAGGAGGAACAGGAGGAACCTTCCCAGGTATTAGTTGTAGGTCATGTAGCGGGGGGTAGCACTGAATTTTGCATACGATTTGATGACTTTGTTCACTGCCTCCAGGAAATCCTTCTCGGTGGCGATTTTCCGGCGCGCTCGGATAGCGAACATTCCTGCCTCTGTGCAGACACTGCGGATCTCAGCACCTGGGAGACAAGGATAACTCAGCACTGACTGCCAGGGGACACAGCACATACACAGAACTGCTTAAAGAAATTAACACATTCAGCTTACCTGTGCTGTTAGGGCACAGCCGAGCCAACAGCTCAAATCTGATGTCCCTCTCCACACTCATCGAACGAGCGTGGATCTTGAAGATGTGAGTTCGGCCCTGAAGGGAAGGGAAGAGGACAGGGGTGTTCATGGCATGACAGAGGTGATGATTCCAGCCTGCAGCTGTCCATGCCCACAGCACAGGCAAATGGAAAATACACCTTGTATCTGCTGCCTAACTATGGTTTCCCATGTCTGGACTGGAATGTGTAAGTGCCCATGACACTAAATTAAGATCGTAACTTTAAAAAGGGCTTTCATCATAGAAGTACCTCAAGAAATCTCTCTCAAAAGAGCCAAACAAAACACATTCCAACTTCTGAACTAAATTGTGGATCTGCTTAAAGGATTTTTTCTCTGTTGAGGCAGGAATATACAGTGATTATAGCTGCTTACTATAGCTTCTCGACTGGGATAGAATCTGTGCAGTGTGGGAAAACCTTTGGCACACCTTTAATCACCCATATTTCCACACAGTTTCACATAATTTCAGAGTGCTGCTTTTTCTATTTCTCATAAACTTCCAGACAATGATGCCCTAACTGAAGAAACACTGGTATCAGAACACACTTGGCTGTGGAACAGAGTTCTCACCTCAAGATCAGGCAGGCTGAACTCTATCTTCCTGTCCAGCCTGCCAGGCCTCATCAGTGCTGGGTCCAGAGTGTCGGGCCTGTTTGTGGCCATCAGCACCTTGATGTTGCCCCGTGGATCAAAGCCATCCAGCTGGTTGATGAGCTCCAGCATCGTGCGCTGCACCTCGTTGTCACCCCCAGCCCCATCGTCAAAACGAGCACCTGGAGAGGAGACACACGAGTTACACAGAGGGAGAGGCACCTCCAGGCCATGGACAGGAGGTGTCACAGCAGCTGCAACACAGGACACCTGGGAAAATGATTTTAAAGTGCATACAAGCATTTGTGATGAGTTGAAGAGGTGTGAGGGGGTTATTTGGATGACTCATTTCAAACCAAGAGCGAGTGCTGGATCTTCCTCCTTAGTAAGAAAGGGCCTCTATCTCCCTGCCTAATAACTGACCAAGCTGCTGGAATTTACCCATGTAGCTTATTTTGCCCTCCCCTTAACCCAAATCATCCTTCTCCCTTGTCTATGTAAAAACTGTTCTACTTTCAAAGGACTTAAGCACTTTCTTTGAGAAAAAAGGATAATGTTCAGGAAGTAATAAAGACTTGGAGTGTAGTCCAGAAGATGAAGGGGGTTTAAGTTAATGGTACTTTTTTGCAAACAAAATACAGGGATTCTTCACTAAAGTTTGAATAAGCTGGGTGTTCCAAATGTGCAAAATTGGCTTCCCATCTGGGCTACATAAACCACTTCCTGACAGCTTCCTGGACATGGCGTGTGCTGGGAGTCGTTTTGCTAACTCAGTATTTACGAGCAATTTCCTTGAAATGCAGCAATCCAGATAAAGAACTACAAGAAAACCTGGAAGCTCTCACAGGAGGTTAGAACTGTAGCTACTACAAACATACCTCCAATGGCATCGATCTCATCAAAGAATATAAGGCAAGCTTTTTTAGTTCTTGCCATTTCAAAGAGTTCACGAACCATTCGAGCTCCCTGAAAGCAAAAAATTAAGATTTTATTAGAGATTTGAGGCACATTAAAGGAAAACTATCAAAATCAAACTCCTCATGCTTCCAAACACTTCTAAGTTTCCAATGAAAAAACTTTTTAAATTTGTTCACGTGTATAATGGGATAACTATAAAGCTTAAAGCAATTTATAAAGCAGAGAAAACTTACTGCTCTTAAACTCAGAAGTACAGATGAAGTAATTTGCATCAGGGCCAACTGGAAAGTGGCAAAACTGGGAGCAGAATCCTAATTCCAGAGTCCTCCTGAACCACAGACTGAACTCTGCACTGTGAAATTCCTTTCATCAGTGACATCAGACCTCAGGTCTTGTCACCATTGCCTGAGCTACAATGATTTGTCTGACAGCTCCTGCCCGCCTGCACCTGCAGCTTCCAAGTACATCCATCCCTCGCCCCCGCTGTGGTGTCGGGTACCTACAAGAGGAATCTGCAAACCCCTCCACACTCCATCAAGCACCTGCTCTTACCTCTCCCACGTATTTCTGCACCAGCTCAGATCCAATCACTCTGATGAAGCAGGCATCAGTCCTGTTAGCCACAGCACGGGCACACAGGGTTTTGCCTGTGCCAGGTGGCCCAAACAAAAGCACTCCTTTGGGAGGCTCAATTCCAAGGTTCACAAATCTTTCAGGCTGTGGAGGGAGACAGAAGGCAAGGTTATGTGTAAATTAAAGATTGTGTGCATCACAGAATATATGTAAATTAAGGAAATCACTAATGACGACCAATGTAAAGGAGGCTGGGCTGGATTTCACTCGTTAAAACCAGACTTCCTTTCACTCAGCTGTTTACACTCAGTGCCATTGTCTTTTGCTTTTTCAGATGCTAACAGATGACCGGAATACTTCCAAAATAATAGAAGCTTCAATCTGGAGCTTACTTACGTGAAGCAGAGGGGTTTCGACCACCTCTCTCAGCTTTTCAATCTGCTCTTTACAGCCACCAACATCACTGTAAGTGACATCAGGTTTTTCTTCTACCTGCACAATAAAGAGGTGAGTGAGCAGTTACCAGCCTAGTGCTACAAGTCTCTCCAGGCCTTCAACAGCCCACAACAAAATCCAGCTAAAGGAATCACAATTACAAGACAAAACCATGCCAAAGTAAGTAAAAGCAATGCTTACTTGCATCATGGTGACTGTGGGATCAATCTTTGGAGGTAACGGGATATGGATTTGGTACTTGTTTCTGTCCACCCTGGTGAGGAAGCATAAAGACTGTTATTTTAACACTGGTTAAGTAAAGTGTTATGTAGAAGCGACTCTGTAAATGAGAAGCTGAATTCCTGAACTGTTCTTTTCTCTGGCATCAAGAGAACCCAGCCCTAAAAGCTAATAGCAGGTAGGCTAGATACTGGAATTCTTTCTGCAGAAAATTTTAAGGTTTCCAAAACTATTAATTCCAAAGTATTTTGAAAACTAGATTTCAAAATATCCCACAGAGCTAACTGGCAAAACACAGACTCTGAAAGTAACAGGTTTTACCTCCTCAGTGAACATTTCATCGCTGCCCTGTGTGTAACCACAGAGAGCCAAAGAAGGACCCTATGCAGCCTCCCTGAAAGCTGGGACCACTGGGGCCCAAACTGAAAGGTTTCTGTCCAATGACACATGGCTTTTGTCAATTTTTGTCAAAATAAAACAAAAGATTCCAGCAGAGCATACAGGTGAGTTACTGTCTTCCAAGAGAAAGACGGTAGTGGTGTAATTTCAACCGCAAAAATTGGAAATGGGGGCTGTTGACCTGTCAAACTATGACATGAGACAACTCAGAGAAAGCTTCAGTCTGCAGGAAGACTCACAAGAACACAAAGACTTTGCATACCCAACTCTCATGCCTTCTTCTATGTCAGTAGGTGCCACCTGGTCACTGAGATCCACCACGAACTTAGCAAATTGCTTGACATTGATAATGTACTTGGGATCCTCGGAGTCTGCATTGATGATCTTTGTGCACCTAACACAGAAACACAATTACAGCTCCAGGCAGACCAACTGGTTTGCTACCTGCATAGGCATCAAGAGAGTCACATCTTCCAAATACAACAGAACAGCTGTTGTACTTGTGATGACATCATTATATATATTATTATGCTATCGTTATAGCATCACACAATAACTGCAGGAGTAAGTACAAGTATAAAGTACATTACACATAATCACAGTTCCTTTATGATTCAGTGGTAAAAAGCACTTTCAGTATGCACAACACGTGAACTTTATTTTTTAAAAGAAGTCCACACAGAAGCTGTAAATCAGACTGTTATCACTATGGAGCTCTACTGGAAGGAGAAGAGTGGTCCCACCTTGCAACTTGCAGTGGTTGCTCACTTTGGAGAGTTTGTTTATCTGCAGCCAGATCCCAAAGAGCAGGAGGAGCCAGGCCAGTGTCAGATTCCTTGATTCCTGTGTGCAGCACAAACAAGCTGAGGAGGAAGCAGCTGACTGAGATCTCAGCCATCCTTCCCACACCAAAATCTTAAGAGATAATCCTGCAGGAAGCTTTTTGAGAGACCTCCAAAACAACGCACACATGTATCTTTCATGGACTTCCTAAAAAACAAGTTTCCTAAAGGAAGAGCCTGCATGCCAGCTGAACATTCAAATCCCAGCCTGGCCACCTTCCCAGACAATTTTGTAGTGTGCGGATGGTTACAGCAGGACACAGACATCACTGACAGTGGGTATCTCCATTTCACTAAAGGAGTGAAACTCTCAAGTGCTTTCACTGAGGGAAAGCTCCAGTGACAGGTATCAGAAACTAAGGGATTCACACAGATGAAAAACCCCATAAATCTTCCAAAACATGGATATAACAAGTACCATCTCCATGATATATTTAAAAGAATCAAGATTATTTTACAAGAGAAATTGTGGTCTTCCTGGCAGAACCAAGAGCCACTGCAGGATTAGCAACAGGGCAAAAAACATACATCAGTGAAAGAAAAATTGTGAAACTAATTAATTATTATTGTTATTACTACTTCATTATCTGGTGTCAGAAAGGAGCATTTGTTTCATGCCACCATTATATATAAAAACCACAGTTTTGATTAAAAATGCATTAAACTACAAAATTACAAAATCAGATATACAGGGTTAGTCCAGCCCAACCAAAAAAACATCACTTTACTATGCAAAAATCTCACATTACCAAATAAAGAACTGTCTTCTTTTGAGAAAAGTAACAACAAAAAAACAATGCAGAAGTTGTTTAAAATCAACTTTTTACAACACTTGTTTTGGTATCTGTGGCTCTTCTACACAGAGTTATCTAAGGCAATAACATACCAGTGAGCTCATTGATTTTCTTAAGCAGTTGTTGAATATCATCTTCCACTTGCTTGATCTGCCTTGAGTACGTGCTCTGGCCCTGGAAAAGCAATACCACATAGATTTCATAACTCAAATTATCTCATGTTCAGGAAAAAATGACAAGAGCTGCTGAGCACCAAGATGTCCAACAGACTGTCTTGGTACAGTAGCCAACCATTGAGGACAGCCAAAAAAGACAGAATTAACTTCCAGTAACAATATTTCTGTTTGCAAAAGTGAAGTGCAGCTTCACAACACAACTGGCCAACTGTGAAAGTGGAAATTTTCCACATTTGTAAACTTTAAGGATTTGGTTTTCTTTCAAACCTGTTCAGCCCTACTTTTTTTAACTATTTTACCTAAAGTTTAAAAAAGAGTCAGTAAAATCATATATAGAAAAAATTCTGAATACACCTTCTGAAAACCAACTGCACAAGTGCTTTAACGACCTTACCCAACCTTTTTATCATCCACAGAGGACAGCAGAAAGATCAAGGGGCAAATCAGAATTCTTGCTTGTGATAAAATGCTTTTTTTTGATCCGAATCTGCCTAACACAGGCGGATTCAGACCTGGATTTGCTCTACAAGATCTCCTTTGTACACCATTGGGAACAAAAAAAGAAGCTGCAGTGGGTACAGGCTGTATTTCAAAACATTGTAAAGGAGTCTTGGTGTTAACAGAATTCAGACTTCGCCAAACATACCTAAGATGCAAGTTTCATCTCTCAAGAGTTCTTTCACAGACCAACTGTACTTCCCAGTGGAAAGGGCAGATTGGCAATTTAAACCTTACTGTCTCTGGAAAATGCCTCCCAACATTATGTTCTTTTAACATGATAGCTAAAAGCAAGTCAATTTTGTGGCAAAAAGGGTGTTAAAATTATTTTTTGTATAAACCAAGAAAATTGGCCAGTGAAAAAGCCCTAGTAAAGGCCTGGCTGTTAGACCCCTACAGCAATCAGCAATGAGATAAGAAACAGTAATAGAGAAAGAAACCCTTAATTACTTTCAAGTTAACAAACCCACTGGATTATTTTTACTGTTGCAGGCTGGGGCCTTCCAGTTGGAAGGTGAAAAGGGAGAAAAGATTTTGGCAGGAGAGAAAAGCATTAGGAGAAGCAAGCAGAGTTACTCTCCACCTGCTAAGTGCACACCCCCCCACTCCTGCACAGTATTCCCCACAGGAACTGCTTTTGTCTTTAACACTCCCACGTGTGTCTGCTACTTACATATGTTTTCAGCAAGGCAATATCTCCTTCATCCAGAGCTGAAACAAGACAGGAGAGACTTAGCTTCCAGTTTTAAAAACAAAGCCAGCAGTATTAATTCTGCTTCTAAAAGATGAAAACATGTACTTTAAAAAGATTTTTCACTGAACCAAAGTGCTACAAAAAAGCATCAGCTATCCAAGGAAAACAAAACAGGGTCTCCAGCTACTCTCTTCAGTCCAAAATCCTGCACCACTCAGAGCTCCTAACAAGCAAGCTACTTCAATTCTGCCTCACTCAGAGTAGTTTCCCAGCCTACAACTGTTCAAAAAAGGGATGGTAGATATCGAAACTTCATCTTTTTAACTTTTTATTTCTAGATGTTCAAGAAAGCCTCAATGAAAAACTGTCACTACTTTCCACCATGTCTCTCTTCCAAAGAGCCCAGTGTGCGCAGGGAACAGCAGCCAAATCTAAGCTGGTCTCAGTAACAGAACATCACTGTAAACTCCAAGTTTTAATACTGTAAAACAGAAAACACGGGAAGGGTCGTACTAAATGAGACAAAGTTTGGTCCAAATTCCCCTCTCAAACAGGAAGGTCTACAAAGGTGGCAAATACATGGTGAAACCCCACTCCTGTGTCACACATTGTTATTAACTGCCCTTAAAACAATCTCCTTACATTAATATTTATGTTGGGGGTTTTAATCCCTGTGAGCTTTCAGCAACTTTCAGCAGAATACACAGGAAGGAGTCTCCTGGTTTAAACCTGCATTGTGCTGCCTTTTACTTGATCTGAACCTGGCATCTAAAACTTTCATTTGAGCCTGAGAGCTCCCACCAAAGAACAAGCAGCATCAGCTGTTCCATGTGTTCAGTTCTGCACAGAGGTGGCTCTGGTGACTGCTCTCCATTAACTAAGAAAAATATAACTCTGTTAGTGTCACTCTGCCACACCACTCTCACATCACCTGCCATTTAACAGACTTTCAACACCCTCTCTCCCTTCCCATCCCAGTTTCCTCTCTAGTCTAATTCCACTCTTTTTAAGACAGATGGAGCCCAAACCACACAGTATTGGCAATCTGGGTGCAGCATGTGGTATACAGGATTCTAAACAACTTTTATGTTGATCCTTACTTCTATCCTGACTATTTGTACTACCCCATTGATTTTTTTTTTATAGCTACTAAACACTCTGTTGCTGTAATTTAGAAATCTTTCTTGAATGGGAACAGTTCAAAGTCCGTCACTGGTTACATTTTGCAGTGCTTGTGCTTCCAGATGCATTATTAAATATTTACTAACACGAAATAAAAAGCCACAGTAAGTTAAAACATCAGGAGCAAGCGGCAGCTGTCACACTATGCCGGTATGCTCGGAAAACTCCGCCGCCTTCCCTCTCCTGCTTCCCCGGAATTCCTGACGACAGCGGCAGCACACGGGCAGCTCTGCGGCGCTCCCCCCCAGGCAAGAGAAAGAAATTATCGTGGAATCATCACGGTTGGAAGAGGCTTTCAAGATCATCAAGTCCAACCCTCAGCCCAGCAGTGCCCCTGTAACCCCTAAACCACGCCACCCAAGGCCAGATCCCGAAACCTTCTTTAATACCTCCAGGGACGGTGACTCCACCTCCCTGGGGAACCTGTTCCACTGTCTGACCACCCGAACTGTGAAATTTTTTTTTTTTTCTAATACCTAACCTGAATCTCCCCTCCTGACCTTTAGGCCATTTCCTCGATTTCTCTCACTGCAGGCACGGCAGAAGAGACCGTCCCCCAGCTCACCACGGCCTCCTTTCAGGGAGGTTTAGTATTATTGTTTCACGTTTTGTTGTACATTTTAAGTATAAAAGTAAGTATTAAACCACAAAAGGCATTTTTTTTCTCTCACGATGAAGAAATCAGGCATTTTAGGAACCTTTTTAAGAGAACCAGACTTAAAAGGCGGATTGTGCCTTCCTCCCCTGAGGATCTCAGCGGCTTCCCCGGGCAGCCCCACACGGTGCTGGTTGTGCACTCCCGATCGGTGCTTTCCGGCACAGGCAGCCCCTGTCCCGCTGTCCCCCGGCATTCCCAAACTCGGCCCCTCACAGCGGTGTTTACGAGAGGCGCGGCCGGCCCCGCTTCCCTTCCCGTCAGCGGCGGCACCGCCCGAGCCCGGCCTCCGGGCCGGCATGGGGGACACCCGCGGGGCGGCGGCCGCAGCGCCAGAATGCGCATTATAGACATTTTAAATCCT